>SJYW01054516.1:13003-23194 GCA_006410735.1 Raphicerus campestris | reverse complement strand
CTTTTGAACTGTGGTGTTGGAGAAGACTCTTGGGAGTCCCTTGGACTGCAAGGAGATCCAACTGGTCCATTCTGAAGGAGATCAGCCCTGGGATTTCTTTGGAAGGAATGATGCTAAGGCTGAAACTCCAGTAGTTTGGCCACCTCATGCGAAGAGTTGACTCATTGGAGGGGACTCTGATGCTGGGAGAGATTAGGGGCAGGAGGAGAAGGGGATGACCAAGGATGAGATGGCTGGATGGCATCACCGACTCGATGGACATGAGTCTGAGTGAACTCCAGGAGTTGGTGATGGACATGGAAGCCTGGTGTGCTGGGATTCATGGGGTCGCAAAAAGTTGGACACGCCTGAGAGACTGAATTGAACAAGTAACCTTATTTAAATAAGTAACAAAGATAAGTAATCTACCCTAGAAAGAGTTCAGCTAATGATTGTAAAATGGTCAAAGAACTTAGGAGAAGAATGGGTACACATAACAAGAAGCTAGAAGCTTTTTAACAAAGATTTAGAAAATATAAAGAACAACCAAACATAGAGAAAGACTACAATAACTGAAATGGAAGATTAATAGAAGGAATCAACAGTAGACTAAATGATACTGAGGTACAGATCAGTGAGATGGAAGACAAAGTAGTTGAAATCATTGACAATGAACAGAAAAACAAACAAACAAACAAACAAACAAACAAAAAAACAAAGAAAAATGATGAAATAAATGAGGACAGTTCAAGAGACCTCTGGGACAACATCAAGCACACTAATACATACATTAGAGGGGCCCCAGAAGGAAAACAGAAACAGGCAGAAAGCATACTTGATGACATAATGGTTGGAAAATTCCCTAACCTGGGAAAGGAAACAGTCACCTAAGACCAAGAAGCTCAGAGTTCCGTACAGAGTTAAAACAAAGAGGAACATAAAGACACATTGTAATTAAAATGACAAAAATTAAAACTAAAGAGAGAATATTGAAGCAGTAAGGGGAAAAAAATACACAAGAGAACTCCCATAAGGGCATCAGCTGATTTTCTTCTCTGCAGGCCAAAAAGGAATGGCACAATATATTTAAAGTGATGAAAGGAAAAACCTACAATCAAGAATACTCTATCCAGCAAGACTGTCATTCAGATTTGACAGAGAGCTCAACAGCTTCATAGAAAAGAAAAACCTAAAAGAGTTCAGCACCATCAATCCAGTTTTTTTTTTTTTTTCAATCCAGTTTTACAGTAAATGCTTTGTCTGTTTTTGGCTGTACCTCTTGGTTTGTGGGACCTTAGTTCCTTGACCATGGATTGAACTGAAGCCCTTGGCAACAAGAGTGAAGAGGCCTAATCATTAGAATGCCAGGGAATTCCTTACAAAAAAATGTTTTAAAACTTCCCTAGATGAAAAAGAAGAAGCCACAAGGAGAAACAAGAAAGTTATGAAGTGAAAAAACTCACCAGTAAAGGCAAAGACACGGTAAAGTCTGGAACATATAGTCTTCACATACAAAGTTAGCAGAAAACTTAAAAGACAAAAGTAGCAAAATCATCTATATCTACAAGAAACAGTTAAGGGATACACAGAAATACAAAATATGATACCAAAACCAAATATCAAAATCGCAAAAGAGAAAAGAGTAGAAATACAGAATTTTTAAAAATGCATTTGAAATTAAGAGATCAGCAACTTAAAATAATTACATATATGTACAGACTGCTATATAAAAACTTCATGGTAACCACAAACCAAAAATCTGTAATAGATATACATACACAAAGAAATCCAAACACTAAAGATAGTCATCAGATCACAAGACAGCAAAAAAGAAGGGGAAAAAAATACCTGCAAAAACCACCCTCAAACAATTCACAAAATGAAAGTAAGAACATACATATCAATAATTATGTTAAATATAAATGGATTAAACACTTCAATCAAAAGACACACTGGCCTAATGGATACAAAAACAAGATCTATATATATGCTTCCTGCAAGAGACTCACTTAAGATCTAAAGACACACTGGACTGAAAGTGAAGGGGGTGGAAAAGGTATCCCACGCAAATGGAAATCAAAGCCAGAGCAGCCACACTCATATCAGACAAAATAGGCTTTATAATAAAGATGATTACAAGAGACAAAGACACTTCATAATGATCAAGGGTTTAGTCCAAGATATAACTGTAAGTATATATGCACCTAATACAGCAGCATCTAAATATAGAAGGCAAATACTAACAGATCTAAAAGGAGAAACTGACAGTAATAAAATAATATTAGGGGACTTCAACACCACATTTACATCAATAGACAGGTAATCCAGACAGAAAACCAATAAGAAAACACTGAGCTTAAAAGATACATTAGACCTAGACAAAATTAGCTGATATATAGAGAACATTTCATCTGGAAGCAGAATACAGTCTTTTCAAGTGCACATACAACATTCTTCAGTATACACAACATGCAAGGCCACAAAAGAAGCTCAGTAAATTTAAGAAAACTTATATCAAGCATCTTTTCTGACCATAAAAACTATGGAGTAGAAATGAACTATAAGAAGAAAAGTAAAAAACATAACATGGAGGTTAGACACTATGCTACTACATAACCAAGGAATCCCTGAAGAAATTAAAGAGGAAAAGTTTATAACCTAGAAACAAATGAAAATAAAAAACAGGATGGTCCAAAACCTAGCTAATGCAACAAAAGTAGTTCTAAACGGGAAGTTTATAGCAATAGAAGCTTACTACAGGAAACAAGAAAAATCTCAAATAAAAACCCTAAACTTACACTTACAGTAACTAGAAAAGGAAAACACTAAAAGCCAAAGAAAGAAATCATAAATATCAGAACAGAAACAAATGAAGAGAGACTACAAAGCAATAGAAAAGATCAATGAAACTAAAAGATGGTTCTTTGAAAAGATAAAGCTGTTAAATCTTTAGCCAGGCCAAGAAAAAAATGGGAGAGGGCCCAAATCAACAAAATCAGAAATGAAAAAAGAGAAGTTACAACCAACATCACAGGAATACAGAGGATCATTTGACAACTATGAACAATTACATGCCAATAAAATGGCCAATCTTGAAGAAAGAGAGAAATTCTAGGAGAAGCTCTTAGAAAAGTACAATCTCCCAAAACTGAACCAGGAAGAAACAGAAAATATGATCAAGCCAATTATCAGCAGTAAAACTGAATCAGTAATTTTAAAACTTCAAACAAACAGAAGTCCAGGGCCAGATGGCTTCACATGAGAATTCTACCAAATACTTATAAAAGAATTACACCTATAGTTTTCAAACTATTTCCAAAAACTGCAGAAGAAGAAATACATCCAAACTCATTCCATGAGGCCAGCATCATTCTGATAACAAAACCAGACAAAGGTATCACCAAAAAAAGGAAATTGCAGACCGATATCACTTATAAACATAGATGCAAAAATCCTCAACAAAATATCAACAAATGAAATTGCAATACAGTAATAGGATCATACACCATGATCAAGTGGGATTCATCTCAGGGATGCAAAGATTTTTCAGTATCTACAAAATCAATGTGAAATACCACATTACCAAATTGAAAGATTAAAAAATGATTGGGACTTTCCTGGTGGTACAATGGATAGGAATAAGCCTGCCAATGCAGGAGACACGAGTTAAATCTCTGGTTCAGGAAGATTCCACATGCTGCAGAGCAACGAAGCTCATGTACCCAAACTTATTGAGCTCGTGAGCCCCAACTACTGAGTCTGCATGTTGCAACTACTGTAGCCCTTACACCATAGAGTCCGTGCAGCACAACTAGAGAAAGCCCATGCACAGCAACAAAGACTCAGTGCTAACAAAAATAATAAAATATATATATTTTAAAAATATATATGATCATTCCAATTGATGCAGAAAAACCTTTTGACAAAATTCAACATCCATTTATAGTAAACAAAACAAAACAAAACAAAAAAACCCAGAAAGTGGATAGAGAGGGAACCTAAGTCAGCATAATGATGGCCATATGTGACAAAACCACAACTAACAAAAGACTCAATGGTGAAAACCTCAGCACTTTCTTGGTGGTTCAGTGGTTAAGAATCTACCTTCCAATGCAAGGAAAGTGAATTCAGCCCCTAGTCAGTAAACTAAGATCCCACATGCCACAGGGCAACTAAGCCTGCATGCCACAAGTAAGACTCAACACAGCCAAATAAAATTTAAAAAAATAAAAATAGCATTGTTTGTAGATCAGTGAGAGTTAACTTAAGCAGGTTGATAAAGAGTCCAAGCCTAAGGCCCCTTTAAGGAGGAGGTGAATATTCTTTCTTTTGCCTTAGACAGGTAGGCCTCATGGCAGCAGAAACTCTTGTTCAAGGACGCGCTTTTTGAGCTCAGAATGCATGTTATGGAAGGTCTGAATAAAACTTCCACAGCTTTGAGTTCTGGGTTAGCTCGTTCCTTCTGGCTAATCTCATGCTGATGTCATCCCAGGATGTATGTTACAGGAAAGGGTCTGGGCAAAATTTTCACAGCCTTGAAGCATTCTATTCTCAGTAGCTAGCAGAAAAGTATAGAATGCCCTAAATAGCAAGATGGGTAATCTTTCTACCCCCTTCTGATGTCTATGTCAAGCTTTTTCTCAGTTATTATCACTTTAATAAAATTTCTACTACACAAATCTCTGAGTGACTGAGACTGTCTTTGCTCCTGGAGTTAAATCTTCTCCTTCAGAGACCACAAATCTGACAAAACACCAATAGCTTTCATTAATCCTCTTGTGGGCTCATCTGGGATCCCAAGACAAGGTATAAAACTTTCCTCTTGGGAGCTAGTCTGGGATCCCAAGATAAAATATCACTTTCATCATGAAAAATTAAACATTTTTTTTAATGGTGAAAAGCTCAAGTCATTTTCTTTAAGGAAATGATTTGATCAGGAACAAGCCAAGGATGTCCATTCTCACCACTTTTACTTAACACAGTATTCAAAGTCCTAGCCACAGCAGCCAGACAAATAGAAATAAAAAGGAATCCAGATTTGAAAGAAGTAAAATGGCTACTATCTGCAAATGACATGATACTATACATGAAAAATCCTAAAGACACCACCAGAAAAATACTAGAGCTCATCAATGAAGTCAGTAAGCTGCAGAATACAAAATTAATAATTCAGTTGCATTTCTATATACTAACAATGAACTATCAGAAGGAGAATTTAAGGATATAATCCCATTTACCATTGCATCTAAAAAGGAAAACAATTACCTGGGAATAAACTTACCTGAAATTAAAAGACACTTACTCCTTGGAAGAAAAATTATGACCAACCTAGATAGCATATTGAAAAGCAGAGACATTACTTTGCCAACAAAGGTCCATCTAGTCAAGGCTATGGTTTTTCCAGTAGTCATGTATGGATGTGAAAGTTGGACTGTGAAGAAAGCTGAGTGCTGAAGAACTGATGCTTTTGAACTGTGGTGTTGGAAAAGACTCTTGAGAGTCCCTTGGACTTCAAGGAGATCCAACCAGTCCATTCTGAAGGAGATCAGCCCTGGGATTTCTTTGGAAGGAATGATGCTGAAGCTGAAACTGCAGTACTTTGGCCACCTCATGTGAAGAGCTGACTCATTGGAAAAGACACTGATGCTGGGAGGGATTGGGCAGGAGGAGAAGTGGACGACAGAGGATGAGATGGCTGGATGGCATCACTGACTCGATGGACGTGAGTCTGAGTGAACACTGGGAGTTGGTGATGGATAGGGAGACCTGGCAAGCTGCGATTCATGGGGTTGCAAAGAGTCGGACACAACTGAGTGACTGAACTGACCTGAACTGAAGTAGGTAAAACATCTGTACTGAGAAAACTATAAAGACAATGATGAAAGTAATTGAAGACAACATAAACATAGAAAGATACATCACATTCTTGGATTGGAAGAATATTGTTAAAATGAGCATACTACCCAAGGGAATCTACAGAGTTAGTGTAATCCCTATCAAAATACTATCACATCTTCACAGAGCTATAACAAAAAATCTTAAAATTTGTATGAAGGCACAAAAGACCTCAAATAGCCACCACAATCTT
The DNA here is from genome assembly GCA_006410735.1 of Raphicerus campestris. Lineage (NCBI taxonomy): Eukaryota > Metazoa > Chordata > Mammalia > Artiodactyla > Bovidae > Raphicerus > Raphicerus campestris. The sequence continues at coordinate 17,127 of SJYW01054516.1, read as the reverse complement.
GAGAAAAGAAGGAGCAGAGCTGGAATAACCACAGTCCCTGACTTCAGACTATACTACAACAAACCGTCAACAACAGAGTAATGGTAAGAGTACAAAAGCAAACAAAAACAACGCAGCAGAATAGGGCACCCAGAAATAAATCCATGCACTTATGGTCAATTAATCTCTGACAAAGGAGGCAAGAATATGCAATGGAGAAAAGACAGTCTCTTTAGTAAACAGTACTGGGGAAACCAGATAGCAACTGTAAAAGAATACAATTCAAACATTCTTTAATGTCATATGCAGAAGTAAACTCAAAATGAATTAAAGACCTAATGTAAGACTGGATACTATAAAAATCCTGGAGGAAAACACAGGCAGAACACCAGGTGACATAAATCATAGCAATATATTTTTGGGTTTGTCTCCTAAAGCAAAGGAAATAAAAGCAAAAACAAATGGGATCTAATTAAACTTTAAAACTTTGCATAGCAAAGGAAACCATCATTAAAATGAAAAGAAAACCTACTGAATGGGAGAAAATATTTCCAAATAAATATGAACAATAAATATATGAGACATGTAAACAGCTCATATAATTCAACAATAAATAAAAGCACAGTGATTAAAAAATGGGCAGAAGAACTAAATAGACACAGAAATGCAAATGGCCAACAGGCATAAGAAAAGATGCTCAACATCACTAATTATCAGGAAAATGCAAATCAAACCCACAATGAGATATTACCTCACACCTGTCAGAATGGCTATCAACAACAGTGTCATCTTCTGGTGGGACTGCAAATTGGTACGGGCACTATGGAGGTTTCTGAAGAAAACTAAAAATAGAACTACTATATGAGCCAGCAATTCCACTCCTGGGTATATATCTAAAACAAAACCATACACACACACTAATTCAAAAAGTTATACATACCCACCAATGTTCAGAACAACATTATGTACAATTGCCAAGATACGGAGTCAACCTAAGTGTCCATTAACAGATGAATGAATAAAGATGTAGTATTTACACAACTATACATACATATACACACACAGACACACACACCCCAACACACACACAGAATAGAATGCTATTCAGCCATAAAAAATAAGGAAATGTTGCCATTTGCAACAACACAGATAAATTTGAAAGGTATTATGCTAAGTGAAATACATCAGAGAAAGACAGATACTGTATGATATTACGTATGTGGACTCTAAAAAAACACAACAAACTAATTAGTATTACAAAAAAGGAAAAAAAAAAACAGACTCACAGATATAGAAAACAAAGGAGTGGTACCAGTGGTGAGAGGGAAGTGGGGAGAGACAATTCAAAAGTAGGGAATTAAGGGGTACAAACTTAAGTATAAAATAGACTGCCAGAATATATTGTACAGCATGGGGAGCATCAGTGAACTCAAACACAAAGCAGTGAAACTAAAAAGTTAGAACAGCAAAAAGAAACTAGGAAAAAAAGAGTGAAGACAGCTAAAAGGAATCATAAGACAATGTCAAGTGGACCAACATTCACTTTATAGGGGTTTCAGAAAGAGAAAGGAGCAGGAAACTTACCTGAAGAAATAATGGCTGAAAACTTCCCTAACTTGGGGATGGAAAGAGAAATTCAGATCCAGAAAGCCCACAGAATTCCAAGAAAAGAACACAAAGACGTCTACACCAAGACACAGTATAATTATAAAGTTCAAAAAGCTAAAGAAAAGGAGAAAGTCCTCAAAGAAGCAACAGAAAAACAACTTGTTACATACAAGGGTACCCTTCAAAGACTATCAGATTTTTCACTAGAAATCTTACATGCCAGAAGAAAGTGGCACAGTATATTCAAAGTGCTGAAAGAAGTAAGCTGCCAATAAAGAATATTCTACCTAGCAAAGTTGTCCTTTAGAACTGAAGGAGATATAAAGCCTTCCAGACAAGCAAAAGTTAAAGGAGTCCACCACTAGATCAGCTTCACAAGAAATGTTAAAGGAACTTAAGTGGAAACTTATAGATGCTAATTAGTAACAGGAAAACATGTGAAGGTCTAAACCTCACTGGTAAATATATAGTAAAATTCAGAATAACCAAGTGATGTAAAGGTTTTGAGTTAGTCACTTATAAAGCTAATGTGAAGGTTAAAAACAAAATAATAAAAATGCTGAGGAAAGTGAACGTATTAGTTCTTCAGTCATGTCCAACTTTTTGCAACCCCATGGACTACAGCCCACCAGGCTTCTCTATCCATGGAATTCTCCAGGCAAGAACACTGAGTAGCCATTCCCTTCTTCAGGGGATCTTCCGGACCCAAGGATCAAACCTGTGTCTGTCGCATTGCAGACAGATTTTTGACTGTCTGAGCCACCAGAGAACTACAGTGACTATACCAAGATAACTACAGTGACTTGTTAATGAATATGCCAAGATAAAAAGATACAAACTGTGACATCAAAAATAAAATGTTAGGAGAGAGTCAAAATATACAGCTTTAGAATATATTTGAACTTATACAAGCACATGTTCAGTCGTGTCTGACTCTGTGAACTCTTGGACTGCAGCCCACCAGCCTCCTCTGTTCATCAAATGTTCCAGGAAGGAATATTGAAGTAGGGCGCCATTTCTTTTGCCAGGGAATCTTCCCAACCCAGGGATTGAACCGATATCACTTGTGTCTCCTACACTGGTAGATGGATTCTTTACCACTGTGCCACTTGGGCTTTAGTTGTTACCAACTTTAAGAGGTTTGCTATAAGTTGTTTTATATAAGCCTCAAGTTAATTACAAAGCAAGAACCTATGGAAGACACACAAGACATAAAAATTAAGCATAACACTACAGAAAACCTTCAGTTTACAAAGGAAGAAAGTGAGAAGAATGNACTTTAAGAGGTTTGCTATAAGTTGTTTTATGTAAGCCTCAAGTTAATTACAAAGCAAGAACCTATGGAAGACACACAAGACATAAAAATTAAGCATAACACTACAGAAAACCTTCAGTTTACAAAGGAAGAAAGTGAGAAGAATGGAACAAATGAATTACAAAAGAACCAGAAAACAATTAGCAAGACAGGAATGTCAACATATATATCAATAATTACTTTAAATGTAAATGGATTCAATTTTCTGATCAAATAGAGTGGGTGAATGGATTTTTTTAAAAAAATAAAGACAAACCTATATGCTGCCTAGAGGAAACTCACTTCAGATGTGAGGACTCACAAAACCTAAGAATGCAGGAGTGAAACAATATATTCCAAGCAAAATTAAAACCAAAAGAAACCTAAGGATGCTGCACTTATGTCATACAAACTAGATTTTTAGACAAAGACAGTATTAAGATACAAAGAAGGTCATTATATAATGATAAGGGGGTAAATCCAACCAAAAGATAACATTTGTAAATATTTTTGTACCCAAAACCAATACAATATTGTAAAAGTAATTAACCTCCAATTAAAATAAACAAATTTATAAAAAGAAATATTTTTGCACCCCAACATAGGAGAATCTAAATATATAAAGTCAGTATTAACAGAAGGCAGAAGAGCCAGAGATCAAATTGCCAACGTCTGCTGGATCACGGAAAAAGGAAGAGAGTTCCAGAAAAACATCTATTTCTGCTTTATTGACTATGCCAAATCCTTTGACCGTGTGGATCAAAATAAACTGTGGAAAATTCTTCAAGAGATGGGACTACCAGACCACCTGACCTGCCTCTTGAGAAACTTATATGCAGGTCAGGAAGCAACAGTTAGAACTGGACATGGAACAACAGATTGGTTCCAAATAGGAAAAGGAGTACGTCACAGTTGTATATTGTCACCCTGCTTATTTAATTCATATGCAGAGCACATCATGAGAAATGCTGGGCTGGAAGAAGCACAAGCTGGAATCAAGATTGCCAGGAGAAATATCAATAACCTCAGATATGCAGATGACACCACTCTTTTGGCAGAAAGTGAATAGGAATTAAAAAGCCTCTTGATGAAAGTGAAAGAGGAGTGAAAAAGTTGCTTAAAGCTCAACATTCAGAAAACGAAGATCATGGCATCTGGTCCCATCACTTCAGGGGAAATAGATGGGGAAACAGTGGAAACAGTGTCAGACTTTATTTTAGGGGGCTCCAAAATCACTGCAGAT
>SJYW01054511.1:19846-32747 GCA_006410735.1 Raphicerus campestris | reverse complement strand
GGATGAGATGGCTGGATGGCGTCACAGACTCGATGGACGTGAGTCTGAGTGAACTCCGAGAGATGGTAATGAACAGGGAAGCCTGGCATGCTGTAATTCATGGGGTTGCAAAGAGTCGGACATGACTGAGCGGCTGGACTGAACTGCACTGCACTGATGCCTACCAAAATGTTTAGCAGCCCATGTGTGGCCTTCATGAGTCTCCCACAGGACTGCGCTGGTCTGTAGTGTGTACCACCTGGTATCTGGGTCTGCTTGTCACCAATAACCACTCTGTGCCTGCTACCTGATGCTGCCTCTGTTTACTTGAGCCCCAGAGATCATGGCGGGAAGGGTTGCTCATGTAAATGTGTGAGTGGCTTATGTACCCCTCTGGCCACCGTCTCTCAGAAAGCACCCTGTGAACAGATCCATTGAGGCTAATTTGTAGTACACAGAGTTCCCCTCAGCCAGGAAAGTAATATGACAGTTATTTCTGAATAATGGATACAGAATATTATCTTAGAGGTTCATCATATGTGTTGGGACAACACAAGGGAAGATATCAGACTCTTTACAAAACACTTCTGGGAGTATCCCACCCCCTTTCCATATTCAGATTATTGATTGTTCCTCAATTGAACTTGACCAGTCCTCTAAATGATATCCAGTCTCATATTGCCCTGGGAAGCTTCACTCTCTAAGAGTTCCTCACAATTCAGAGACTCAATGGTCCTCTGCACCAGCAGTTCAGGCCTCGCATTTTATTGAAACACTGAGTGTGTTAATTTCCTCATCAGCTCCTCTACCCTATGGCTATATGTCTGGTGCTTGAATCTTCCAGACCAGGGTTGCCTCCGTGTTTGTGACAGCCACTCAACAATTGAATTGTTTCAAAGTTTAATCTTTAAACTGTGAGAATTAATGCACACACTCACACACACACATACTCAGAGGCACAAACTTCACAAGGGAAAATATATGTGCATATGTAATATCAGTTGATATGCAAATGCCTATTAAGATAATCTACTTGAGAAATAGAAACATTTAACTCTACTTTTAATCACTCAGATTAATTCCTCCACAGGCATTAATAAATATTCTACTTCCTATAGGATATAAAAAGTGCTAGTAGAACAAATTATCTTATCTGGGTCTTCCTTGGATGGGTGGAAGGTGGTTACTCACAGTGTATGACTTCCTTAGTTTTAGCATCCAGGGTCACCACAGTTTACTTCAATGAAAAAATTTGATTTTAGGCTAAAGCCAAGAGTAATTAAAAAAAAAATAAAAAGCAATATAAAGTACAAACAGAGTAGCAAATTTTTAAAATAGCAAAACAGTATTAAAATCTGTTTTATTTTATTATATATTTGCTTTACAAATGGCATACCACCTTTGATAAATTTTTCATAAAATTGACTAGAAGTACTTTCTCCAGGAAAGCTGATATTAAATGATATAATTCTAAAACTGCCTTTGTAAATAAATGTCTCATGTTTTTTTATGTGCTCTAGAAGAAAAAGGTGTACTTTGTGTCTTAGTCTACTAGGGCCCTTACAAAACCCCAATGCCTAGGTCGTTTTAAACAATAGAAATTTATTTTCTCACAGTTCTGGAAGCACAGCTTCCAGACAGCCAATTCAGTTCCTGGTGAAAATTTTCTTCCTGGTTTGCAGTTAGCTACCTTCTGACTATGTCCTCCCAATATAGAGGCAGAGTTCTCTTAAGGGCACCAGCCATATCAGACTATGGTCTCTTATGACTTCCTTTAACCTTTAAACCTCTTCAGAGACTTTATTTCCAATGTCACACTGAAGGTTAGGGCTTTAACATATGATTTTTGAGAGAACACAAGCAGTCAGTCTATAACAGCACACTGTATCTTATGAAAATCCTACCTACAAACATTCCAACTACTATCATATAGGAAATGAAGCACCAGTCTGTGTTCAATACAGGATACAGGATGCTTGGGGCTGGTGTACGGGATGATCCAGGGAGATGGTGTGGAGTGGGAGGTGGGAGGGGGCTTCGGCATTGGGAGATCATGTACACCTGTGGCTGATTCATGTCAATGTATGGCAAAAGCAATACAGTATTGTAAAGTAGAATAAAGTATTAAAATAAAAAGAACAGATAGATGGGCAATCATTTGTGCTCTAGAGACAACTGGGGCTGTTGTTTGAATACAGTGTTCACAGAAGATGGCATGATATAGAAATATTGACAATCAGCTCTGGTTGATTGGGCTTTACTCATGGCTTTGCTACCATTCTCTTTGTGAGTCTAGGAAAGTCCTTAAATTTTCTAGGTCTTAGTTCCCATTTCAGTAACTTAAACAAATTTTTGCTTTTCAATTGGCAAGCATAGTAAAGGAGAAGAGGCATAGAATGAAGGAAAAGGAGATCTCTCTTTTATTCTGTGTCAGTTTATATATGCGACCCAAATTTTAGTGGAGAAATTTCTAAATCATGCCAGTGTCCCCAATATTTACATAATACTGGAGTGGGTTGCCATTTCCCTCTCCAGGGTATCTTCCTGACTCACAGATGGAACCCAGGTCTCCTGCATTGCAGGCACATTCTTTACAACATCTGAGCCACTGGGGAAACCTAGTCTATGGGGCTTCCCTGGTAGCTCAGAGGTTAAAGCATCTGCCTTCAGTGCAGGAGACCCAGGTTCGATCTCTGGGTTGGGAAGATCCTCTCAAGAAGGAAATGGCAACCCACTCCAGTATTCTTGCCTGGGGAATCCCATGGATAGAGGAGCCTGGTGGGCTACAGTCCACGGGGTCGCAAAATGTCAGACATGACTGAGCGACTTCACTTCACTTCACTTCATGGTGTTCCTTAATTTTGTTGCCCTTCCACAGTGATCAAATCAGTCTTCACTTGATTTTTGTCTTTCTAGTCTCTCTTTTTATCCCCTGAACATGGAAAGATGATACAAGATTTAACTCAGTATTTACTAATAGGTTCATCATCTAGTTTATGTTGGTAAACCTGGTTGACAACAGTGGAGAGAAAAGATGAAAAAATTGGAAATGAAAGATTAAAAAGTAAATAATAAAAGAGTTACTAACGGGCTGACTTTATGGACATCAACATTTCTTTCTTTCTTTTTTTTTTTTTTTTCAGTTGACTTGAGGAAATACCAATGGAAGAAGATCTTTAAGATATGCTCCAAAAGAACCTGGTTTTCCTTGGCCATAAAGAAGACAACTGGTTCACGTGCTTATACAATAATACATTTCAAAAACAAAATAACCTCCCTAGAGTTTTCCCACTTTTTATAGGAAGAAATTGCACCGGACCTTTCCACGGAATTAAAGATGGATAATATACTCTCTATTCCCTCCACATGTGTTTAGTTTCCTAGTGAAATGACCAAAGAGTTTGGACTTTCCTGGGTGTGTTGAGAATGGTCTAGGCAAAGTCTAGTGAATATGGCAAGAGTGGGTAGTCTCACTCAAAGAGAAAGTAACTGGGTCATCATTGAAATCATATTTGAGACTCAGTACTACACGTGTCCCCAGCTCATTCTTTAGAAAGAGGAGTTCCATGTTATGAAAAGGCTAATGAATAAGATCATAAAAGTAGGGTTGTTCTGCTTAGTACTATTCAGTGGAAGGGAGGGATTTTCAGGCCATTTCTAACCAATGAGAAGCACCAAACTGTCTATCACAGTCTATCAATTTAACCCATGGATGAGTGTATCACATGTACCTTCTTAATACTGATATATCTCCAGAGCATAGCATAATGATTGGTGCACACATTTCTTTGGAGTCTAACTTAGCTCAGTTTCTTTACAAAGGTACAAGAGCCACACTGGGTTTTGTAAAGCACATTGAGTGCTATCTTGTGGTTAATAAGGTATTCAGCATCCATTAATTCCTTTTTCTTTTGTACTTTTCTGTATTACAGTTTCCAAAAACCTAAGGACAATATAGCCCACATTTTCTTGAAGCTAAAGTTCTAGCTAGGGAAAACTAATGCCTTCTAATGAGATGCACTTGAGCAAGACTGGAAGTCAGAAGTGAGATGACGCTTTGGCTCTTTCTTTTAGTTAGCAAGGCTGGAAAGGGGGAGCTTATCTGACTCAGCATCTGAGGAGTTAGTCTTTAATGTCATCTTATGTTGCGACAGCTGGACTAGTGGTGTGGCAGTATTAAATCATCAGCCTCAGCCTTAGTGAGATACATTCGTGGATGCACTGGCTGCTTTTTTTGGCTGATTCCTTGATTATCCCTGTCTGTGGAGAATGTTCTTGAATCAAGACTGCCAATAGTACTCCATTATTGTCTTTCTTGCTGCTTTGTTTATTCAAATTCAATCCTACCTCCTGGCCAAGATTCACAAGCTAGTAAAGATAAATCCTTTCTTGGCCCCATGCTGAGAGTCTCCCAAAATAGTGACTTGTGTTCATAGATAATGCTGCTCAGCTATGCTCTAGTTCTACAGATTTATTTTCAGCACAAATTCATTCAGTGACACATTTTTCTGGGATGACATTGAGATGGTTTTGAATAAGATGGGCAAGACCCTTGTTTTCATGCAGTTGCAGTGAGGAAAACAAAAATGTATTTATAAACAAAGAGGATAAAATTAGAGATAAACATAAAAATGAAAATTAGGCACCATAATATTAGAGGGAGAAGTATTATTTAAATTGTGGGTGACTGAGCTGAGTTCTGAAGGATGAGCAAAAGTTAGACAGGCAAAGAACTAAGCAGAAAGCATGTCACTTGAAGAACCAGTACATATGGACACTGTAAGATTCAAATAGACTCGGCATGTTTGTACAAACAGAGCAGTCAATAAGGCTGGAAAGTGGTGAGGGAGAGAGCTTTACAAAGTGAAGTTGGAAAAATAGGTAAGGCCAGATACCAGAAGGAGACACATTATTTCAAGATGGAAAGCTGTCTATTTCTCAGTAAAGGAAGTGGTATAATGACATTTAATTTTTAGTAAGATTTTAGGCTACTAAATGAAAATGGACTATGAATCTGTTCAGTAGTGGAAGAAGGGGTACAAGTATTTAATAATGATCTTGCAGGAGTCTAGGCCATTTGTGACAGGGACTGAGGCCAGAGGTATTCCTGTGAATGTGTATATATAAAGAGTTATAGGTTACTTTACTTTAATCCAAGTAATTGGATGAATGTGGTGTGGTTTGTTGAGATATAAAGGATTCAAGAAGCAAAAGATTTGGGGAGATAAAGGAAACAAGACACTTTAGAGGGGGAAAAATAGACCAAAGAGCAAGCAGTAAAATTATGTAAGTGTTCTGGCAATGTCCCACTGTCTACAATTATTACAGACATGAGCTTGGGAACTAAGCAGGTATGAGTTCAAATCCTAAAACACCAATTGTTCTCTTACCCTAGACAATTTACTTGTCTCTTCTAACCTTGATCCCTTCCTCTGGAAACTATGATAAGAATACCTACTGCACTGCATATAGATTATTTAAGGATTTGATAACATAACAAATGTAAATCAAATAGCAAATGTTAGGGAAATAATAGCTTTCTTGTTTGGGTCCATGACAAAGTAGATACTCTGAAAAGGTATATTACCTAAAGCAACTAAAATTTCTAAATAAAATATATATTCTTCTCCAGTGCATTTCTTAAATATGTTACTAAATTGACAAGTAGCTAAGACACATACAGAAGCCAAAACCTAAAATAAAAGCTGGACTCCAGTGAAATAAATTTGCTCCCAAATGGATTTTTTGGGGACCTTAGCAATTTTGCTCTGCTGAGGAGGGCAACAGAAAGGAGACATTGCATATAGCCCATGAGACAAGGGTGATCTATGCCTTTTGCATAAAACCAGACCCCAAAGAGTTAAGAGTTGACCCATTCTATGGGAATGTGCAGCAAGGAAACACTCTCAGTTTCACTTTGATGCTGGACTGAGGAGGAAAAAANATAAGGCTGGAAAGTGGTAAGTGAGGGAGAGAGCTTTACAAAGTGAAGTTGGAAAAATAGGTAAGGCCAGATACCAGAAGGAGACACATTATTTCAAGATGGAAAGCTGTCTATTTCTCAGTAAAGGAAGTGGTATAATGACATTTAATTTTTAGTAAGATTTTAGGCTACTAAATGAAAATGGACTATGAATCTGTTCAGTAGTGGAAGAAGGGGTACAAGTATTTAATAATGATCTTGCAGGAGTCTAGGCCATTTGTGACAGGGACTGAGGCCAGAGGTATGCCTGTGAATGTGTATATATAAAGAGTTATAGGTTACTTTACTTTAATCCAAGTAATTGGATGAATGTGGTGTGGTTTGTTGAGATATAAAGGATTCAAGAAGCAAAAGATTTGGGGAGATAAAGGAAACAAGACACTTTAGAGGGGGAAAAATAAATAGACCAAAGAGCAAGCAGTAAAATTATGTAAGTGTTCTGGCAATGTCCCACTGTCTACAATTATTACAGACATGAGCTTGGGAACTAAGCAGGTATGAGTTCAAATCCTAAAACACCAATTGTTCTCTTACCCTAGACAATTTACTTGTCTCTTCTAACCTTGATCCCTTCCTCTGGAAACTATGATAAGAATACCTACTGCACTGCATATAGATTCTTTAAGGATTTGATAACATAACAAATGTAAATCAAATAGCAAATGTTAGGGAAATAATAGCTTTCTTGTTTGGGTCCATGACAAAGTAGATACTCTGAAAAGGTATATTACCTAAAGCAACTAAAATTTCTAAATAAAATATATATTCTTCTCCAGTGCATTTCTTAAATATGTTACTAAATTGACAAGTAGCTAAGACACATACAGAAGCCAAAACCTAAAATAAAAGCTGGACTCCAGTGAAATAAATTTGCTCCCAAATGGATTTTTTGGGGACCTTAGCAATTTTGCTCTGCTGAGGAGGGCAACAGAAAGACATTGTATATAGCCCATGAGACAAGGGTGATCTATGCCTTTTGCATAAAACCAGACCCCAAAGAGTTAAGAGTTGACCCATTCTATGGGAATGTGCAGCAAGGAAACACTCTCAGTTTCACTTTGATGCTGGACTGAGGAGGAAAAAACTCTTCCCTGGGGTTTGTGATGCTAAATGAAGTTTTCTGCTTCTGGATCATGATCAGATTTCACCTGCCTGTCACCTAAAATACCTCAGGTTAGACTTTATATTACAATGGTGTGCCATATTGATTAAGTTAACCAGTAAAAACAAACAGGAATCCTCTGTGAAAGCATGGGCATTTAGCCAACTTCAGGACTTTTATAGGTAAACATTCAATAAACAGGAGCCCCTAGTCAAAAATTTTATTAGACTGGTAGTTATTATCGTTATGACATCACAACAGCAAAGAAGGATCTTGTCAAGTTTGGCTACAGGGTTCCGACCCATACATAGAAATACTTTCTTTACCTCATTTTTATTATTTTTTAATTTTTTATGGAAATGTGGTTGATTTACAATATTGTGTTAGTTTCAGGTATATAGCAAAGTTTTATATATACATATATAACTTATACATTCCTGTGGTCATGTATGGATGTGAGAGTTGGACTGTGAAGAAGGCTGAGCACCGAAAAATTGATGCTTTTGAACTGTGGTGTTGGAGAAGACTCTTGAGAGTCCCTTGGACTGCAAGGAGATCCAACAAGTCCATTCTGAAGGAGATCAGCCCTGGGATTTCTTTGGAAGGAATGATGCTAAAGCTGAAACTCCAGTACTTTGGCCACCTCATGCAAAGAGTTGACTCATTGGAAAAGACTCTGATGCTGGGAGGGATTGGGGGCAGGAGGAGAAGGGGACGACCGAAGATGAGATGGATGGATGGCATCACAGACTCGATGGACGTGAGTGTGAGTGAATTCCGGGAGATGGTGATGAACAGGGAAGCCTGGCATGCTGCAATTCATGGGGTTGCAAAGAGTCGGACATGACTGAGTGACTGAACTGAACTGATATATATAACACTTTCACTTTCAAAGGGAAAAATGGGGGGAGATAATTTAGAAATTTGGAGTTAAAATATACACTACATTATATATAAAATAGATATTCAACAAGGACATACTATATAGCACAGGGAACTGTATTCAATGTCTTGTAATAACTTATAAGAAAAACAATCTAGAAAAAAAGTATTTATTTATTTAAGTGTATATATTTGTTGTGCTTAGTCGCTCAAGTCATGTCTGACTTTGTGACACAAATGGACTGTTGCCTGCCAGGCTCCTCTGTCCTTAGGAATTCTCCGGGCAAGAATATCGAAGTAGGTAGCCATTCCCTTCTCTGGGGATCTTGCCGACTCGGATCAAGCCCAGGTCTCCTGTGTTGCAGACAGATTCTTTACTGTCTGAGCCACCAAATTTATTTTCTTTGTCTGAGTCTGAGTCTATTTCTAGATTCGTTGTATCTTTTTTTTTTTTTTTAGAGTTCACATATAAGTGGTACTATATGATGCTTGATTTTCTCTATTTTACTTACTTCACTCAGTATGATAATCTCTAGGCCCATTCATGATGCTACAAATGGCATTATTTCCTTTTTATTCCTAAGTAATATTCCACCATGTATATAGACCATATCTTCTTTGTCTATTCCTCAGTTGATGGACATTTAGGTTGCTTTTAAATATGTCTTCATTACTGCAAATGCAAAATGATTAAAATCTAATCCATGAATCTTCCTTCCAGCCTGGTCTTCTTGCTCAGCCTTTGAGTGAGTTCTACCTGCAATCACTGAGTCATACAGTTCAGAAAGCTCAGCCTCAGAGCTCATGCAGCTCCTACCACTACCTGCCTCTTTCTCCAGGGGATGTTATGAAATTCTCTCCAAAATTCTACTCCTCACACTTTCTCTATTTGCCTTTGTATGCTCATCATGTATTGTGTGCTTCATAATAAATTTTTAAGAAATACTTGCCAAAGATATGAAAAAAATTCCTGAAGTTGACAAGCTGAAAAGCTAAATAAAATACAAATTAAGAGTTGGTTTGTGACTATTCAGTGACTAAAATAGGTTTAATTAAAGACCAAGGTTTCTTTGTAAAACTATGGTAGTCCCAGCATTCATGAGACACTACCTTAAGGGAAGAACTTCATTTTGTGCCTCTAAATATTAATAAAACCTGAGTCAATGACTGAATTGATCCCTTATTTAGATTCTCTAGAGCACTACATTTCAATTTTTGATGAGAATTTGCCATGGATATTCTCTTATTTTGGAAGTAGCATCTTCTGACATCTACGCCTTGAGTTATGATCTGTATTTTACCGACATGTTTATGGAAGGAAAGCTTTTGGGGGCAAGAACTTTGTTTTATTCAGCACTATTCAAGCTGAACTCTTTTGTGCTGGGTATACTAGTGGCACCTTACAAAGAACAACAACAAAAATAGTATCGGCTCACCTTAGCTAATTCATCTATTCCATTAATAATTAATTTTAATTTTGTTTAATTAAAGTTATGAGGTGGGCTGAGCTGAAGACACAACGTGATTGTTTTACACCAAAAGCACTTAGAGCTCTGCAGATTCCTACAGTGCCCACACCTGGAATCCCCAAATGTGTTCTTCCTTTATTAATTTCTCTGGCAATAATATTAAGCTATGTTTAATTCTATGACCGAAGTTGCAGAATTTCAAGGATTTTTGAACTTCAAGTAGCTCAAAAAATAAGATATTGATCTGACTGAAAGATGAAAAATTTCCACCAGACACAGATGTTGAACTTTATCAATATTTTTCAGTGTCTGTGTCTGATTAGAAACAGGGTTACTCCAAAATCAAACTGGGCGAGGTAAGCAGTGGGCAGAACATGTGTCTGAATTTGATGGGCAGTTCACATTTTAGATGAAGTATGTAGGCCTCTGTTTATTTTCTTTTTCCCATTGAGAAGTCTGTCTCTGCAAATGGTTTATTTTCAGACCAAACTCTACCAGTCTTCATCATGGAGAACCGACATTACATGGAGAAACACTTTTACATTTATAAACACATTGTCCTTGCAGTCCAAATAATAGATGACCTCTATTTAATTATCCCTTTATACTTTCAAAGGATTTTTCCTTTCTTACATCAACTGTTTCAAGAGCATTGTCATGTTGCCAGTTCCATTTTGTGTGCATACATGGACAAAGAAGCATAAAGAAGGTAAATGGAATCCAGAAGGCAGTTACATTACCAGTATGACTTCTCAGTGTGTGAAACCCAGTCCGCACTGCAGAACTGCCCATTCCTCTTCCCCAGGGGACCCTCAGGCCAGGACACTACTTTCCAAGGGGGCTTCTGTGCCCTTCCCTCAATCGGAGAGTCCTCTTTTGTCTTCTTTCTCTTCTGTCAAGGGCCCTGTAGCCAAGGGATACCAGGTAAATATGTTGTTTTCTTAGTTAAATGCCCAACTCAGTTAATTACCTTTACCTTCACCAGTCTTATGCAAACAAATGGAGATACGCACACACTCACACACATACAATCCTGGATTACACATATGGGAGTTTAAGTATAAGCTCCATATTTATCCTTCACTCTCCAGATAATCAAACAGAATAAAGAAATCCAGGAACTTCTGCTCCTCTAAAGCTGATATAGAAAACAAACAAACAAACAAATGCTTAGACATAAAATTAGGTAGCATTTTGCCTTTGTGAGACCACTAATGTATTTAACTAACTACTTGGATAGGTCCCTTTAACACACAGGTGTGAGCTTTTGCAGAAACCAGCACCAGCAGAGGGTCCGAGGTGTGGCAGAGAATGAAGTTAGTGAAAATTGGTTGTGTGATTTCTCTTTCTTCCCCTTGGTTTCTTCTCTAAGAGAAAACAAAGCAAAAACAAAAGGAAAAGGAAAATAAAATAAATTTAAACTAGATGACTTATAATGGTCATTCTAGTCCCCATATTCTCTGATCCAGTGAGGAAAAACTTTCACTTCCCCACAGAATGGAGACACAATTATTTGAGAGGCCCTTAATGCATCTGAAAGTGGTTCTTGGAAACAGAGTCAGTATATTTGCAGTCTCGCCCGAGGGCAAGATAAGTCCTTTACATCTGGAAGAAGGCAATTTTGGACTAAGGGGTCCTTGAAGTTGGCACAGCTACCATGCACCCAGGATGCTATGCAGTGGACAACTCACCTTGTTTCAAGAGAAAATGATTCCTGGAGTGTTCTTTTTGTCCTGAAAGTCTTTTTATAAATTCCCAGATATTTCAAACCTTGCCCTTTAAGGGAAGCAAAAATAAAACAATAGAACCATAACAGCTGTTTGCCAGAGTTGCATACTTTGGACAGCAAGGTCCTTTTCAAACGCTCAGCAACTCTGCTCATTTCCCGGTAGACTTGATCTTAATCACAAGCTTGATTTGACACAGTGGGTCCTGGATAAAGAGCAAATCTAATGCAATGTATGAAAAGAAGAAGCACCGTGTACATCTGCACAACCTCAGCCTCTTCACTCCGAACCTATTTCAGCACAATCCTCTTCCTTCAGGGTTTTCTGTTCTCCTAATGAAATTAATCCAGATTTGTTTAGCAATTTATTGTTACTATGTGCAGAGGCCCTTGGGATACAAGGAAAGCACAACCTCTACCTTCAAGAAGTGCTTAGTCTATTTGAGAGAAACGGCTTTATTACAATAAGCAGAGTGTAAGGTGTTATCTGCAGTGGTAGAACAACCTATGTGTGTGCTTAGTCGCTCAGCCATGTCTGACTCTTTGCAACCCCATGGACTATAGCCCTCCAGGCTCTTGTGTCCATGAGGATTCTCCAGGCAACAATAATGGAGTGGGTTGCCATGCCCTTCTCCAGGGGATTGTCCCAATCCAGGGATCAAACCCTGGTCTCCCACATAGCAGGCAGATTCTTAACTATCTGAGCCACCAGGGAAGCAATCTATAAATCACATGATTATGAGACTACAGAGAGAAATTGCTTTTCCCTGAGGGTAGTAAAAATTGGATTCTGGTGTATGAAGACCACAGAAAAGAGATGATATTTGATCTCAGCCATGATATGTTTGATGAATCAATCAATTACATAGAAGGTATTCCAAACTTTTTAAATACCAGCCTAGTTTCAAAAATGTACCCTAACTAAATTCCTCAAAGAATGATTCCTAGTAGTTTATAGTTATAGAACAGTCAAATTCTACACACTGTGACACCGACTGTGGCATAAGTTTAAGCTGGAGGAGGAATCCCAGGCTGGGAAAGTTAGGGAACCATTTTCAGTAGAGCTGAGAAGAAGCAATAAGACGAATTAAGAGAAGCTGATATTTACTACGTGTTTACCATTCTTTCTACTATTGTGCGCTTGTGCACATGTGAGTGTGTGTGCCTGTGTGTGTGTGTGTGTGTGTGTGTGTGTGTGTGTGTGTGTATGTGTATGCATATAGTGAGGAGCATATCTATCTAAAGGCATTAGGAAGATGTGAGACATGAGTGTGGCCAGGCTCAGGGGAGAGTGATGAGATTTGTCCAACTGAGGGACAGGAATATGTTGGGAGGTTTGGGGAGGGCAAAGTGAAGCACAGGGGTTTAAAATTGGACCTAGTTGAAAGGAAGGGATTCATTGGAAGATCTTGGTGGGGAGGCAGGTAATATATTATCCAAATGCTCTTCAGGTAACCTGGTGCAGAAAGAGTTTAAAGTAACAGAGAACATGGAAAGGCAGGGTGAGTGGCAATAGTCCAAGACTGGGGGTCTGGCTAGGCTGTAAGAGAGAGATGGGGTTGGAATAGAAGGGAGGTATTTTTCTTTTTTCCTATTTGCCTCAAGTGAGATGTAGGTGACTTTTGGCTAGAGATATGAATACTAACGTATTTTTATCCTCACCACCTGCTCCTCTTTGTGAGTTTACAGCAATGAAAGATGACATACAAAAGACAATTCTGAAAAAGATGAGCACTCATTTTTTATCAAGGCCTTTTCTC
>SJYW01054511.1:0-10456 GCA_006410735.1 Raphicerus campestris | reverse complement strand
TCCATCCATCCACCCACCCATCCATCTATCTACCCATCCATCTACTCATCCACCCATCCACTCATCTACCCATCCATCCATCCACCCACTCATCCACTGATCCACTCATCCACCCGTCCACCCACCCAGCCACCCAGCCATCTGTCCCTCCAGCCTTTTTTCCATCCATCCCACTCTTTCTCTCCTTATCTCCCTTGCTTTCTTCTTTCCTCCTCTTTACCCCCAAACTTATCTGAAATCCAAAGTTTATTCCCCAAGATGAAAGTGAAAGTCAGTTAGTCACCATCCTACTCTTCGTGATCCCATGGACTGTAGCCCACCAGGCTCCTCTGTCCATGAGATTCTCCAGGTTAACAATACTGGAGTGGGTTGCCATTCCCTTCTCCAGGGGATCTTCCTGACCCAGGGATCGAACCCAGGTCTCCTGCATTACAGGCAGATGTTTACTCTCTGAGCCACCAGGGAAGCTATTCCTAAAGATGACCCCACCTTAACCTCACATTCAAGTACCCCTAGAAGGTCTTGGATTCACTCCTGACTTGGTCTTTCTAGAGAGAAATCCATTACAGTCCTTCTCCAATTCCCTCTCTACACAGACACATCCTCAGCCGCCTCTGCAGCTGCACGCATGGTCTTCTCCACACTCACAGTTGGCCTGTCATCAACTCGAAGCTCAGCTCATCCAACTCCACCCTCACCCCTTCGTAGTCCCACTGCCATTAAAATCCCAGCTCTCTCTCCGTGCCCACTCTCTCATCAGACCTGATCTGTACCCTACCCCAGTCCCAGCCTGTCATCCAGGCAAGCTTGTGTTTGGATGGTTGGATGGATTAGGGCTGGGCTTAGTCCTGGAACTGCGCTGAGAAAGAGAAAGAAGGAGGTTGCCTGGAGGAGGGCATGGCCACCCACTTTGGTGTTCTCGCCTGGGAAACCCCGCAGGCAGAGGAGCCTGGTGGTCTACATTTCCATGGCTGCACCTGAGCAACTAACGCCCTTGGGGGCTTAGTGGGGAGCTCCCTCTGGAGGTCAGCGTGGGGGACAGGCCTGGGGGAGGGCCGACATCAGACCTGGATGAGATCCCCGCCTGCCCACCTCACCCGTTCCTGCAGCATCCCGCTGAGGTCCCCACAGGGCGCGTACTCCTGGGCGAAGGCGAAGTGTCGCGGGGTCTCCAGCGGTACCCCCAGCGTCTGGAGCAGGCCTGGATGTGACGACACACAGCGGCCCACACAGAACTCTCTCAGGAAGGTGGTTCTGAAGACTGAGGCCCGAGGGAGGAGCTTCAGAGCCACGGCCCGACCTGCCAGGGGTCGGGGGCAGAGGGCAAGTCAGGGCGCCCTGAGCATCAGACCCGGGGACGGGCACAATGCTTGACCTCTGCGTGCCCCTTCTTTCTCCATCTGTGGGGGGTTTGTTGGAGGACCCCTTCCCTGGGGACTCTCTCTGCTCTCTCTCAGATTGCTGTGCGACCCTGCACCACGGCCTGACCCTCTCTGGCCCTCTGTTTCCTCTCGCGTGAACTGGGGGGCGTGGCAACTGGACTAGCAGTCCCAGTCGTGCTTCTGTCTCGCGGTGTGACCTCAGGCAAGCCTCTCCCCGTCTCTGGGGGAGAGCTCTGGTTCCTTGGGCAATGATCACAGAGCTCTTAACGTTCCGAGGGCCCCATTGGGAGGAGTCCTGGTCAGCTCCCCGAGGGGATGCTCCCTGTCGCGGTGGGCACGAAGACCCTAAGAGGGGCCCATCCTGGGGTCTGCCCCTTGGTGGCCACACTCACCCCCTTGGCGAGGCCGGGCAAGCAGCACGTGGCCGTAGGAGCCCGAGCCGAGCCTCCGGATGAGGCGGTAGTGGGCTCGCAGACTCCACACGGGGGTCACCCTGGAGGCCGTCAGGTCCACGAGCCTCTGCAGGGCCGTGGCTGTGTCCTCCTGCAGGAGAGGGACGGGGCGGGGGTAGGGGGTCCGTCAGGGCGTTGGGCCGAGCTGAGGGGCCTGGGGGCCTGGGTCACTGTCCCCAGCGTGGAGGGTGAGTCACAGTGACTCACCCTGCGTCGGGCCACCTGTTTTCGGGCCTTGGCTGGGTCACGGGTGATTGTCTCGGCGGCCCTGCCCACGGCTGCTGGGGCTCCCCGCAGGAGCCCCCAGCCCCACTTGGGGCCACCTCCTCCCCGGCCGGTGCCCCTGCCCCGCCCACCTCCCTCTCCATCCTCCTCTCTTCCTGGTCTCCTGCCCCTCTGTCTGGGAGCCTGTCTCCTGGGCCCCAGGCTCCTGCGGCCCCTCGGGCTCCCTGTGTCTCGGATGTCTGTCTCCCTGCTCTCCTGTTGTCTCTGTGTGTCTCTCCGTGTNCTCTTCCTGGTCTCCTGCCCCTCTGTCTGGGAGCCTGTCTCCTGGGCCCCAGGCTCCTGCGGCCCCTCGGGCTCCCTGTGTCTCGGATGTCTGTCTCCCTGCTCTCCTGTTGTCTCTGTGTGTCTCTCCGTGTCTGTCCCCCAGCCTGCCCCATTCCTCCTCTCTCCGTTATCTCCTGCCTCTCACCTCCGGGTCCCCATCTTCCTGCTTCTTGGGGTCCCTGAGCTCCATCTCAGGGTCAGGCCAGCACCCCTGGTCTGGGCTCCCCGAAAACCCACCGGCCCACTGAGCCCGGCTGCAGCGCTGACCAGAGCCACGGCCGGGGGGCTGGTCTGTGAGGCCCNACCCTGGTCCTGGAGGAACAATGAAATGTTTTTGCGTCATTCTGCTCAAGCTGAGGGGTGACTCAACAACATCAATACACAAGCATGAAAATTGTCCACACATACCACCAGAACACCACTTGAACACTGAATGGCCTTGCCTTGTTTCCAGTGTATGGTTCTGACTCTCACCAACTTCTTTTGATTCTGGGCAATGTTGTGATGACAGGGAATGTGTGGAGATGACATTTCTGGGTTTTCCTTTCCTATCTTGCCAGTGTTAAGGTGCTCACTCTCCATCTCATTCTCCAATCTTGAAGTCTTTATGATCTTTACATCATCAGTCACCCTCACATGTTTCCACTAAACTCAAAGCCTGACTTAACTTTCAGATTATGCCTCTACAACCTCCTATACGAGCCTCCATGTCCTTACATGGGCCATTAAACTCTGGCTACCTTTTAGGGATGATGTTTTCTCCCTTATGCATGAAGCCAGTCTGGATCACCTGTACCTGCACCATGGGATGGCTCTATCCCAATCTAGACCTGTCAGATAGCAGAGTATTTTCCACTCTCAGACTGACCCACAGTTGGGTCTGGGCATGCTTCTCTGGTAGTTCAGCTGGCAAAGGATCCACCTGCAATGCAGCAGACCCTGGTCCAATTCCTGGGTTGGGAAGATCCACCGGAGAAGGGATAGGCTATCCATCCTACTCCAATATTCTTGGGCTTCCCCTGTGCCTCAGCTGGTAACAAATTCCCCCACAATGAGGGAGACCTAGGTTCAATCCTTGGGATGGGAAGATCCCCTGGAGAAGGGAAAGGCTATCCACTCCAGTATTCTGGCCTGGAAAATTCCATGGACTGTGTAGTGCATGGGGTCACAAAGAGTCAGACACTACTGAGCAACTTTCACTTTCATGTTGATAAAACAGAACCAGGAAGGGAACATAAGGGTGACTGACTGTGGTAAATCAGATACAGTGTAACCTGATGAGTTTTGCTGATGGATTTGTTACTGTGTTCACCAGTGGAGGTTCTTCTTGTTTAAGCCCCTAATAAACACAAATAATGACAAGGATTTTTCAGAAGTTCTGTGCTACTATCATTTATTACAGAGCTCATCACATCACTCTGAATGAAGGCAAAATCCATGTGCTTGTATGTTTCAAGGTCAATTTTGAGTCATCTGATGGGTAAAGCCACAGTAGAATTCCAATGATCTTTCATCTCTATCTCCTTTACAGGACTCCCAATATTATTAATTGGAAATGAGAAATATCTACAAATTTATAAATTCCCTATATGTGCAGAGTAGTTCATGGTTTACAAACTGCTTTCATGCACAATACCTCATTTGAGCCACACAAAACTCCCTATATGAGGGTTTTAATGTCCCCATTTTTCAGGTGAAGACAGTTTCAAATTGGTTTTTGTGATTTACCCAAGATCATTCAGAAATGGAGCTGTGAGTCCATCACTTTTGATTATATATCTCCTGCTTACAGTAGATTTTTAACTAAGAAAGTTGAAATGTAGGTTTGGTTTTTTTTTTAGTAAAAAGCAGAATCAAAATATTCAATCAATAGCATCAGTTTCTCCTTTCTTACATGTTAGTACCACATATTTTGTTTATTATTAGTTGATTTCTTCTTCATTATTGCATACTTGTGAGGTTGTGGAGTATTCTCATTAGTATCTTATCTAAGGCCAATGATTTGTGAAAATTGAACTTTAAAAAAATATCCCCTTACCTGACTTTAAATCAATAACAGCTCTGTCTCACTTTTTCATTATCTCCCAAGTGTCCAAATTCTATCTCTTTATTTTTTTCTAGTTAAAAACCAATTTAAAAAGCATTTCAGTAGCTCTACCATTGTAGAATTCTTGTTGTAATAAAATTAATAATTTAAATTTGTTGGCATTGAATGCTGGAAGTCCTCAGGGCACCTTAATGAAAATACAAAATGATACCAGTACTGCATCGTGCCCTGATTACTACCCCAGAGCGAGATCGGGCAAACCTGCCAAATGACTGCGAAAAGAACGATTCCAAATTAAAATTAAAAACAACAATCACACAGAAAAGGCATTAGCTTTACTCTGAAGAGTAATGGATTTCAGGTCTCTAGCTACAGATGATAGATTCAGGGAAGGAAAAACAGCATCCAAGATACTAAGATTTTCTGCTGTCAAAATGTTAGTCCTTCATTGGGCATTAGAAAATATCTAACTCAGTTCTTTCAAATTTGTCACAAAGAAACTGACGCATGGAGAGGTGAAATGACTTTCTTAAGGTCCTGTGGCTAATTAGAGCACATCTTGATTGGTCTCTATGCTGACACTGACATCAAGTTTGGCATTTTTCCAGTGTTCTGTGCTATCTCTAGTCTGTTTGTAATATTTTGAAGATCTACTAATTTCAGATTACTAGATACTGGCCTTAAGCCACACACACACACACACACACACACACATAAAGTAAGAAGTGGGGAAAGTATGAGAGACGGGGGTCAGGGAAGGTTTAAGCAAACAAGGTGAGTGAGGCATTTGCTTTGGGTGCAAAATTTAAGGGGAGTAAAGCAATTCAGTTTTCAACATACAGAATATTATAATCCAATATTTCTTAAAAATCTAAATTAATGCAAAGCAAACATTCTGTGTTAATTTTGCACCCCTAATTTGTACCTGAAGCGAGTGTCTCATCAGTCTCTGGCCCCTCACTTGTCTCACCCTGGTGCTGGGTCTGGGAATGTCTAGTTTTTCTCTTTACAGCCAGCAGTTCACTCTCCCAACTGGCAAGGCTTCATTGTTGACACTAGTATTTTTATTTTTGAAAGTTCTACAGGGTAAGCAAACCAGAAACACGGAGAAGATAGGGTCTTTCACTGTGTTGGTTTTTAAATATGTCAAAAAGTGCTTTGACACTCTTCTCTTCAAAAAAATGGAAGCTGATTTCTCTCTCCCAGAGTGTAGGCTGTATTTAGTGACTAGCTCCTAATGACTAGGATGTGGCAGGAGTAACCATGTGTGGTTTCTGACCCAGGGCTTCAGGAAGCAGATAGCTTCATCCTTGCTTTCTCGGGGATCACCTGCCCAGGGGAAACCTACTGCTTGGTCACTCAAGCAGCACGGTTGAGAGGTTCACGTGGTAAGGAACAGAGGCCTTCCACCAACAGCTACGTGAACGAACCGTCGTAGAAGCAAATTCACCTAGAATCTATGCAACACTATTTTTTATTCTTTTGAAAGATCATTAAAATAGCTTAGTTCTGCTTCTATTAAGTAGCTTTAGCATGTTTAAATTATTTTGTATTCTCTGTTTAATTACATGTGTTTGGTCACTCAGTTGTGTCTGACTCTTTGAACCATGCCAGGCCTGTAGCATGCCAGGCTCCTCTGTCCATGGAATTTTCCAGGCAAGAATACTGGAGTGGGTAGCCATGCCCTCCTCCAGGGAATTTTCCAAACCCAGGGGTCAAATCTGTGCCTCTTTTTTCTCCTGCACTGGTGGGCAGATTCTTTTCCACTGCACTACCTGGGAAGCCAATCACATAAATAATAATAGCTAATTTCCCTAATGAATAATAATAATATTTTTAATGTTTAGATTTTTGTCATAGATTCTATATTATTTACATGATGAGCAGATGACTTAATAAGTAGATATAGTTTACACACAGTAAAATGTAGATGGTGTCTGTATACAGTTAGATGAGACTGCAAATAAATTGATCTGTGTAAACAACACCCCTATGAAGATAAAGAACACTTATATCACTATAGAAAATTCCCTCCTACCTCTTACCTTGCTTACATAACTTCACCCTGAAGCAACAACTATTCTACTTTTTATCAGCATCAATTAAGTATACCTATTTTATAACTTCGTGTCAATGAAAACATGTACATCATGTGCTGTGCACTTTTTAATGTTTGATTTTTTTTGAGATGTATCTATGTGCGTATTAGTAGTTCACTTTCTATAATTAAGAAGTATTGAATACCGCCCCGTATGTTTATTTAAGTTTTGCTTTTATGGATGTATGGGTTGCTTGCAATTTAGTGACACTGTGAATAAATCTGCTATGAACATGTTAACACAGTTCTTTGGGTGTGCATATGTTTTCATCTATCTTTGGCATATATATAGCTAGGAACAGACCTGATGGGTCTTAGGGTAGATAAAACAAATCTGCCAAATATTATTTCAAAGTAATTCAACTTCAACCATTGACAAAAAGGGCTCCAGTTGCTCTGCATCACAGAAAAGTTTGTTTGAAATTTAAATTGGAGTTTTCATATTTATTCCAGCAGTTTGGGAAACTAAGATAAGAGAAGGAAAAAATACAGATTGAGTTTTTGAGAGGTTACGCACTCTGTTGAGAAAATTGCTTTACTAATTTGAAGGAACTGAAGAGGTGAAGAAAACAGTATCAAACAATTGGTTAATTGTGCTCTGTAAAAGAGATAATTATCAAGAAAGGACTTATCCTATTGGTTTGAAAATCTCCCAGGAAGTCAATATATAATGTTCTCTTTCTTGGAAACTTATGGAAAATACACACGTCAAATTTCCTATTGACTAGATCAATCAGTATCCTAAAATGCATTTCAAAATTATGAAAATTTTGAAGGAAGAAGGGAGGTGAGACACCAGAGTTTTGACGAAAATAGAACTTGCAAGCCTTAATACTTTTTCTAAAAACTCCATGAAATAAGTTAATCAACCAATCACTCAATCAAATCCTCTAGCTACTTTTATCATGTATTTTGTTTATTTTTTAATTGGAGGATAACTGCTTTACAATACTGTGTTGTTTTCTGATGTACAAAAACATGAATCAGCCTATGTGTGCATGCTAAGTCCCTTCAGTCATGTCAGACTCTCGTGATCCTATGGACTGTAGCCCTCCAGGCTCCTCTGTCCATGGGGATACTCCAAGCAAGAATACTGGAGTAGGTTGCCATTTCCTCCTCCAGGGGATCTTCCTGATCCAAAGACTGAACCCATGTTTCATGTCTGCTGCATGGGCAGGCGGGTTCTTTACCACTAGCACCACCTGGGAAGCCTATATACATATACATATATATATACATATACATACATGTGTGACCTGGCTGTTTATAGAGAAACAAGTGTGAAAGTGTTAGTTGCTCAGTTGTGTCTAATTCTTTATGCCCTTATGGACTATCGCCCTCCTGGTTCTTCTGTCCATGGAATCCTACATGCAAAAATAGCTGAGTGGGTAGCCATTCCCACTGGGTAGGATGTTCCCAACCCAGGGATCGAATCTGGGTCTCTCACATTTCAGGCAGGTTCTTTACCATCTGAGCCACAAGGGAAGTCCATAGGGAAAGAGGCCTTATGCAAATAATTGTTAAGTACTGAAAGGTAGATGTTAAAGTATTATATCAGTTTTTTACTTGCTCTTGCAATATAAGATACTAACTAATGGGTTAAAACAAGACAGAGGGGAAATTGAAAATAAATATAGAAAGTGACGGAGACCTTTTAGTCACAAGAGTTTCTAAGATAAAAATATTCTTATGTTTGTTGATCAAGTAGCAGAAAGAAGGAAAATCAAGAAGTAATGGGAATGATGGAGATTAAGGTAGATTAAACTAACTGAGACATCTACTCTATTTAACAAAAGGTGTCAGGACAAAGAGGTGGGGAGCGACTGTATTTATCCTCTAAGCAGGTGTATTAGAAACACGTAGGGTTACTGGGGCCCACTGATAATTTGGGGCAAGCATGTGGCAAGCCTGAGAAGTGACCTCTGCACTGTGCTTCTTCAACTCTGATTCCCAGAGGTCACAGAAACATACCACAGGTGCACATATCACACTTTCCATGGTAATTTTCCTGAAATAGGGATATTAAAAGCAAATAGATGGTAAGGAAGGATGGATGCAAGATGGATTGCCATTATATAAGCATTTTATCACAGGCACAAGAGAAGACAGACCCATTCGATCTTTTGTAGTGACAGAGACGAAGAGGTGAAAGTATGAAACACAAAAGTTTAAACATCCAGCTTATTTATGGCCTTGTACATTCAAAGATAACCACACTTTTTAGAAAGCAGCACTAGATTTTATGGGTGTCATCTTTGAAGAGTCAATATGCAATAAAAACAAAATAAACTGAAGTGCATATTGGGAATAAGAAATTTAAATAGTAGTAGTGTGGTGTGGAGTTCATTTCAAGGGAAAGTTCCTGCCCTGGGACCAGAAAAGGAGCTGAGGTAGTCACAGGAACGAATTTATTCAGAAGTGTGTTCATCCTTGACCTTTCCCTCTCCTATATCAAGCAAATCTCCTTTCTCTGAAGCCAAATATTAATATGCCTAATCAGAAAAAAAAGAGTATGAACACTACTAAGAAAAAAGAATAAATTCCTGGGGTCTACAAGTAGGCAGTGAAAGTTTGTTACTAATATGAGGAATACAACACTCTGGCCCACCCACCAGGACTATGTGGGAAAGGATCAAAAGTAAGAGTGGACAGGGACAGGTGGTATACCCCTCATCCTTGGTATGAGCTCCTTTGATTCACAGGTAAAAATATACTGGGCAAACAATGCAACCCATTAATCCTCATTTGGAACACACATCTAAATAAATTGGTCTCATCAGAGACAAGCAGTTTAACATTCATTTGTAGAGAACATACAGATGAACATGGGAGTATAGATATCACTTGGAGATCCTGATTTCAATTTTTTTAACTGTATACTCAAAAGTAAGATTGCTGGATCATATAGTGGTTCTATTTTAAATGTTCTGGGGGAAATTCCATACTTTTTTTCCATAGAGGCTGCACTATTTTTCATTCTCACCAACACTATGCAAGTGTTCCAATTTCTCCATATTCTTGCCAACACTATTGTCTTGTTTTGTTTTAACAATAGCCAGTCTGACAAGTGTGAAATGACAATTCATTGAGATTTATATTTCCCTGAATTATTAGTGACCTTGAACATTTCTATGATGAATCTGTCATCATGTGTATGTCTTCTTTGGAGAAATATCCATCCAAGTCCTTGTTATTGTTGTTCAGTTGCTAAGTCATGTCAGACTCTGCAACCCATGTGCTGCAGAATGCCAGGTTCCTCTATTCACCACTGTCTCCCAAAGTTTGATCAAATTCCTGTCCACTGAATTGGTGATGCTATCTAACCATCTCATCCTCTGCCTCCCCTTCTCCTTTTTACCTCAATCTTTCTCAACATCAGGGTCTTTACCAATGATTTGGTTCTTCGCATCAGGAGGCCAAAGTATTAGAGTTTCAGCTTCAGTATCAGTCCTTCCAATGAACATTCAGGGATGATTTCCTTTAGGATTTGCTGATTTACTCTCCTTGTTGCCCAAGGGACTCTCAAGAGTCTTCCTTAGCATCACAATTCAAAGCATCAATTCTTCATCGCTCAGCCTTCTCTATGGAACAACTCTTAACATCTGTTGGAAAAATCATAGCTTTTCCTATATGGACCTTTGTCAGCAAAGTGATGTGTCTCTGCTTTTTAATATACTGTCTAGGTTTGTCATAATTTTCCATACAAAGAGCAAGTGTCTCTTAATTTCATGGCTGCAGCCACCAACTGCAGTGATTTGGGGGACCAGGAAAATAAAATTTGTAACTGCTTCTACTTTTTCCTCTTCTATTTGCCATGAAGTAATGGGACCAGATGTCATGATCTTAGATTTTTGAATGTTGAGTTTCAAGCCAGCTTTTTCACTCTCCTCTTTCACCCTCATCAAGAAGTTCTTTTGTTCCTCTTCAC
>SJYW01054505.1:6530-49634 GCA_006410735.1 Raphicerus campestris | reverse complement strand
CCCGCTGAGCCATTGGGGAAGGCCCCCAAATAAAGACATTATATGAAAAGATCTTTCATATTATATGTCATAAAAGAAAAACAAATTAAAATGAGATACCACTACACACCTATTAGGATTGTAGAATTGTTCTGGCTATTAGAATGCCCTAAATCTATAAAACTAACACCACCAAATGCTGATGAGGATGTGGAGAAGCAGGTATTCTCATACGTTGCTGGTGGGAACGCAAAATGGCACAGCCATTTGGGAAGACAGTTTGGTGGTTTCTTACAAAACTAACCACACTCTTACCACATGACTCACCAACTACACTCCTTCCTATTTCCTAAAGGAGCTGAAAACTTATGCCTACACAAAAACCCACACAAGGATGTTTAGAGAAGCTTTATTCCATAATTGCTGAAACTCAGAAGCAATCAAGATGTCCCTTAGTAGGTGAAATGAGTAAAAAGTTGTGATACAGCCAGACAATGGGATTTAATTCAGCACTAAAAAGAAATTAGCCATGAAAAACATGGAGGAAACTTACATGCATATTAGTAAGTGAAAAAAAGCCCACATGAAAAAGGCTACTTACTACATGATTCTAATTAGATGATATCCTGGTAAAGGTAAAATTATGGAGACAGTGAAAAGATCAGTGGTTGTTAGGGTTGGGGGTAGGAGCAGACATGAATAGGCAGAGGATAGAGGATTTTTAGATGAGTAAAAGTACTCTGTATTATATTACATTGATAGATATACATCATTATACTTTTGGTCAAAGCCATAAAACACATAATATCTAGTGAACCCTAACATAAACTATGCACTTTGGGTGATAATGATGTGCCAGTGTAGGTTCATCCTCATAAAAGTTTTTTAAAAAGAAAAAAAATAAGGATGAGTCTGGTAAAGGATGTTGATAATGGGGAGAGTTATGCATCTGTGAGGTCAGGGGCTATGTAAGAAATCTCTGTACCTTCCTCTCAATTTTGTTGTAAAACCTAAAACTGCTCTAAAAAATGAAACCTTTCTTTTTTGCTGCATTGTGCAGTAGGCAGGATCTTAGTTTCCTGAGCAGGGATCAAACAAGTGCCTTCTGCAATGGAAGTGTGAAGATTTAACCCCTGGACTGTCAGGGAAATCCCAATACAGTCTTTCAATAAAAGAAAGCTTTCACTACCAAGTAAAAATCAGGATTTGGTAAAACTTAATTCTTCCACTATGAGCTTTACAGCTTTTGATGAGGCTGTGGTGATATTAACGCATATGGTATTTTGATATTGTATAGTGAAGTGTGTCATCCTTTGGCATATCTGCATAACTCAGTGAACCCCATTTTTCAAATGACACAAAATCACATAATGGCTAAAGATCCACTAAAATTGCAAGGAAGATTTTTTTTTTTGTAACAGAAAATAAAGAGTAAATTGATATGTTTCAGGTTCCATGTTGCAGCTAACCTTTAAGAAACTGTCACTTGTCAAATTTTTATGTAATATCAGAGAAATATAGCCTTAGTTATCTTAAAAGCATATTAAAACACTGCTCTTTTTCCAACTGTTTATTTGTGTGAGATCAAATTTTCATCAGTTTAACCACTCTGAGTGCAGAAGCAGATATGATAATCCTACTATTAAGGATTATTAAGTCTACTGTTAAGTCAAAAGAAAGAGATTTACAAAATGTAAAACAATGCTTCCCTGGTGGCTCAGACGGTAAAGCGTCTGTCTACAATGCGGGAGACCTGGGTTCGATCCCTGGGTCGGGAAGATCTGCTGGAGAAGGAAACAGCAATCCACTCCAGTACTATTGCCTGGAAAATCCCATGGACAGATGAGCCTGATAAGTTACAGTCCATGGGGTCGCAAAGAGTCAGACACAACTGAGCGACTTCACTCACTCACTCACTCATCCCATTAAAGGATTTTGTTTTGTAAAACATATCTATATTCTTAGAAAAATATATGTGAGCATGATGACTTTACTATTAAAAAAAAATCATTTGTATTTATTTGGCTTGCACCAGCTCTTTCTTAGTTGTAGCATGGGAGATCTTTAGTTATAGCATGTGGGATCCAGTTACCTGAGCAGGGATCAAACCCGGGTCCCCTGAATTGGGAGCACAGAATCTTAGCCCCTGGACCATCAAGGAAGTCCCTATTATTTTTAAAATAAAATAGTAAATAAGTATTTTAAAATCCTGTTTTAATTTCTAACACAATAAATAACAATAGATATAATTCACATAAGCAAGTCTCTTTGGAGGCTTCTATACATTTTAAGAGTGAAAATGAGTTCTGACACCAAAGGTTTCCTGCATACTAACACCCAGAATAATCAGAAAACAATAATTCATAAGTAAATTACAAAGTATTTATAGTAAAGAAAGCATTATTTATCTACTGTGTTTGGAGAGCTTCCCAGGTAGCCCAGTGGTAAGGAGTTCACCTTCAATGAAGGTTACGCAGGCTCAGTCCCTGTGTGGGAAAGATAACCCTGGAGAAGGGCATGGCAGCCCACTCCAGTATTCTTGCCTGGGAAGTTCCATGGACAGAGGAGTCTGGCAGGCTACAGTCCATAGGGTTGCAAAGAGTTGGACATGACTTAGCAACAAAACAACAACAAATGTGTTCTGAGTGCTGGAGTCACAGCAAAGATAATTCATCAGTTCAATTCAGTCACTCAGTTGTGTCCGACTCTTTGCGACCCCATGAACTGCAGCATGCCAGGCCTCCCTGTCTATCACCAACTCCCGGAGTTTACCCAAACTCATGTCCATCGAGTTGGTGATGCCATCCAGCCATCTCATCCTCTGTCATCCCCTTCTCCTCCTGCCCCCAATCCCTCCCAGCATCAGAGTCTTTTCCAATGAGTCAACTCTTCCCATGAGGTGGCCAAAGTATTGGAGTTTCAGCTTTAGCATCACTCCTTCCAAAGAACACCCAGGGCTGATCTCCTTTAGAATAGACTGGTTGGATCTCCTTGCAGTCCAAGGGACTCTCAAGAGTCTTCTCCAACACCACAGTTCAAAAGCATCAATTTTTCGGTACTCAGCTTTCTTCACAGTCCAACTCTCACATCCATACACGACCACTGGAAAAACCATAGCCTTGACTAGATGGACCTTTGTTGGCAAAGTAATGTCTCTGCTTTTGAATATGCTATCTAGGTTGGTCATAACTTTTCTTCCAAGGAGTAAGCGTCTTTTAATTTTATGGCTGCAGTCACCATCTGCAGTGATTTTGGAGCCCACCAAAATAAAATCTGACACCGTTTCCCCATCTATTTGCCATCAGCTTAAAAGCCCTCAGTGGCTTCCCATAGCCTTTAGGATAAAATAGATATCTTACCTTCATTTACAATATCCTTGATGATCTTGTTCCTGCAAAACTCTGAGCTTTGTGTCTCCCTCCTCCCATCACATCCTATGCAGAGTTCTTTCATAGCATCACAAGCTTTTTACACATGCTCTACATTCTGCCTGGAAACCATCCCCTTGTTCTTTGGGTTCCAATTTACACTTGACTTCCTTCCAGAAACTTTTCCTGTCCCCCAAAGTCTGGATTTGATCTAATTCTATAATCTCCTACAGTCCTCTGTACTTCCCTGACCATGGTACTTATGACAGCACATTATAATATTACTTCTTTCAGCCTGTCTGTCCACAAAGGTGTAAGCTTCACGAGGATACAGACAAAAGCAGTCTTGTTCATCACTGAATTACCAGTGCTCAGCAAAACTCTCTACTTATTAGGTGATTAATAAATATTTGTTGAATGAATAATAAATTAAGCAATAAAATGTTATTTAACATGTATTAAAATACCAATCATAGGACATCAACAAAAATTTCTGCATACGGATCTAGGAGAAATCTCTCCTTCAAAAAAGCTGTGAAAAAACTGGAAAAAAATGGCAGAATCAACATTTTCATAGCTCAAGAAATTAACAAAAGGACTACAAAGATCCAAGGAGTATTTATTCAAGAAAATGACTGAACCTCTGAAAGAGTAGGGAGCATTCTATGAATCCAGTAATAGCCTGATATCAAAATTACACAAAGATATCACAAGAAAAGAAAACTACAGAAAGATATCACTTATGAAGATAGACTAAAAAATCCTCAACAAAATTCTAACAAGCTGCATCTAGTAACATATCCCTGAATTTGGAACCCTACCTCATAAAGACTTAAACAAGTGCTAAAAATATACAACTTTTAGAAGAAAATATAGGCATAAAGTTTTGTGACACTGGATTTATTTGGCAACGCTTTCTTAGATATGACACTAAAAACACAAGTGACAAAAGAAAAAATAGATAAACTGGACTTCATATAAATTAAGTACTTTCATGCCTCAAAGGACACTATTAAGAATGTGAAAAGAAAACCTAGAGAGTGAGAGATAATATTTTCAAATCATATATCTGATAAACATCTAGTATTCTGAACACTAAAGAACTCTTATGACTCAACAATAAAATAATAATAATATTAAATACATGGATATAATCTGATTAACCCTTTTATAGTCTGTCACTTACCTGATACTAATTATGCATCTTCATTTCTCATAGCTTGTTGCTATTCATGTGTCTGTTCCTATTTACTGGGCTTCCCTGGTGGCTCAGTGGGTAAGGAATCTGCCTGCAATGCAGGAGACCCAGGTTCAATCCCTGGGTCAGGAAGATCTCCTGCAGAAGGGAATGGCAACCCACTCCAGTATTCTTGCCTGGAGAATCCCATGGACAGAGGAGCCTGGAGAGCTACAGCTCATTGGGTGGTAAAGAGTTGGATACCACTGAGCGACTAACACTTTCACTTCCTACTCACTATGCACAATTAAAACTTGAGTCTGACGTAAGATGTATAGTATGTAATGGGAATGCATAGTATGTAAAACTGGGGCTGACTATCATGCAGCATTACCTACCACTCTATGACAGAACTCCAAATCACATACAGCAATGTCCATGCTATCCCAGGTACAGGCTCCCACCACATAGTACAATATGTCAGGAGAGCTGAATTTTGGATTTTCTTTAACTCACTCCGATTATCTCTGTTGTTAAATTCTGAGAGGCTGAAGGAGTAGAGTATTAGATGGGTTAAGTAAGTAAGCAAGTAAAGTCACTCAGTCATGTCCGAGTCTTTGTGACCCCGTGGACTGCAGCCCACCAGGCTCCTCAGTCCATGGGATTCTCCAGGCAAGAATACTGGAGTGGGTTGCCATTTCCTTCTCCAGGGGATCTTCCCGACCCAGGGATCGAACCCGGGTCTCCTGCATTGGAGGCAGACACTTTAACCTCTGAGCCACCAGGGAAGCCACCACATACATTATGTATATACTCCATTTCTCATGCAAATATTCGAAAACCACTATACTGCCAGGCACTACTCCTAAAATTGTATGGGAAGCCATGTACTGATAGATGGCAGCAGCACTGTTCCAGGATTGTTCCTACTGTAACTTCAGCCAAATCCACTAGCCACAGTCCATCTAAATAAAGACATGGTCTCTCACCAATACCTGGAGTCTGTGCTGATTGCCCTGCACTGTAGACAGACTTCTGCTGATTGGTTTTAGCAAAAGATATAATCAGAAGGGTTCAGAAATACTGCTGAGATGAATTTTGAAAAGGACATGATTGAAAAGAGAGAAAGAAAAATCAGGTGAATTGAGAAGAGTTGTGACCTCTGAACAGAAATAGCACAAAGAGACTCATCTTGCGCATTTCCTCTGTGACAGCAGTGTTGAACACTGCTATCATTCTAACCCTTTCTGCCTATAGATGTTATTTTCACTTTTCCAGCCAATCTGTTCTTTTGGTCACTTCCTTAAATGTCAGTCATGGTTTTCCTATTCCCTGGATTGGCTTCTGTCCTTGCCAATGCAATTAATGCAGTAATATAGAGCCTCAAATTCTAAAGTCTATTTATCTATGTGTATCTAATGACTAAACCATTGATCTAAATCAGGGTGTGAATATATATTTGAAAACAAATATAAATAAAGATTTTAAATTCATATATCAAAAAAAATTAATGAGGTAGTGCCATTTTGTCAGCTTGTGATTCTTTTTGTTTCCTAGTCTTTGCACAACTCCAGCCACCCCACAGAACTTTTGGGCATCATCTAAAATGGGCTTTCACCTGCTGCCTTCAATATGCTTAGACTCACAGACACATGGATGTCAGAGCTGGCAGGCACCATGCAATCAGTTAGGTCAGTTCTCCCTTTTACAGATAGGAAACTGAGGTCCAGAGAAGGTCAAGGATTTACACATGGCCAGCTTTTAGAAGTGCTGGATGTGCCCACAGAATTCATATCGGTTGAATTTCACTTTCTGCAAAGAGATTTCAGAAGCTTTCCCAAATACAATAAAACTCAAACAGAAACGGTATCGAAATGCATTGCTGTTTTGTATCATCTGTGCTCCTCCACCCTACCATTAGTGTGAATTAATCGAGAAATTATTGAAATTGAAGGATCTACTGCTTATAGATCATTCAAGAATGAAGGATATTCCAGGCCAGTTTCAGGAAATCTGTATGGTAAGCATTCTAATAACTAACATTGTGGTTAGTTATGGCCCTTTGCTCTTTACAAGGCACTTGTCCATATTACATTATGACATAGGTGCTTTGTAACCAGGTCTGTGAAAATCCTATGCTTATTTTTACCAACAGAGGTTCTAAGAAGTTAAGTGATTGCTCAAGGCCACACAGCTAATAAGGGACAAAAAAGGGCTCTAACTTGCTTCTTTATAGTCCCTATTGAGGAAACTGTTTGGGAGTAACTTAGAATCAAAGATTCACCAAGTTCAAAGCTGATACTTAAACTGTGGTCTTCAAGAAGATGGAAAAAATGAGTAGCAACAGAAATAACCCTGGCCAAGTGTTTCCTGTATTTCTTTCTTAACAACAAAAATGGTCTCAAGTGACACCTACATTGTCCAGTTGGACATGGTGATTGAAAAATGGGACCTATTTTTGATTTATGCTGAAGAGTAATAAGGACTTCACTTGAAATGTGTCTTAGGTACCCCAGATCCGAATTTTAAAACCCATCTCTTATTCTTTATGAGTTATTGAATTAGTAGGGTGAACATCCAAGGCCTATTCTAGCCCTAGCTCTGCTATTGGGACTTTTGTGCCCTTGGTAAGGTCTTGTCAGGGCCTCAGTTTTCTTATCTACAAGATGAAGGTGACTGGATTAAATAAGCACTCCCAACTGCGGNCCAATACCTGGAGTCTGTGCTGATTGCCCTGCACTGTAGACAGACTTCTGCTGATTGGTTTTAGCAAAAGATATAATCAGAAGGGTTCAGAAATACTGCTGAGATGAATTTTGAAAAGGACATGATTGAAAAGAGAGAAAGAAAAATCAGGTGAATTGAGAAGAGTTGTGACCTCTGAACAGAAATAGCACAAAGAGACTCATCTTGCGCATTTCCTCTGTGACAGCAGTGTTGAACACTGCTATCATTCTAACCCTTTCTGCCTATAGATGTTATTTTCACTTTTCCAGCCAATCTGTTCTTTTGGTCACTTCCTTAAATGTCAGTCATGGTTTTCCTATTCCCTGGATTGGCTTCTGTCCTTGCCAATGCAATTAATGCAGTAATATAGAGCCTCAAATTCTAAAGTCTATTTATCTATGTGTATCTAATGACTAAACCATTGATCTAAATCAGGGTGTGAATATATATTTGAAAACAAATATAAATAAAGATTTTAAATTCATATATCAAAAAAAATTA
The DNA here is from genome assembly GCA_006410735.1 of Raphicerus campestris. Taxonomy (NCBI): domain Eukaryota; kingdom Metazoa; phylum Chordata; class Mammalia; order Artiodactyla; family Bovidae; genus Raphicerus; species Raphicerus campestris. The sequence continues at coordinate 41,882 of SJYW01054505.1, read as the reverse complement.
ATGAGGTAGTGCCATTTTGTCAGCTTGTGATTCTTTTTGTTTCCTAGTCTTTGCACAACTCCAGCCACCCCACAGAACTTTTGGGCATCATCTAAAATGGGCTTTCACCTGCTGCCTTCAATATGCTTAGACTCACAGACACATGGATGTCAGAGCTGGCAGGCACCATGCAATCAGTTAGGTCAGTTCTCCCTTTTACAGATAGGAAACTGAGGTCCAGAGAAGGTCAAGGATTTACACATGGCCAGCTTTTAGAAGTGCTGGATGTGCCCACAGAATTCATATCGGTTGAATTTCACTTTCTGCAAAGAGATTTCAGAAGCTTTCCCAAATACAATAAAACTCAAACAGAAACGGTATCGAAATGCATTGCTGTTTTGTATCATCTGTGCTCCTCCACCCTACCATTAGTGTGAATTAATCGAGAAATTATTGAAATTGAAGGATCTACTGCTTATAGATCATTCAAGAATGAAGGATATTCCAGGCCAGTTTCAGGAAATCTGTATGGTAAGCATTCTAATAACTAACATTGTGGTTAGTTATGGCCCTTTGCTCTTTACAAGGCACTTGTCCATATTACATTATGACATAGGTGCTTTGTAACCAGGTCTGTGAAAATCCTATGCCTATTTTTACCAACAGAGGTTCTAAGAAGTTAAGTGATTGCTCAAGGCCACACAGCTAATAAGGGACAAAAAAGGGCTCTAACTTGCTTCTTTATAGTCCCTATTGAGGAAACTGTTTGGGAGTAACTTAGAATCAAAGATTCACCAAGTTCAAAGCTGATACTTAAACTGTGGTCTTCAAGAAGATGGAAAAAATGAGTAGCAACAGAAATAACCCTGGCCAAGTGTTTCCTGTATTTCTTTCTTAACAACAAAAATGGTCTCAAGTGACACCTACATTGTCCAGTTGGACATGGTGATTGAAAAATGGGACCTATTTTTGATTTATGCTGAAGAGTAATAAGGACTTCACTTGAAATGTGTCTTAGGTACCCCAGATCCGAATTTTAAAACCCATCTCTTATTCTTTATGAGTTATTGAATTAGTAGGGTGAACATCCAAGGCCTATTCTAGCCCTAGCTCTGCTATTGGGACTTTTGTGCCCTTGGTAAGGTCTTGTCAGGGCCTCAGTTTTCTTATCTACAAGATGAAGGTGACTGGATTAAATAAGCACTCCCAACTGCGGCATCTTAAAATTCTATGGCTCTAAGAGCAGGTATGGTGCCAGGAAAAAGGAGTCATTTCCCTTTGAAAGGTGTCTCCTTCTTTGCCCATCATTTTGCCTCCCCGCCCCCCCCCCATGGTTTTGCAGCCGCTATAATAAAGTTAAGTAAAACTTGGACAAGAAGCTTGCTCACTGTATCATGATCTTTTAAGAGATTTCATAATTTAACATAGTGACGTGACAACTAATACTGAAAAATAAACAGAAGTTTGAGGGGCATACACGGGGCTCCTGATGGGCACCATCAGGTCAGAGAGTCTGCAACCTGTCAGGAGAATATATTACCTTGGACAGCTAGGGCTCAGAGCACATTTGCAGGTCAGGTCACAGAGAATCACCCACTGATTTCAAAGGCCCTTCAATGGTACCCAGAATTATTAATAGAAATACTCTCAGGTCAGCTATAGACCCCTAAGACAAATCATTTAGCCTCTACATAACACAGGAGAATTGCAGAACAAGTTTTTTCCAAGGAGGAAAGGTACTTTTAGCAAAAATCCTTGTAACATCGGATTCTGCCCATGTGGGAATTGTCTGCACAAAATTAGTGATGTCTATTACAAAATACTGGTAGAGGCAATTATGCTGATTCCACAGCATGCATGGCAGCTATGCAAACCCACTCGGATTGGGGACACCTGAAACATACTGTTCTACTTGAAGAACAATTAAATTGCTTCATTTTTGAATCAATTTACTGTGAGTAAGCAGAGAAGGCAATGGCACCCCACTCCAGTACTCTTGCCTGGAAAATCCCACTGATGGAGGACCCTGGTAGGCTGCAGTCCATGGGGTCACTATAAGTCGGACACGACTGAAGCGACTTAGCAGCAGCAGCAGCAAGCACAGTGAGTAAGAGCAGGGCTTCTAAGACATATGCCCAGAGGAGGGCAAGTGTGATAAAGAAATGAATTACTGTGAAAATGACTGAAGAAGAAAGGGAAGAAAAGCAACCCTTGGCTACACATAGCTGGTGATAATAATTCTTCTGGATCTTCCAGAGAGTCAGCCCCCAGTCTTTTAACAAGAGGAAAAGAAACAAAATGAGATTCTCACCCTTGACAACAAAGGTACAGGCACTACTGGGAGTCCAATAGAGTTACTGGGAAAAGACAAGATAATGATTAGCTTTTTTGTATTGACTTTCCTTCAGCAACTCTTGATCAACTGACAAATCAGCAGGCCTCTTGCTAGTGTCATGAAATCATGTTTCTGGAGCCAAAGACGAGGAGCAAGGCTGGACATATGAGTGCTCTATCTGCTCAGTTTTATTAAAAACTCACTGCTTGTTGCTAAGATGTATCACAAAAGATTGCTTTTCTAATAAAGAATAAAGACAGTCTCTTCATTCTGTTTGCTTATCTATGTTTCCCTAACATATAAAATAATATCTGCCTCACGTCTTGCTATCCTGCCAGAGCTAATAACATACATGAATCAGAAGTGGATTGTTTGGATCTGAACATTGGCAGTTCAGCAACAAAAGAACACAACGACATTCAGGTTCCAGCTCCCCTGCAAAAGGCCACTAAGTAGGTCTCCCTTCAGACACCGCCTCAAATATCAATTCTGAGACAGGGAAGCTGGATTACTGAGTAAAAATCAATGCTTAAAAGCAACTAATTAAATAATCATAAGAAAAACACATGAAGTAGAATACTGCATGAAGTCAGCATTCAGTTTTATGGAGCACACCATAAAAATAGTCCTTACACAAATGTCCAAAGAGCAAACAGGCTATGAGGAGCTCCGTGGAGCCTTGCAGTCACCTACTCATTCACTTTCTTGGTCACTCACCTCTCTGATATATCAATCTGCCATCCTCTTCTCACAGGCTCCCCTCTCAGCAGACAGTCACCTGTCTGTCTTCCTATTCTTACTCTTATGTGTTCAAACAGTCCTTCTCTCCATCGCCCCACCCACCTCCACACTCACAAATCGTTCTGTTTACTCTGCAAGGAGGATTTTACTTGAAATATGTCTTCCAAAGAAATCATTCCCTATCTGGGTGGCCTTGTATGTTGTCCAATGAAGATGCTGGCACTCATGTGCTCTTCTTATCAAGAATTCCCTTCAGATCTAAATTTCTTACCTCTGATTTGTGCCTCTCTGTGTACTGACTTCATGACTGACCTGTCAGTCTTTGTATTCACTCTCAGGTTACTGACTTCACAACATGGGCCGGGAGGCAAAGTGCTTCACTTGAACCTTCAAAACATACACAACTGATCCCGGGTCTCCTGTTGCTGCTGCTGCTTTTTTTTTTTTTCTTTTCTGCTGCACCACATGGCAAGTGGGATCTTAGTTCCTGAACCAAGAGTTGAACCCACACCGGCCCCTCCACCCCTTGCCATGGAAAAATAGAATCTTAACCACTGAACCTCCAGGGAAGTCCCTTCCTGCCTCTTCTATGTGATTTCACTCCACTCAACCTCAGCTTTCTCATCCGTGGAATGGGAACAATAATAAGTTTCACTTTATGTCATTGTGGTGAGGGTTAAAAGAATCTATACAAAGTGCCCAGCACTAAGCTCAGTATATAAAAGGGACTCAAAAAACAGCAATTCCCTTTCCTCCAATGCATACTGTATGCCCACCCTGTCACTCCACTCTCTAATCTTACCTAAAATTTTAAAAAGTGACAGAGGGTACTTCTGAACATACTTTCTGTTCTTCCTCTTCACTCCCTTTTACCATGCTTATCTCCAGCTTCCTGTTCTCCTCTATATGCTCCAGCTTCCTGTTCTCCTCTATCTTACCTCTCCAATCTGGTTCTCTGGTTCCTCAGTGGTACAAGAATATGAATGGACTAAACAAGCTCTAAGGGTTGCAAACAGCACAACTATAGCCAAAGTCTGGGTTCCAATGCTTCTTGGGCAAACAACTGTTGTAATGACTCCCTCAGAAATAGATTGGATAATGACAGCACATCATACAGGAAATTGTCCAATAGGAAAATATTGTGGGTATTTTATTTTGAACTGGATTTTTCTCNTGTCTTCCAAAGAAATCATTCCCTATCTGGGTGGCCTTGTATGTTGTCCAATGAAGATGCTGGCACTCATGTGCTCTTCTTATCAAGAATTCCCTTCAGATCTAAATTTCTTACCTCTGATTTGTGCCTCTCTGTGTACTGACTTCATGACTGACCTGTCAGTCTTTGTATTCACTCTCAGGTTACTGACTTCACAACATGGGCCGGGAGGCAAAGTGCTTCACTTGAACCTTCAAAACATACACAACTGATCCCGGGTCTCCTGTTGCTGCTGCTGCTTTTTTTTTTTTTCTTTTCTGCTGCACCACATGGCAAGTGGGATCTTAGTTCCTGAACCAAGAGTTGAACCCACACCGGCCCCTCCACCCCTTGCCATGGAAAAATAGAATCTTAACCACTGAACCTCCAGGGAAGTCCCTTCCTGCCTCTTCTATGTGATTTCACTCCACTCAACCTCAGCTTTCTCATCCGTGGAATGGGAACAATAATAAGTTTCACTTTATGTCATTGTGGTGAGGGTTAAAAGAATCTATACAAAGTGCCCAGCACTAAGCTCAGTATATAAAAGGGACTCAAAAAACAGCAATTCCCTTTCCTCCAATGCATACTGTATGCCCACCCTGTCACTCCACTCTCTAATCTTACCTAAAATTTTAAAAAGTGACAGAGGGTACTTCTGAACATACTTTCTGTTCTTCCTCTTCACTCCCTTTTACCATGCTTATCTCCAGCTTCCTGTTCTCCTCTATATGCTCCAGCTTCCTGTTCTCCTCTATCTTACCTCTCCAATCTGGTTCTCTGGTTCCTCAGTGGTACAAGAATATGAATGGACTAAACAAGCTCTAAGGGTTGCAAACAGCACAACTATAGCCAAAGTCTGGGTTCCAATGCTTCTTGGGCAAACAACTGTTGTAATGACTCCCTCAGAAATAGATTGGATAATGACAGCACATCATACAGGAAATTGTCCAATAGGAAAATATTGTGGGTATTTTATTTTGAACTGGATTTTTCTCTGGTCAGGGAAAAGTGGATAAGAAACAGTTAGACTCTATTTGTCATTTCAGTGAAAATCTCTGAAAAGCAAACACACTACGATTTAGATGAAGCCATGGCCTTTTTATTAAAAGCATGAAACTGACATATGGTGCTTCCCCATCCCCAGGGAAACAAGCCTTCTAGGTTCTATTTATTTGCTTCTGAAAGTTTTATTGAGTTTTCACTTTGAGACCTGAAAACTGTCCTAAAAGGCAATAAAAAGGCACAAGGCTAGCCCTAGTTCTCCCCACAAGCAAACTGCTTCACACCTGTGCCAGTGGCCTCTGGGGCCTGTGTGGCAATGCCTGTCCTCTGCCTTCACTTCTTCAGTTAAAGATCTGCCTCTGGAGATAAAACTCCGTGTAGCAGGTCTTCCCATAAAAGGAAATTGCAATCTATTCTCACTATTACATTTTTATTGAAGAAGAAGAATTGAGAAGGAAGAGGAGGAAGAAGGAAGCGGGGAAGGAAAGCAATGAAGAGAAGGAGCAGAAGATGAAGAACAATTTAGACAAGAAACAAAGTAACCTATTAGGGTATATTATTCTCAAGTGAACCAGGAATGTTCCTATAAATCTCTGCTGTTGCATAGTTTATTTGAAACCATCATGTACTCAATGAGTTTACCCAATTCTATTTCCACGAACTAAAAGTACACCAATCCAGCCTAGAGGGTTGAGCATGGTATCACCCAGGCCACTTGGTTTGGTATCTCCTTTAGCAATGTTCTCTAAAAACAAAGATTGGCTATGGCTTGACTTTTAAAGCTATGCATCCAATTTGAGACAATAAGTACATTTTATTCTGGAAGCTAGCAATTAGCTATTTGTATGCAATTTATGACTGAATAAAACTTGAGTCTTCAAGGGCATTTGCTAAAAAGCTGTGCATTAGCTTTTCTACCAGTGACTTCATGAGTGCTTTTTTAAAAAAAATTACTACTCATAAAACTCAAGTAGAAAAATTATTGATGATGTTCAGGTTTCTTAATTAGTCCTACTTTCCCTTAATAAGAGTCTAAAAGCAAGGGTATAATTTTATAGGAAGTGGTTTCTTTAGAAACAGGACCAGTTCCCTTCCCCACAAACCTTTTCTGTTTTCTTTTCTGGAAACAATCCAGGCCCACTCAGACATCCAAGCTCCTGTTTCCAAACCTCCCATATATGCAGGTGACTGGTCCAGAGTGGGAGGCCTGACCTCTCCAGCACCCGTGTTGCCCTCTTGCTGCTGGAGCCAGCTACAGTGGGTCTTGGGGAAAGGCAATATATCAGACTCCTTTCTTCCAAAGTCGATCCAGGGTCTCAGGATCCGGGTGGCCTGCTACTGCTTAGGACAGAAGTCTGCCCATAGGATGAGTTCTGGAAGTGAGTAAGAAAGACCCTCTTCCTTCCATATTCCTTAGTCTCTACCTAAGTTCCCTGACTCTATGGTTCCTTGTCAACAATCATCTATTCCCCACAAACTTGGTGCTCACCTCTTCATTGGCTAGAAAAGCCTTTATTCACGGGGAAGTTCTCTGTGACAGCTTCCCAGGCTAGGTTGCTGCTGCTGCTGCTGCTAAGTTGCTTCAGTCGTGTCCGACTCTGTGCGACTCCACAGCCGGCAGCCCACCAGGCTTCCCCGTCCCTGGGAGTCTCCAGGCAAGAACACTGGAGTGGGTTGCCATTTCCTTCTCCAATGCATGAAAGTAAAAAAGTGAAAGTGAAGTCACTCAGTCGTGTCCGACTCTTAGCGACCCCATGGACTGCAGCCTACCAGGCTCCTCTATCCATGGATTTTCCAGGCAAGAGTACTGGAGTGGGGTGCCATTGCCTTCTCCACCCAGGCTAGGTTAGAAGCCCCTTAACCTATGTCCTTAGACTGCGCATTGGATGCTCTCTGTTTCTGTCAATTGTATCCCTCACAAGACCATGAACTCTTTTGAGGGCAGGGACCGACTTTTTAAAAGATCTTTTTATTCATACCACACAATCTAGTACAGAACATACCTAAAGTACTCAACAAACACTCATTAGATGTATGGATAAAGCTGTGACCTTGGTAATATTGGTTATTACCACTGAGTCAGGCAAGTATTTGCTTCTGGAGAAAAACCTTATCAAATGAAGTCAGTTTTCTGAAACTAACCACCTAACAAAAGAAGTACCACACACATTGTCAAACATTGACAATATAACAGTCAAATGTTCTTTCTTACCCCTATTTTTAAGCATTAGTTTAATTAACACCGACGCTTTGAAAGTCCTAGAAATAATCAGGATCATTAGTGTCAGCTAGACAAAGGTATGAAGAAAGTTTCTGTAATATAGCCCAAACTGCTTTCACAAGATAGTCTGGAAATAAATAGCTCACTATGAAATGTATGGCTTTCTTTATATATTAATCAACAGTACAGTGGTGCTCTAACAAGGTTAAAAGTGTTCTCTGATTTCCATTATAAAGATAATTTCAATCAAGCAGCCTAACAGTCTAATGGTGTAGGTCATTCTCTAATTCAATTGCACTAATGACTATGGCATGCATGCAAACAAGAGAATAAAACTGGCTGAAAGACCAAACCTAAACAAATGTTTTATTGAAAAAAAACAAACAAACAATGATTTGCATCTTGCATTTTCAATGACCTTTTTAATACTCATCTGCAGATGAAATAGAATCATTCCTCACGGCACAACAGATACCTTTTGTTCCTGCTCATTTATTTTGTGTAAATTATATATGCTGACCTTTAATTGGCTATAACTGGAGTACATTCTGAGCAACACTTTCATATTGATTTGCTTAGACTTCTGCAAGAGTCTAAGAGAAACAAGACTGACGGTTTCTATTCACTATTTATATAGTGAGCCATCTTTAAGATGTTCTCCAAGTCTAAACTGCATATTTATATTTGATTTCTTCTGCATAAAGAATTTCTCAGGTAACTTATAAACACATAGATCCAGAATACCTTGGCAAAAAATTTTATCCTCTGCCTATTTTAATTTTCTTCACATAAAAATGCTCACAAGATATAATTATGGCTGATCAGTGTTGTTGTATTGCAGAAACCAATACAACAATGTAAAGCAATTTTCTTCAAATTAAAAAATAAATTAAAAATAAAATTAAAAAGATCATATGGGAAAAAAGGCTCATAAGAGTCTGTGCATTGAAATCCACACTCATAATGCATTTATTGTGATTTCTAGGAATCCTATAATCAAGAAACAAAGAGAATCAAGAAGCATCTTAGATGTTATTTTAAATATTTTTTGGTAGGAGAAGATACGGTAAGTCCCTTCCATATGAACCTTCAAGTTGTGAACTTTCAAAGCTGCGAATATGTTTGCATGTCCAATAATGAAAGTTAGCATACTCACTATGTCCTATCAACAAATCAGATAGTATTTTAGAAAGAATACTGGCATGTTTGTTAGAAACCATAGGTTTTACAGCCTAATATGACATTAACTGGTTCATCTTTGGAAAATTCTTTGCCCCAAAGCATATGCCTCAGTATTCTCATCTTCAAAGTAAGGAGACTAGAGTAGATCTTTGAGGGTTATTTCTAACTCTAAATATAAAGTGGAAAACTGGTTTAAAAAAGAAGCTTTAATAAAATTCAACATCCATTCATGATAAAAATTCTTATGAAAGCAGGTATAGTGGGAACATATCTCAACTCAATAAAAGCTATTTATGACAAACCCACAGCAAATATAATACTCATCAGTGAAAAGCTGAAAGCTTTCCCACTAAAATCTCAAGCAAGACTAAGATGCCCACTTTCATCACTTAAGTCAATACAGTATTGGAAGTCTTAGTCACGGCACTCAAGACAAGAAAAAGAAATAAAAGGTATTGAAATTAGTAGGGAAGAAACATGATATTATATATCAAAAACTCTAAAGATTCCATACAAACTATTAGAACTCATACATTCAGCAAGGTAGCAGTATACAAAATTAACACACAGAAATTGGTTGCATTTCTTTTTACTAACAATGAAATATCAGAAATGGAGTGTAAGCAAACAATCCCCTTTAAAATCTCATTTAATACTTAGAAACCTCAACAAGGAGGTGAAAGACATATGCTGAGAACTAAAAAACATTAATAAAGGAATGAAANTTTCTTTTTACTAACAATGAAATATCAGAAATGGAGTGTAAGCAAACAATCCCCTTTAAAATCTCATTTAATACTTAGAAACCTCAACAAGGAGGTGAAAGACATATGCTGAGAACTAAAAAACATTAATAAAGGAATGAAAGAGGATTCAAAGAAATGGAAAGATGTTCTATGCTTGTGAATTGGAAAAATTAATATTGTTAAGATGGCCACAACTCAAAGCACTCTATAGATTTAATGCAATCTGTATCAAATTACCCGGGTTTCCCTGGTGGCTCAGTAGTAAAGAATCTGCCTGCCAATGCAGGAGATGTGGGTTCAATTCCTGGATCAGAAAGATCCCCTGGAGAAGGAAATGGCAACCCACTTCAGTATTCTTGCCTGAGAAATCCCATTAACAGAGGAGCCTGGCAGGCTATAGTCCATGGGGTCACAATAGAGTCAGATACAACAACATCGAATGACCCATGAAATTTTCCACAGAACTAGAATAAACAATCCTAAAATTTATATGGAACCGAAAGATATCCAGAATTGCCAAAGCAAACCTGAAGAAAAAGAACAGAGCAGGAGGTATAACCCTCTCATACATCAGATAATACTACAAAGCTACAGTAATCAAAACAGGGTAGTGCTGGCACAGAAACAGACAATGGATCAGTGGAACAGAATAAACCCACACACCTATGTCAGTCAAATTTCAACAAAGGAGGGAAGAGTATACAGTGGAGAAAAGATAGTCTCTTCAGCAAGTGGTGTTATGAAAGTTAGAGAACCACATGCAAATCAATGAAATTAGAACACACCATATACAAAAATAAACTCAAAATGGCTTAAATATAAGACATGATACCATAAAACTCCTATAAGAGAACAAAGGCAAAACATTCTGTGACATAAATCATACAAATGTTTTCTTAGGTCTGTCTTTCAAGGCAATAGAAAAAAAGCAAAAATAAACAAATAGAACCTACTCAAATTTACAAGCTGTTGCACACTAAAGAAACCATAAACAAAATAAAAGACAAGCAAAGGACTGGCAGAAAATATTTGAAAATGATGCAACTGACAAGGGCTTAATTTCCAAACCATACAAACACCTAGTACAATTCAATAATAAGTAAACAAAAGCCCAATTGAAAAATGGGCAGAAGACCTAAATATACATTTTTCCAAACAAGACATACAGATAGTCAATAGGCACATGTAAAGATACTCATTATCACTAATTATTGGAGAAATGCAAATCAAAACTACATTAAGTTACCACCCCATAACAGAAAGAATGGCCACTGTTAAAAAGTCTAGAAATAATAAATGTTGCAGAGGGTGTGGAGAAAAAGGAATCCTCTTACACTGTTGGTGAAAATGTAAACTGGTACAGCCACTATGGAAAACAGTCTGAAGTTTCCTTAAAAAAAAAAAAAAAAAACCAGCAACTAAAAATAGACTGCTCATGTGATCCAGCAATCACACTCCTGGTCACATACTGAGACAAAACTACAACTTGAAAAGCTACATGCACCCCTATGTTCCAAGCAGACCCATTTACAGTAAGCAAGACATGGAACAACCTAAGTATCCATTGAGAGATGAAGGCATACAGAAGATGTGATACATGCATACCATGGAATATTGTGTGTGCTCAGTCATGCCCGACTCTTTGCAACCCTGTGGACTGTAGATTGCCAGGCTTCACTCTTGATGGAACTTTCCAGGCAAGAATACTGGAGTGGGTTACCATTTCCTACTCAGCCATAAAAGGATGAAATAATACCATATGCAGCAACATAGATGCACTTAGAGATGATCATACTAAATGAGCTAAGTCAGAAAAAGCTAAAGACAAATCCCATATATCACTTATACATGGACTCTAAAATACAACCCAAATGAACATATTTATGAAAAAAAAAAACAGACTCACAGACATAGAGAACAGACTTATGGCTGCCAAGAGAGGAGGTTTGGGAGTTGGGAGGTTGGGATTAGCAGATACAAACTATTATATATAGGATGGATGAACAAGATCCTATTGTACAGCACAGGTGATTATATGCAATATCCTGTGATAAGCCATAATGGAAAAGAATATGAAAACAAATATATATGTGTAACTGAAAAAAATGCATAACTTTGCACCACCTTCAGAACAAAGAAGGAAGATAGACCAAGTGAGAACTTTTCCCAGGATCAGAGTTCAGGAGGTTTCAATAACAGAAACAAAAGTCCTAACCCACAGTTAGCATTTCCCAAGGATGTTTTTGAGAACAGATGGTAAAGGAAGCTTGTGGTTTCGGAGGATACTTCCTGTGGCATCCCTGACAAGAGCAGAACCTCAGCTTTTTAAAACTGACGGGAGGCCAATCCCAAGAATGAAGTTCCAGGTTTTTGTGGTCTTCTTTTATGGACATGTATGCTTGTGCTAACCTGGGCTATTTGTCTATATTTCTGCACTTCAGTGTTTAACTTTCCCCCACAAGTTGATATTACATTTGGCCAATTAGCCAAATAGTGCAAAGCAAACGTCTTGAAGTATTTATGGATTTTTCCTTTGATCCCAGAACTTACAGACGCTACTAAAATACCCCCTTAGTATTTGTTTTGCCAGTCTTTACAACAGGCAGTCATATCATATTTGCTTACTTTGCTGTGCTTCTAATCCTCACTTCTCTGTCTTGCTGATTTGTCTATCACATTCTATCAACTAAATCTCCCCATTCTGGCTTGACAGATAAAACAAGGAAATGTCTTCCCTATGATAACTCTTTGTAGCTGCTGGGCTGATAGGTTTCTTTCTTTTTTTATCCAGTAGGGTCTTTAATTTTGCAGAGTTAAGCTCCCCATATAGTCTTCACTTGTTACTTCCTAAAAGCTGTGTATTGCCTTGAAAGTTGCATTCAAGGAGTGTTTTTTTTCTTCCTCTTCTTCTGTCACTTTGAAATCCAAGGCCAAGCCCAGGAGGGTTGGCCGGCATGGGTGTGGAGTGAGGTTTCTGGCTAATAATCTAAGAAAGGAAATTTAGATGCTGTCCTAAGAGAGGGGAGTGAAGGAATGGAAGGAGAAACAGACAAGTAATTTAGATCCAGGCAAGCCTGATGGCCACTAGATTCAGGCCACAAGTTTCAGGGATCCAGATAAGGATCTAGAAAACACAAGCCCAGGGACCTGATAACAGAGTCTAGACAAGAAGACAGCAGCATCTGGGCAAAGAGTCTGAATGGCAGATAAATGGAATTAACAAAAAGGGAACATGAATCCTAAGGTGTCAAAGCCAGAGAGAACATGAAAAACCTTATAAAACATCAGAGGCCTAAATTAGTTATCTGCACTGTCCCCAAACCTGAGGCAAAAAGGGTAGATATCACATTGAGTGGCTAAGAAAAATTAAGAATTGGACTTCCCTGGTGGCTCTTCGGTAAAGAACCCGTCTGCCAATGCGGTTCTATCCCTGGTCCAGGAAGATCTCACATGCCACGGAGCAACAAAGCCCATGCACAACGGAGGCATGCACACCCGGAGCCCAAGCTCTGCAATAGGAAGTCACCACAAGGGGAAGCCCACGCACTGCAACGAGAGAAAAACCCATGCAGCAACAAAGACTCAGCACAGCCAAAAGTAAAGAAAGCAAACTACATGAAGCAAGAAAAGTTAAGAACGAAATGAGAGAAGAAGCAGTCACTCTTCCTTAAAAACCCAAAGTAAGCTGAGGATAAGCAATATTCAAGTGACAAGAAACCAGTAATCATCGAAATCAGACAAAAGGATAGAGGGAGAGATTTGGGCAAATATACAGATGCTTCTATTCATCTCAAGACCTCCTAAACACCAGTCAAAAACAAAACAATGAAAAATACCCTCTTCGGGAGGGAGAAGTGTCTGGAGGGACTCGATCACCCAAAATGGCACTTTGAAAAGACTCAAATTTGTACAGTTACTATGTGGCTTTCCCCTTGCTTAGGCCTGATTCAATAGGGTATCCACCGCAGAATGTTAGTATTAAAGAGCTTGCTACACTTTATTTTCTATATACACAAAAAAAACTATCATTAACTGAAATATTAACTGTGCTGTGCTTAGTTGCTCAGTCATGTCCAACTCCTTGGACTGTAGCCCCCCCAGGCTTCTCCGTCCATAGGGATTCTGCAGGCAAGAATACTGGAGTGGTTTGCCATGCCTTCCTCAAAATATAAACTAGTTCCCTCAAATTAATTTTTCATTGTCTGCGTCTATGCTTTGGATGAGAAGTTGTGTGTCAGAGAGACCACACACTTTCTTCTGAGTTACTTTCTTCTACTTGTGAGCACTTCTCAGCAGGGCAACTTAGAAGGGCAGTTAGTTGTATTGTCACTCTGCTTATTTAACTTATATGCAGAGCACATCATGAGAAACTCTCAGCTGGATGAAGCACAAGCTGGAATCAAGATTGCTGGGAGAAATATCAATAACCTCAGATATGCAGATGACACCACCCTTATGGCAGAAAGGGAAGAAGAACTAAAAAGCCTCTTGATGAAAGTGAACGAGGAGAGTGAAAAAGTTGGCTTAAAGCTCAACATTCAGCAAATGAAGAGCATGGCATCCGGTCCCATCACTTCATGACAAATAGATGGGGAAACAGTGCAAACAGTGTCAGACTTTATTTTTTGGTGCTCCAAAATCACTGCAGATGGTGACTGCAGCCATGAAATTAAAAGACGCTTACTCCTAGGAAGAAAAGTTATGACCAACCTAGATAGCATATTCAAAAGCAGAGACATTACTTTGCCAACAAAGGTCCATCTAGTCAAGGCTATGGTTTTTCCTGTGATCACGTATGGATGTGAGAGTTGGACTATAAAGAAAGCTGAGCGCCAAGGAATTGATGCTTTAGAACTGTGGTGTTCGAGAAGACTCTTGAGAGTCCCTTGGACTGCAAGGAGATTCAACCAGTCCATCCTAAAGGAGATTAGTCCTGGGTGTTCACTGGGAGGACTGATGTTGAACCTGAAACTCCAATACTTTGGCCACCTGATACAAAGAGCTAACTCATTTGAAAAGACCCTGATACTGGGAAAGATTGAAGACAGGAGGAGAAGGGGACGACAGATGATGAGATGGTCAGATGGCATCCCTGACTCAACGGACATGGGTTTGAGTGAACTCCGGGAGTTGGTGATGGACAGGGAGGCCTGGCATGCTGTGATCGATAGGGTCTCCAAGAGTCGGACACGACTGAGTGACTGAACTGAATTAGTTTTATTTGTGGAAAGCAGTCTTCCTGGGGTGGGGCTGGCATTGTCACTACATTCCTTCCCAGAGGGGAGGTTGGAACTACACTGTCCAATCTATATATCATGTGACCATTAAGCACATGAAATGTGACTAGTCCAAGTTGAGATGAAAAACAAATGTAAAATGTCTCATTAACAATTTTTAAAATGCTGATTACATGCCAACATGCTAATTTGGGGGCATAATTAGGCTAAATAAAAATATTAACTTCACCTATTTCTTCTAGCTTTTTACTGTGGCTTTCAGAAAATTTAAGATTACTATGTGGCTTGCATTATACTTCTAGTGAGCAGTACTAACTTGGAAAGCACACCGAGATACACTGTTGCCAAAGGAAAGTACAAAGTATATTGAACTGTTGGGAGAAACGAAAATTAAAATTCCATGAAGACTAAACACAAAAGAAGCAGATGACTGCAAAATAAGCCTCAGAATTAGTTGGCAGAGCTGATAGCAGAACTGTGAGAGGGCCTTTTCCAGATAGCAAATCATTTTCACAGTCTAGAACAAGTTGACAATTATTTGGCCACCAGAGTGGACAGGGCATTGAAAAAAACCACATCACTGGTTTATCAATATCTCACTGGAATTGTTAGTATAAATCTAGGTAGATTCTGATAATTTAAGTTGTGTACTGTAAGTGCTAAAACAGCTATTAAGAAAATAACAAAAGAAGTGGAAAAAATCTTCAAAGAAATGAAAATGTGACACTAAAAAATATAAACTTAATGGCAAAGAAGGAAACAAAGGAGGAACACAGACAAAAAAATACATGAGGCATATATAGAAAAGTAAGAGCAAAATGGCAGATGTCAATCCAACCATATCTGTAACTACATTAAATATAAATGCACTAGATACACAAGTCAAAAGAGAAGGAAGAAAATAGTAAGTTAGAGCACAAATTAAAATCAAGAATACAAAAATAAAGAAATCAACAAAAATTAAAAGTTGGTTCTGTGAAAAAAATTACCAAGATCAATCTACCTTTAGTTAGGTTGACAGATAAAAGAGTCAAATTACTAAATAAGGAATGAAAGAGAGGACATTAGTNGGATGGCATCACTGACTCAATATATGTGAGTTTGAGTGAACTCTGGGAGATGGTGATGGACAGGGAGGCCTGGCATGCTGCGATTCATGGGGTCGCAAAGAGTTGGACATGACTGAGTGATTGAACTGAACTGAAGAAAGGAAAGCTAGATACCAATATTTTTTACAAATATAAATGTAAAAACCCACAATAAAATATTAGTAAATCAGTTCATATAATCCATCATATTAAAGGGCTATAAAGAAGAAAAATCACATGGTGTACCAATAGGTACAGAAAAAGCATTTACCAAAATCCAACACCATTCACGATAAAAACTTTCAGTTAACTAGAAATAGAGGGGAGATTTCTCTACTTGATAAAGTAATTTATAGCTGATATCATACTTAATGGTGAGGAACTAGAGGCTTGCTCCCTAACTTAAGATAAGGGAACAAGGCAAGGATGTCCCTTTTAGTATTTCTATTTAATGTTGTATTTAAAGTCCTACCTAACACATTAAGACCAGAGAAGGCAATGGCACCCTACTCTAGTACTCTTGCCTGGAAAATCCCATGGGCAGAGGAGCCTGATGGGCTGCAGTCTATGGGGTTGCGAAGAGTCGGTCACAACTGACCAAGTTCATTTTTACTTTTCACTTTCATGCACTGGAGAAGGAAATGGCAACCCACTCCAGTGTTCATGCCTGGAGAATCCCAGGGATGGCGGAGCCTGGTGGGCTGCTGTCTATGGGGTCGCACAGAGTCGGACATGACTGAAGCGACTTAGCAGCAGCAGCAGCAGTAATCAAGATGGCATAAAGCAAAAGTGTTAGTCAAACAGTAGTGTCTGACTCTGCAACCCCACGGACTGTAGCCTGCCAGACTCCTTTGTCCATGGAATTCTCGAGGCAAGAATACTGGTTGGGTTGCCATGCCTTCCTCCAGGGATCTTCCCAACGCAGAGCTTGAACCTGGGTCTCTTTTGTCTCCTGTGTTGCAGGCAGATTCTTCACTGTCTGAGCCACCAGGGAGCCCCCCAAGACAACAGAGTGTTAGCAAAAGAATAAAGAAATAGATCAATGGAACTGAATACAAAACCTCAAAACAGACTGACAAAAAGAAGAAAGGCAATTCAATGAAAAAAAGATACTGTTCTCAACAAATAGTTCTGAAACAACAAGACACTTTAATGCAAAGAAGTCAATCTTAGATACAGACCTTACACTCTTCATAAAAATTAACTCAAAAAGGACTGCAGACCTAAATATAAATTCTAAAACTTGTAGATAACATGAGAAAAGATCTTGATTATTCTGAATTTAGCAATAAGGTTTTAGATAGAATATCAAAAGTATAATACATGAAATAATTCACAAGCTGGAATTTATTAAAATTTAGAACATTTGTTTTGTTAAAAGAATAAAGAGACAAACATCTGTTAGGAGAATGGAAAAACAAATCGCAGCCTGTGAGAAAATATTTGCAAAATATAGCTGATAAAGGACTTATACCCAAAATAAACAAAGAACTGTTAAAATTTAATAATAAAAAACAAACAGTTCATTTAAAAACGGACAAAAGATCTTAACAAACATCTCATCAATGAAAATATGTAGATGGCAAATAACCATAAGAAAATATGCTCAATATCTTTTTTTAAAATTTTATTTTTACTTTATTCTACGTTACATTACTGTATTGGTTTTGCCATACATTGACATGAATCAGCCATAGGTGTACACGACCTCCCAATCCTGAAACCCCCTCCCACCTCCCACCCCATATCATCCCTCTGGATCATCTCCATGCTCCAGGCCCAAGCATCCTGTATTGAACATAGATTGGCACTTCGTTTCTTACATGATAGTATACATGTTTCAATGCCATTCTCCCAAATCATCCCTCTCCCTCTCCCTCAGAGGCCAAAAATCTGTTCTATACCTCTGTGTCTCTTTTGTTGTCTCACATACAGGGTCATCATTACTATCTTTCTAAATTCCATATATATGTGTCAGTATACTGTATTGGTGTTTTTCTTTCTAGCTTACTTCACTCTGTATAATCGGCTCCAGTTTCATCCATCTCATTAGAACTGATTCAAATGTGTTCTTTTTAAGGGCTGAGTAATACTCCATTGTGTATATATATCACAGCTTTCTTATCCATTCATCTGCTGATGGACATCTAGGTTGTTTCCATGTCCTGGCTATTATAAACAATGCTTATGCTCAATATCTTATGCCATTAGGGAATTGCAAACTAAGCCAACAATGAGATACCAATACACAGCTATTAGAATGGCTAAAATCCTTAACACTGACAATACCAAATGGGGACAAAGATGCAGCACAACACTGCTGATGGGAATGCAAAGTAGCAAAGTCACTTTAGAAGACAGTTTGGCAGTTTATTACAAATAATATTATGATCCATCAATTGTGCTCCTAGATATTTGTTGGATCAAACTGAAAACAAGTTCACACAAAGAGCTGTGCATGAATGTTTATATAGAGTCTTTATTTATACTTAACTAGAAACAAGCAAGATGCCCTTCAAAGGATAAACAGCAGTATATCCCCACATGGAATACTATTTAGCAATAAAAAGAAATGAGCTATCAAGCCACAAAGAGACTTGGAAGAGTCTTAGATCATTTATTGTTAAGTAAAAGAAGCCAGTTTTTAAAAGTTGTATACTATATGATTCCAACTATTTGACATTCTGGAAAAGGCAAAATTATTGGGAAATTACGATCAGTAACCAGGGATTTGAGGATGGTGGAGAGGCGGGGAGAAAGAGTAAATGGGTGAAGCACAAATATTATAAGGATGGTAACAGAGTTCTGTATGATATACTAATTGAGGATACAAGACATAATGCATTTGTTAAAACCCACAGAACTGTGAAATGGAGGAAATTTTAAAGTAAACTATGGACTTCAATAAATAATAATATTGATAATCACTACTTACAAGAAATATAACATACTGATGCTAATAATATTAATAATAGAGGAAACTGTGCAAGGAAATGGAAGCAAATAGGACCTCTGTATTATCTGCTTGACTTTTGCTTGAATGTAAAACTGTTCTTTAAAAAAGTCTACTAATTTTTCAAATGAGAAAAACTGAACCTTGGAAATTAGTACTTGATGGAACTAATGACTAGAACCACTGAAAAGTGTTAACTCACTCCCTCTGCTCAATCTGCTTTGACATTTCTTTCAAGAGTTAGGGAGTTTTATCATACAAATAGATGTCATATGGCATCAATGTAATTTTAATTGGAAAAACCACTGGAAAAAGTTAATGGACCAAAATACCCAAATAGGTAACACATGTCAATGCTACTTTTGAATACTGAATGATTTTTTTTTTAATCAGCCACATAAAAATACAAGTTTAGGTGGTAAGAAAGGCTCCCACATTTTTCGCAGTAGTTAATATAGAGGATACTAGAAGTTCTGTTGCAATTTCTATTGAACTTTTCTGGAATTTTATGTTCCACATTAATTTAGATAGAATTGACAAGCTTAGAAATAAGTTGCTATTACACATGAACCATTGGCTGGTGCAGGTCCATGAGCAGACTGTAAATGCATGTAGCTTTGCATTCTAAGTCTCACATGCTAGACTTCTAAATATCAATACAAGGTACATGAACTGGAAATAAAGAAATAAATGAAAGAAAACATGAAGGAAACATTTTTAAGGGCTATTATATATATCATTTCATAGATAGATGGATAGATAGATACATAGAGAGATATGATGAATTTTCCCCCAAAGACTATTCCAGGCCAGAGAAGACAATTATAATGATTCACTCAAAGGATCTCCAGAAACAAAGATGAATATCCATAGCTACTAGGAAATTTATGACTCTTGCAACAGTTGACCACCTTTTGCCCCATTAGCCCAATTAGTTCTTATTCTTCACCCTCCATTAGCTTTTCTGAAAAACTACTTTGTTTTAACCTTCTGTACATTCTGATTCATGTAGTCAATCATTTTTCTCTCCTCACATATGTTTTTGAAAGCATAGACCAAATTCGTGGTCTACCTCTATCAAGCATAGTAAACTTCATGTCATACATTTTGTGTCACAACCCTAGTTCCACGTTTCTTCCCTATCTGTATTCTTCCCTTTGCCTAATTGTTCCCATGTATTTTAGTTGCATTGGATCTTGCTTTTACTATGTGCCCCTTTGTAGAGTACTTTAAACTCTGAAAAGAGATTAAAAAAGGAGAAGGTAGGATATAAATAAATAGGTAGGTACATAAATAAGGAGAAGGAGAAAAAGAGCAGCTATACCTACTACTTCAAGACAAAATATTATTTCAACAATGTATTCTTGTGAGTTTTAGCTTTAGTAGCAATGACAGAAATGTTTGTATTCATAAATGCCAGATACTTCCCAGGGGCTCATTAGCGGGCCAACACTGTCTTCCCTTACAGATGTCAGGGCCTGAGATTCAATCTACATATGTGATCCTTTCAAAACCTTTTATCTTTCTGCCCTTTTATTATATCTTAAAATGTTGATCAAGTATATATAACAATGTTAAAACTGAGTAGGTATGAACAAGGCTGACTTCACCATGGCTTGGAATATGTCTATTTTCACATTGGATTCAGGAACAAGCCACCCTTGAGAACTCAGGAAAGTGGCTTAACAGAAGAATATAAGGGAATTCCAGATGTTGAGTTTAAGAATAATTTCTCCTGAAACTCATTTTACTGTGGACACACCAAGAATAACTCTGATTCTTATGTGATAATCTTGTGGTCCAGCATTTTTCATGCTAGACCATACCTTGCCCTTCATCTTGTTGAGTAAGTTCTAAGACTCAAGTTTTAGTCTTTTTTTCATTTTTCTGTCTCCTAGGCTTTCACTTGAAGAAGCCAGTCCTTGATTAATTAGGAAATATTCTTACATATTCAAGGTTGCCATGGCTAATAAATGACTCCTACCAAAAGAGGCATCAGGGTCGCGTTCTTAGATCTTGTAGTTTATTCTTTACAACATAAAGTGTGACAGTATCCAAGGAGGTCAAGTTTTGTATGTAGTTCCTCCCAGAATCCACAATTACTTTATTAAAGTCTCCAGAGCTCACCAAGTCATTCTACTTAACTAAAGTATTTTAGTAAAAAAAAAAGTACCCCCCACCTCAAAGAGTTTCTGAGACATGGATTGCTCCAAACAGTCACAAGAATGGCTTATGTCTTAGCCAAACAAACAAAAAAAAATCATTAAGACATTCTAGGTTTGTTTATTATCTTCTCAGGTTGTGAAATTTTCTTTTTGTGACAAAGAGATTCAAGGGATTATATCTCATAGAGTACCTGAAGAACTATGGACGGAGGCTCGTCACACTGTACAGAAGGCAGTAATCAAGACCATCCCCAAGAAAAAGAAATGCAAAAAGACAAAATGGTTGTCCGAGGAGGCCTCACAAATAGCTGAGAAAAGAAAAGGTGCAAAAGGCAAAGGAGAAAAGGAAAGATATACCCATTTGAAAGCAGATTTCCAGAGAATAGCAAGGAGAGATAAGAAAGCCTTCCTCAGTGATCAATACAAAGAAATAGAGGAAAACAACAGAATGGGAAAGACTAGAGATCTCTTCAAGAAAATTAGAGATATCAAAGGAACATTTCATGCAAAGATGGGCTCAACAAAGGACAGAAACTGTACGGACCTAACAGAAGCAGAAGATATTAAGAAGATGTGGCAAGAATACACAGAACTGTACAAACAAAATTTTCATGACCCAGATCACCACGATGGTATGATCACTCACCTAGAGTCAGACATCCTGGAATGCAAAGTCAAGTGGGCCTTAGGAAGCATCACTATGAACAAAGCTAGTGGAGGTGATGGAATTCCAGTTGAACTATTTCAAATCCTAAAAGATGATGCAGGGAAAGTGCTGCACTCAATATGCTAGCATATTTGGAACCTTCAGCAGTGGCCACAGGACTGGAAAAGGTCAGTTTTCATTTCAATCATAAAGAAAGGAAATGCCAAAGAATGCTCAAACTACCAGACAATTGCACTCATCTCACACACTAGCAAAGTAATGTTCAAAATTCTCCAAGCCAGGCTTCAACAGTATGTGAATCATGAGCTTCCAGATGTTCAAGCTGGATTTAGAAAAGGCAGAGGAACCAGAGATCAGATTGCCAACATCCGCTGGATCACAGAAAGAACAAGAGAGTTCCAGAAAACCATCTACTTCTTCTTTACTGACTATAACAAACCCTTTGGATCACAACAAACTGGAAAATTCTGAAAGAGATGGGAATACCAGACCACCTGACCTGCTTCCCGAGAAATCTGTATGCGGGTCAAGAAGCAACAGTTAGAACTGGACATGGAACAACAGACCGGTTCCAAGTAGGAAAAGGAGTACGTCAAAGCCGTATATTGTCACCCTGCTTATTTAACTTCTATGCAGAGTATATCACGAGAAATGCCAGGCTGGATGAAGCACAAGCTGGAATCAAGATTGCCGGGAAAAATATCAATAACTTCAGATATGCAGATGACACCACCCTTATGGCAGAAGTGAAGAAGAACTAAAGAGCCTCTTGATGAAAGTGAAAGAAGAGAGTGAAAAAAATTGGCTTAAAACTCAACATTCAGAAAACTAAGATCATGACATTCTGTCCCGTCACTTCATGGCAAATAGGTGTGGGAACAATGGAAACAGTGACAGACTTTATTTTGGCTCCAAAACTGTAGATGGTCACTGTAACAGTAACCATACTGTTACTGCCAGCCATAAACATACAAGATGCTTGGTCCTTGGAAGAAAAGTTATGACCAACCTAGACAGCATATTAAAAAGCAGAGACATTACTTTGCTGACAAAGGTCCATCTAGTCAAAGCTATGGTTTTTCCAGTGGTCATGTATGTGAGTAACAGTATGGTTAGTAACAGTAGGAAGAGTGAGAGTGATATGAGAGTTGGACTATAAAGAAAGCTGAGAGCTAAAGAATTGATGCTTTTGAAATGTGGTGTTGGAGAAGACTCTTGAGAGTCCCTTGGACTGCAAGGAGATCCAACCAGTCCATCCTAAAGGAAATCAGTCCTGAATATTCATTGGAAGGACTGATGTTGAAGCTGAAACTCCAATACTTTGGCCACCTGATGTGAAGAACTAACTCATTTGAAAAGACCCTGATGCTGGGAAAGATTGAAGGCTGGAGGAGAAGGGGACGGCAGAGGATGAGATGGTTAGATGGCATCACCACCACAATGGACGTGAGTCTGAGTAAGCTCCAGGAGTTGGTGATGGACAGAGAGGCCTGGTGTGCTGCAGTCCATGGGGTTGCAAAGAGTTGGACACGACTGAGTGGCTGAACTGAACCGTAATTCCATGAATCAGGGATAAAGAATTTCTGAACTTCCTACTGTTACTAACCATACATGAGGAAAATAAAAGTAGTCTTTTATGGAACTACTGAATGAAAGATTTTGCTGAATAAAGAGAGAATAGCTTCATTTAAAGGTTTAAATGCAAAGATTCCAGTAGTACCTTTATCTATTAAAAACCTATATTTCTTTTCAATATACCTTTATATATTGAAAAGAAAGAGCACAACAAGGGGATTTTTCTGTTGATATTAGGACAATTAATGTATTTGTTTGATACAGTCTCATTCTTGTTTGCTCTTCTTTCCTCCTTTAACCACTTAGACACTAAATGAGTAACTTAAGAAAAGTTAATTGTCAGTAGTCTATGCAACAAAAGAATTCTGTCTGTACCCCGTTATTAGGAATTTCCATAGCACTTTATATTGCTCCAAGTGCTTCACAGCCAACACTTTAGTGACTATTAAAGAAACAGACTCCTCTTCCCCATGGTTACTAGAAGATGCAGTCCCAACCTCCTTCCTCTCACACTAATGAGAAGTTCCAAATTTGAGTTGGTTTAAATTTATTCACACACTCTGCCAAGGTCTTATTCACTCATGCACTCAACAAGTACTCACAGAGCACTCTTTGTAACAATTTTTTGCTTTTTACACATATAGAGCCAAAAGGCTACAGCCTACTCTCAAGTGAAAGAGAAGACAGATCTGGGATAGCAGTTTCCAAGCCTCAGAGGCTTGGGCTATGGTTTTTCCTGCTGAGCCATAACATAGTCTCTAAAAATATATCTGAACCAAATTTCAACTTGTTTGAAACCTAAATTATCACAGGCCCCTGACATTATGTGAAGTCAACAATAACCACTTGCTAGAAAACTATTTAAAGACCATTTTTGAGGCATCTTACCTCTCTCATTAGATCAACTGCACTTGTATAAAATTACACTTTTTTCCACTTAACATTTACTGAATGTACACTATCTGCTGTACTGTGAATATACCAAGTAAACAGGGTCCTTATGCCCTAGAGGCTTGCAGCAGTCAGCTGTGATAAAATACTGGATGGCCTATTTTCTTTGAAAAGCATAAAATACCTTATAGATATGAAAGTAATTTTTGTTCCGAGAATACTATAGCATAAATATTCATAGTATACATGGCAACACAATCACCATAACTGAAGTGTTTCATGCTCTTTCAGAGTTTTAACATTGTGTTCTCATTTAATTCTCTTCCTTGTCTATCAGGAAAAGTGAATGTGCATGCGTGTGTGTATCTGTGTGTGCCCACACTCATGTATACAAAGTGTAGTGAAGGGAACTGTTACTAGCCCACTTTCACAGCTGACATAACTGAAACAAGACTGGCCATAAGTCATGGAGTTATGCAGCAGTTGCTGACAGCAAGGAAACACAGGATTCCTGACTATCTGTGCAATGCTTTTTGCCATTATTACCATCTCCTTCCAAGGAAACTATTGCATAGCACTTAAAGATTAGTTTTATGTGTAGGAAGAGTGAGCATCTTCTTACTATATACTTTGAAAAACATAAAATACCTCATAGATAGGAAACACTGCAGTGTTTCATGTATTATCAGAGCGCCCCTATGAGGTGAGTATACTATTATCTCCATTTTAAAAATGAGAAAATTGAGGCACAGAGAGGTTAAGCAACTTACCACAAAGGATATATAGTCAGTAAGTAGAAAAGCCAAGCTTTGAATTCAAGCACTTCGACTCCAGAGCTTACACACTAAAACACTAAGCAATAATTCCTTGAGATGTGAATAGCTTGCTTTACCTTTTTTTCCCTCTTGGTTCAATACTAAAAAAATATTTCAGCTGTTTGGCTATACCAGGTTTCCAGGATATCTCAGGAAAATAACTTCATAACTTGTGTAGGATGTGAGAACAAGGCAAAAGCCTGAACGATTCCAACTACTTACAGAGAACAAAAATTCCCCAGAAACACATAGCCTGCAGTGCCTTATAGCCACAATGAAATGGAAATTATAAGAAAATAAGAGAAAAAGGTCAATACTATGCATTTCCTTGGGATTATCAATACGGGTATGAAATCTCAGAGCTCTCAGCTCTAATCATAAAACTATGGTATTTAACTGAAAAGCTAGCCTTTGCAAAAAGGCCAGGCCCTCCCTTGAGCCCACAGTTCCTTCAAAGTGCTACAGGCAGAGACAGGATTCAAGGGCCAGGATCTTGACAGTTTCTTAGGAATCAGCCTCCTGCAGGATACTCCAGGTCAGGCAACACAGGGAAGGTGAGGGCTGCCTTGATAAACTCAGGGGGAGAACACTGCTTGAGTGAACTCAACGGGCTCTGGGAGTGGCCGAAGACTTGGCCGGAAGGTCAGAATCACCACAATGACTTCAGCTGAATTCAAAGGCAGGGAGGAAGGCAAGGAATGCCAGCAAAGGTCAACCACGTGGCTTTCCCCTGAGCTTGTTAAAAGGAGGGAATATTTCACTTTAGAAACCTGTTATTATATTCTATAAACTTTATAAAATGCTTTTTGCCTCCACATTAGAACTGACTCACACGGTGTGCACATCTGTTATGTGAAAGAATCGGGTAGGAGAAGCGGTGGATCTATAGGATTAAGGTTAGAACCTGACCAAAAAAAAGCCAGCGGGTGGAAAAAATTACAGTAATATCTGAAGACGTCCCTGGTGACGCTGGGCAAGGTAGTCTATGTTTCCCTCAGATTCTCAAGGACATCCAGGCACTGGAGAAACCACTATGATCTGCAATTATGACTTGACTGCAGGAGGGTTTGATAAATGCTGGATGCTTCTCAAGAAGTCAAAATCTTTACATGCAAAAAGGGAAGTGTTTTGCAATTTACTTAGCAGCAAAGACCTAAAGGAAATAAGTCTTCCTTCAGGAAAAAGTGGAGAGTAAGTAAATGTAACTCCATGAACATTCTCATGAATCACTTTTCTTTCTTCTAAAAATAGATGTTTGATAATCTCTTTTTTGACATTACCTTTCTTTTGCTTAACAAGAAAATTATTGTTATGTATCCAAAAATACCCGTGAACCTATCTGAGTACTGCCTGTGATTTCTTTCCTCTTCCATACCTCCTCTCCACCTTAATCTTTGGATGAAGAACCAGTTCTAGTGACCTCTAGAATGGTGAAATGCAGTAGGGAAAAAAAACCACTACAGTATCAGTAGGATCTATGAAGCAGGTCATCTAATCTCTCTCAGTTCGGTTCAGTCACTCAGTCGTGTCTGTGTCTGACTCTTTGCGACCCCATGGACTACAGCACGTCAGGCTTCCCTGTTCATCACCAACTCCCAGAGCCTACTCAAACTCACGTCTATCATG
The DNA here is from genome assembly GCA_006410735.1 of Raphicerus campestris. Classification (NCBI taxonomy): domain Eukaryota; kingdom Metazoa; phylum Chordata; class Mammalia; order Artiodactyla; family Bovidae; genus Raphicerus; species Raphicerus campestris. The sequence continues at coordinate 15,464 of SJYW01054505.1, read as the reverse complement.
TCAGTGATACCATCCAACCATCCCCTCCTCCATCATCATCTCTCTAGTGAAGTTACTCAGTCATGTCCGACTCTGCGAACCCATGGACTGTAGCCTGCCAGAGGAAGCTGGTATGGGATTTTCCAGGCACGAGGACTGGAGTGGGTTGCCATTTAGGCACACATAAATTATTAATCGGTACCTATTTGCACCAAATGAGCTAAATTTTGAGGCTTGACTGCTATCTGAATTCTGGTCTGTAGCAGTTATTGAGGGCTTTGGCAACTATCTGAAGAGGTGAAACTTCTAGTACATATTCAAAGAAATTAGTTACAGAATCATCTTTTATTAAACACACAATTATATTTGTTTTTAAAGGGCACATTTCTTTAGATATATGAAGGACATGCTGAATGCCATGCATGCAAGAAGAGTATACCACCTTTCTTCCACAGAAGTGTGACATCACCAGCCACGAGGGCTGTCGGTGTTGTACTGTTGAACAATGTTAATGACTAAGGACGAGGTGACCTAATGGAATCTGACATCCCGAACACTCTTGAACAGCCAATTATTTTAACAAAATGGCCTTAATGGGGAGTTAGAAAAATGGAGAGCTGGCGACTAAAGTAATCCTAGAATTACAACCTGGAAGAAGAAAGGTACCCTCTCAGAAAGACAAGCAGCNACACTCTTGAACAGCCAATTATTTTAACAAAATGGCCTTAATGGGGAGTTAGAAAAATGGAGAGCTGGCGACTAAAGTAATCCTAGAATTACAACCTGGAAGAAGAAAGGTACCCTCTCAGAAAGACAAGCAGCCATTCCCACAAACGTAAATGCTTGATTCGGCTTCCCATTTTGTGTTGCCTGAGTACCTCTGGCAACCACCATATGGAATAATATTAAAATCAGTGAGAGAATCCCAGGTCCTGAGTGAGAAAATAGGAAACAAGCCACTCAGAGGTACCTCAGTTACTTAAAGCATCCCAGACATGGGCCACCTTGACTGGCCATTTGACCATGAGCTTCCAGCAAACTGCAGGTCTTTATTTAAAGAAGATCTAAGCTCATGATTTTAGAAACGTCTTTGGAAAACTTCTCTGGCAGCCTTTGCCAATCCTGCCTCCCTTTTCCAGATAAGGGGGTGGGGGCGCTGAGCACAGGCGCCTCCTCACAGCAGGATGATTTTCTTTTATATTCTAGGAGTGTCATCCTCAACAGGCCACAATGAATTTCCTTCGCTTTAACTCTTCTATTCCTACACCTCCACAAATTCAACCTAATTTTTAAATCTAGGAGGGAATAGGGAGAAGGACTGAATCAAGATAGTTCCATGGGGTAGATGGACAGGGAGCAATATAAACAGATAGCAAGGCTCAAGCCCCGAGAAGGGAACATCTGTGCAAAAGGAAATCCAGTTGTTGGCCAGGCAGCACCACTTAGGTCTGCTTCTGGTACACTGACATTTTCTGGATTCAAAGAAAATAGTGCCTAAATTACTAAAAGGCCTGGGCACTATTTAAAAATAATGCATGGAGTAATCTGATGTCTAAAGTGGCTTCCTGCCAGAAGGACCTTTGCCACAGTGCTACATTCAAGAGAGCTGATTTTAAATGGACATTTGAAAACTGGTCCATTGCTGTAACTTGGCAACATGCCTGGAAAAAGCTGATCTTGTGATTGGGCATTTTAAAGACAATCTCTAAAATATAAGCTACAGTCACTTTCACTAATGAGACCTTCTGATCCCGTTGCTTAGCACTTCCCTTAATCATGCTTGGGGCTCCCCTTGCAGGGCTGCAGGCAGCCCCGATGCCACTGCAGAGGAAGAAACAGCACAATTGCAATTTGTCCTCCTCCACTGACCTAACTGTCCTCAGCTGAGCTATAAACTCCAGCTTGCTCTCCAAAGAAGACATATAGATGGCTAATAAATGAGAAAAGATGCTCAACATCGCTCATTATTATTAGTGAAATGTAAATCAAAACTACAATGAGATATCACCTCGCACCGGGCAGAATGGCTATCATCAAAAAATCCACAGACAATAAATGCTGGAGAGGATGTGGAGAAAAGGGAACCCTCTTGCATTGTCGGTGGGAATGTAAATTGATGCAGCCACTAGGGAAGATAGTGTGGAGATTCCTTAAAAAACCAGGAATAAAATTACCATATGACCCTGCAATCTCAGTACTAGGCATATATCGCAAGGAGACCAAAATTGAAAGATACATGTACCCCAATGTTCATTGCAGCTCTGTTTACAATAGCTAGGACATGGAAGCAACCTAGATGTCCATCGATAGATGAATGTATAAAGAGGCTATGGTACATATACACAATGGATTATTACTCAGCCATAAAAAGGAACACATTTGAGTCAATCCTAATGAGGTGGATAAACCTAGAGCCTATTATACAGAGTGAAGTAAGTCAGAAAGAGAAAAACAAATATCATATATTAACNTAAAAATTCCATCTCATGGGGTCTAGAACCCTGGAGCTGACAGCACTGAAAATTCTCTGTGTTTTAAGAAGGAAAGTTGAGGGCAAGTCCCTAAAACTTTACTGTTCCCGATTGAGCCATGTACCACAAAAGGACAAATTACAATTCAATTTTCTCATTTTCCAAAATCTGTCTGTGGAAATCACTAAGGTCAATGACTCTGGTCCAAAATGACTGAAACCAAAGTAGAGAAGTAAATTGTTTTCTGTTCTTCCCTAGGCTCTCAATTCTTTTGGGAGGGAAAGGGTAAGGAAACAGAAGTGCAGTGTGGTCCTAGCATACCACGACATCAAAGGTTCATTGGAATAGTAGTGTGAATGATGCTCAAATTGCCCCTGTGATAGACCCATTATGAGGCTGCCCCATTGCTGTGCTATATGTTTAGGCTTTTCAGGACTTTTTGGATCTGATTTTTTACTGTGGAACAAGTGACCAGTACTCATGCTGACAAATTATAGGATGCCCCTCTTCCCCGTGATCTTTTTCTCCTCCACTACTGAATTTTCAGTTTTATTTCTATGGGCCTCTCAAAAACACCAAGCTGAGGTCAACAAATGTGGCCACAGAAGGAAAAAACAAAAGTTTATCTGCCATTTCTCAATACTCCTTAGACTACAAGTACAATGATATTGGTACCTCTGAGGTGGCTCAGTGGTAAAGAAGGCACCCGCCAATGTAGGAGATGTGGGTTTGATCCCTGGGTTGGGAAGATCCCCTGGAAGAGGAAATGGCAACCCACTCCAGTATTCTTGCCTGGGACGTCCCATGGACAGAGAAACCTGGCAGGCTACAGTCCATAGGGTTGCAAAAAGTCAGATACAATATCGTGATTAAACAACGATGATATACAGTACAGTACTTTTTTTTTTTAAGCTAAGAGGTTTTGTGGGTCACCTCATACACTGGCTTACCAACTTGTTTCCACAAAATGCGTTAGGCCAGATGAGAATGTTAATTCATCTGAGCAGACATTTGTCAGTGTTGATCATAAAGAAAGGTGCTGGTGTGTTCTGCCAGCACAGACCAATGCTGAGCAGGTATGCTGTTGAGAGCAACCTGGTGAAAAGATCCACCATAATCGGTCCCAACCTAGCTGGAACTGTGTCTCTATCATTAGCTCATTTTGGCTAATATTATGATCATACCCTACTGCCATAAGTACCAAGTGTCCTTTTCTCTTTAAATTAAAATTAAAGTTAATTTCATTTTGTTTCAGGAAAGCCATGACAGCCCTGTGAGTGCTGACGCTGACAATCCAGGTCGAGTATCATTGGTTAAGATGTCAACAGACTGGTTCTAACCGTCTCATCCTCTGCCACCTCCTGAGATGGTTAGATGGCATCACTGACTCAATGGAAATGGATGTGAGCAAATTCCAGGAGAGAGTAAGGACAGTGTGCTGCAGCCCATGGGGTCGCAAAGAGTTGGATACAACTTAGTGACTGAACAACAGACTGGTTCTATAGTGATGACTAATTGACAATATTCTAACAACAACAGTAATAATGACAACAGCAACAACAACCAATATCTGCACGCATGCATGCATTCACTCAGTCATGTCTGACTCTTTGAGACCTCATGATCTGTAGCCTGCCAGGTTCCTCTGTCTGTGGAATTCTCCAGGCTAAGAATACTGGAAGGGGTAGCCATTCCCTTCTCCAGGGGGTTTTCCCAGCCCAGGGATTGAACTCGGGTCTCCCACATTGCAGGCAGATTCTTTATCACCTGAGCCACCAGGGAAGCCCAACATCTGCCTAACACATTCATTTGAACTAGGCACTATTCTAAGCCCTTTACATTTATTCATTCATTTTAGTCCTCACAACCACCTTATGATATAAACATTACAATTATTATTCCCATTTTATAAGATGAGAAAACTGAGGATCAGAGAGCAAAATCAACTTGCCCAAGCCCACACAGCTAGTAAGTGGTGCACAGCTGGAATTCAAAGTGAGGTCTGTCTGGTTCCAAAGTTCTTAAGCACCTCTCTCTAAAGCCAAATATGGGAGACTTGATTCTCCTTGGAGGAGAGAAGAGAGAAGTTTGAAATGGCATATTCACTATTACTAAAATTTCACACAATGAAAAGAGAGCATGTGATTTTGATTTTTATTCTGTGGAATTTTTTCTGGAAACAGAGGGAGTTAATTGGCTGGAGGATGCTGAAGACTGGCTTCAGAGAAACCTCACTAGGTCCAGAGTGGAATAATACTTCTCTCAGGTGTAGATTCACATCAACCAAGCTCACAAAGGGCTGTGTGTAAAATTTTTAAATTCCCAGGCTTTGGAGGCTCCAAACTTAATTTTAACCATGTCTCGAATTAATTAAACACATAGCATCAAACCCTCTTAAGACTGCTCTATCAAAGCTAAATGCCACTGTATAAGTTTATAATGATAAATATAATTTACAATGTGACAGATCCTCACTAATCTCCCTGGTAAATAACACTGGAAGCCAAATGATCATCTAAAACTTGCTTAATAAACATAAGAGTCAGTATCAACTCAAGTTATAAGATTTGAATGTTTAATAACGGCATCATGTTAAGATATATCTCTATAAATAGGATTTTATAATAACATATTACAATAATAGCTAACATTTATTGAAGGATTACAATGTGCCAGGCACTGTGCTAAATATATAAATAATCTTCCTTTATTCTCACAAAGGCTCTGTGTGGTAAAAACACTGTTAAAATCAAGACTGAACCTGAGGCTTTGAAACATATAGCCACTTGCCCAAGGTCATAAAACTAGGGAGTGTTAGGCATGAAACATGAACACCACTCAGTCTGATTATGGGACGTCACTCATAACCATGCTGCTTCATTGCATTCTGGAGTGCAATGAAGTGTATGGCTCTCCACTCCAGAGCCATACAAGGCAATCTCTCACCTGGGTAGAGTGAGCTGATCAGAGCTACTAGCTTTCTCTGTGACTTTCTCCTGTTTTCTCTGCTTTCATGACCAACAGCCCCTAACTCCCGCTGCCTAACTGACATATCCTTTCTTCAGCTGTGTTAACATGGTCAATCAGGCTACTGTCTGGTCTTTTTCCCTAGGAGCCATTAAATCCACCTGTCTCTGCCTCAGTATTGCTCTCTCTCTTTTTGAAATTTAAAAAATAAAATTCAAAGAAGATGTGTATAAGAGACAGNTCAGCTGTGTTAACATGGTCAATCAGGCTACTGTCTGGTCTTTTTCCCTAGGAGCCATTAAATCCACCTGTCTCTGCCTCAGTATTGCTCTCTCTCTTTTTGAAATTTAAAAAATAAAATTCAAAGAAGCAGCATAATAATCACCCATATTCCTGAGAACTATTATCAACAATAGGTAAATTTTGCCAATTTGCTTCCAGTCTTTTCTTCTATATGTATGCTTTAAAAATTACACAAATAATATGTGATGAAATTCTTCTTTTATAATTTACTCTCTTTAAAGGGAATTTTCATAACTCTGTTCTCCTTTATAACTTGTTGATTTCCTAGCTTACCTCTTAGGGGGAAATTTATTTTCAATATTTTCAGGTGCTTGAGGAGGCTGCTTCAAGCTGCTATCATGCCCCAACTACCTATTACCAGATATGGTAAGATTGGTATAAAAAACAGGTAGATAAGACTGACCATCTTATTAACAGCAGAATTCAAGACCATATACTTTGTCTAGCTTGCTTAACTCTCTTAATTGTTAAGAAAAATCCAGATCGGCATAAAGGATTGCAAAAAATGGCATTTTGAAAGAGTCAGTGACCACACAAGCTTTCCCCAACAATGCAAAAGTATTTATATTTTGACAAGGAAATTACAGGATTGAATATAAACAATTAATTACATGGGTGACTTTAGCAAAACTGAGGGCATCATTTCAAAAAGAGATACCTTGGAAACAGAAAAGTAACCTATTTAGAAGCACCTCTGAACATTTCTGAAATTCACAGACATAATTCATGATATCAGATGAATGACAGTTATATTTATTTCAAAACAAAAAATTAAAGGGGGTGTTGGTTTGGGGATTTAAAGAAAGATGCATGCCCAGAACTATTTTTAATGGTTACCTGCAAAAGGATAAGACCACAAAATTAATGGAAACTAAAAAACCCTCCCTGAACAGGAAAACTGTGGTGTGCATAGCAAATATCAACAAGTGAGCCCAGTGAACAATGGTCAAAGAAATCTTTTCCACTGAATCAAAGAAGCCTTTTTCAGTCTGTGATACATTAAACTTCTAGAGTTGTCATTACAGAGTTATTTTTATAATTTATCTACTCTAAATATACCTTTCTCATAATATATACATAGCAGAAAACAGAGGAGATATTATAAACTAAATTCATTGCTATTTCTGATCAAAACACCATTCAAAGAATTTTATCATAGATTATGAAGTATCAACCAAATGACTTGCTCCCCCTCCTGGCCACCCCAGGTATGACACAACACATCCCTCCTGCCTCAGCCCTTCACAGAACCTTTCTCAGACACCATTTGGCACACTCCTACTATGCAGAGATCCACAGTGTTCTGTGGATTAAGGCCAGTATTAAGGCAAACAACTGTATAATCCTTTTATTCTCTGGGCTTTCAACTGGAGTAGCAAAATCTACCTATTCATATCATTGTTTTATACATAGAAAATCAACATGTCCTTTAAATTTACTAATGCCATGAACCCTTCATTATTCTGTGTTATCAAATCTCTCTGGATCATTTGAGCCGAACATCCCAGGCTCCTTCTGATCCACCTTCATCTTCCTATCTCTGCTCACACTGTCTGGCAATCATCCCTTTCTGGTCAATTTCCTCAGCCCCTGCAGTGACAGTCCAAAGCACAGAAGAATACTGAGCCAGGTGCATCTCTAATACCTTATGATGTAAAAACCATTTCTGTTCTGCTCACAGTCCATGCACTTGCCTGCACAATCCTCTTACAGCATTATAGCAATGAGTATACTCCAAAATTAGTGCAAAAAGTAGACAGTCACAGCCTTCCTTTACTAATGCATGGACCATCAGCCATTCTAAGAATTGAGATTTTATTCTCCAGTCTCACCTCTTTCTCCACTTTTCTCCTGGTCTCTACCCCTCTTGATCCACAAATTACTTGCATTGCAAATCAACCAACTCCTGTAAAAGGCTGGCTTCTACTCCTCTTCCTTTTTTTCCTATCTGCCCCAGACCCTTGGAGGCCAATTTCTTTACCTGAAATCATGGTGTCATAGTGCTCACCTCCCCTGCCCAGGTTAGAAATCAACCCTGACTCCAGCACATTGGCTGAACCATAACCTCACCAATATGTTCTAGTTAGGCCTGACACCGAGAACTCTAATTCCAGAAAACAAAAGCCTAGTGTAAAAATATTAATATAAGAACCCTCTTATCAACTCTGCTTACATCGAATCCAGTCTCTGGAAATCTATGATACCAGAATCTCCTGGGGTGCTTGTTGTAGGCCCTACTATAAACATATAAACTCTGAGTTTCTAGGCATTGGTCCCAAGAATCCACATTTAACAAGTTCCCAAGGTAAGTCTGGTATAGAAATAGGTCTGGGCCTACTGACTATCAAGCCTGTCATTTCACAGATGAGGAAACTTAGAGAGAAGCTGCTAAAAAACCCAAAGCTCCTCAGTCCCAGTCTTTGGTCTTTCTATCATACTTCTGTCTCTCCTGCAGGGAGAAGCATTTGAAACTATCTTGCATAAGAGCTAGTTATAATGTCCATGACCACAAAAAAACTTGTTTGTAAAGAATACAGTGGCCTATCAGTTAAACTCTCTCAGTTCAGTTCAATTCAGTTGCTCAGTCATGTCCGACTCTTTGCGACCCCATGAATCGCAGCACACCAGGCCTCCCTGTCCACCACCAACTCCTGTAGTTCACTCAAACTCATGTCCATTGAGTCAGTGATACCATCCAGTCATCTCATCCTCTGCCAGCCCCTTCTCCTCCTGCCCTCAATCTTTCCCAGCGTCAGGGTCTTTTCAAATGACTCAGCTCTTTGCATCAGGTGGCCTAAGTACTGGAGTTTCAGCTACAGCATCAGTTCTTCCAATGAACACCCAGGACTGATCTCCTGGGTGATGGAGATGGACTGGTTGGATCTCCGTGCAGTCCAAGGGACTCGCAACAGTCTTCTCCAACACCACAGTTCAAAAGCACCAATTCTTTGGGGCTCAGCATTCTTCACAGTCCAACTTTCACATCCATACATGACCACTGGAAAAACCACAGCCTTGACCAGATGGACCTTTGTTGGCATAACACACACATAACATGCTATCTAGGTTGGCCATAACTTTTTTTCCAAGGAGTAAGTGTCTTTTAATTCCATGGCTGTAGTCACCATCTGCAGTGATTTTGGAGCCCCCCAAAATAAAGTCTGACACTGTTTCCACTGTTTCCCCATCTATTTCCCATGAAGTGATGGGACCA
>SJYW01054504.1:0-11035 GCA_006410735.1 Raphicerus campestris | reverse complement strand
GGGAGAAATATCAATAACCTCAGATATGCAGATGATACCACCCTTATGGCAGAAAGTGAAGAGGAGCTAAAAAGCCTCTTGATGAAAGTAAAAGAGGAGAGTGAAAAAGTTGGTTTAAAGCTCCACATTCAGAAGAGGAAGATCATGGCATCCGGTCCCATCACTTCATGGGAAATAGATGGGGAAACAGTGGAAACAGTGTCAGACTTTATTTTGGGGGGCTCCAAAATCACTGCAGATGGTGATTGCAGCCATGAAATTAGAAGACGCTTACTCCTTGGAAGGAAAGTTATGACCAACCTAGATAGTATATTCAAAAGCAGGGACATTACTTTGCCGACTAAGGTCCGCCTAGTCAAAGCTATGGTTTTTCCTGTGGTCATGTATGGATGTGAGAGTTGGACTGTGAAGAAGGTTGAGCACTGAAGAATTGATGCTTTTGAACTGTGGTGTTGGAGAAGACTCTTGAGAGTCCCTTGGACTGCAAGGAGATCCAACCAGTCCATGCTGAAGGAGATCAGCCCTGGGATTTCTTTGGAAGGAATGATGCTAAAGCTGAAACTTCAGTACTTTGGCCACCTCATGGGAAGAATTGACTCACTGGAAAAGACTGTTGCTGGGAGGGATTGGAGGCAGGAGGAGAAGGGGACGACCAAGGATGAGACAGCTGGATGGCATCACGGACTCGATGGACGTTAGTCTGAGTGAACTCCCAGAGATGGTGATGAACAAGGAGGCCTGGCGTGCTGCTATTCATGGGGTTGCAAAGAGTTGGACACGACTGAGCGACTGAACTGAGCTGAACTGTGCTGGGTCTTGGTTGCTGTGCTTGGGTTTTCAGTAACTGCGGAGCACAGGCTCTGCTTGCGCTGGTGCCTCTCACTGCAGAGGCTCTAAGGCACGCAGGCTTCAGCAGCTGTGACGCCAGGCTCAGCTGCCCTGTGGCAGGTGGAGTCTTCCCAGAGCAGGGATCAAACTGGAGTCGCCTGCACTGGCAGGTGGGTTCTTACCCTCTGGACCGCCAGGGGAGTCCTGAAAGAGTTTGAGAAGGGTCATTGTAAGTTCTTTTTATGTTTGGTAGAATTCCCCAGTGAAGCCATCTGGTTCTGGTCCTGGACTTTTGTTTTAAGGGAGTTTTTTTCTTTTTTTGAATTACAGATTCTATTTCCCTTATAGTAATGCGTCTGTTCAAATTATCTGTTTCTTTTTGATTCAGTTGTGGAGGGCTATATGTTTCTAGAAACTTGTCCATTTCTTCTAGGTTGTCCACTTTGTTGGCATATGACCCTTTAGAGTATACTCTTGTGATTTTTTTTTCTTTTTGTGTTTCTGCAGTATCAGTTATTTCTTTTTTTCATTTCTTATTTTGTTTATTTGGGTTCTGTGTCTTTTCTCCTTGGGGAGCCTGGCCAGAGGTTTGTTGATTTTGTTTATCCTTTCAAAATGCAAGCTCTTGGTTTTACTGATTTTTAAAATTGTTTTCTTAATTTTATTCATTTCCTCTCTGATTTTCACTGTTTCTTTCCTTCTGCTGATTTTAGGTTTTGTTTGTTCTTCTTTTTCTATTTCTTTTAGGTAGTAGCTTAGGTTGTTTTTCTTGAGATTTTCTTTGTTTGAGGAAGGCCCATATGGGCTTCCCTTGTGGCTCAGCTGGTAGAGAATCCGCCTGCAGTGCAGGAGACCTGGGTTTGATCCCTGGGTTGGGAAGATCCCCTAGAGAAGGGAACGACTACCCACTCCACTATTCTGGCCTGGAGAAGTCCATGGACTGTATAGTCCATGGGGTCACAAAGGGTCGGACAGGACTGAGTGGCTGACTTTCGCTTTCACTTGTATCACTTTAAACTTCCTTCTTAGGGCTCCTTTCGCTGCATCCTATAGATTGTGGGCTTCCCAGGTGGCACTAGTGGCCAAGAATCCGCCTGTCAGTGCAGGAGGCGCAGGAGATACGGTTCCTATCCCTGGCTCGGGAAGAGCCCCTGGAGGCGGGCTCGGCAACCCACTCCCATGTTCTTGCCTGGAGAATCCCAGGGACAGAAGAACTTGGCCGGGTACAGTCCATAGGGTCACAAAGAGTTGGACTCGACTGGAGAGACTCAGTACGCGTATTTTGTTTGATTGTGTATAACCTCATTTTTGTGCCTCAGTTGCTTCAGTCCTGTCCGACTCTGTGACGCTATGGACTGTAGCACGGCCAGACTTATCTGTCCATGGAATTTGCCTCACTTTTAAACGTGTTAAAATTCTTAGGGCCCCACTGTATTTTCTCCTAGAGTGAGCCGCAAGATTTACCTCAAGAATTGTTATAGTTGAGATTTTGAAAACTGCAGACTTGATGTCCTACCTGCAGCGCCTCGGAGACCGTTCTGAGGCGACCCTGGCAGTGTGCCTTGCTGCGGCCCCTCTCTCCCGTGCTCCCGAAGGACTCCTCTCGGTGTGTTTGGTAGTTCCAGCCTTTTCAGTAATTCTCTGATTGGCCTAAGTGGCATCAAACAACTTTCTGTTTTTTTTCTTTCTGTTTTCCCCCGAGAACAGCAGTTGTGGCGACTGGTGCACTGGGGGTGGAGGTTAGGAGTCTCCGAGTCAGAGTGCGGAGGTGAAGCCTGGTAGCTCCTGCGTAGAGGGCTCCTCTGTGCTCCTCAGGGTCCTCAGAGCTTTTCCTGTTTGACCTGCTTCCTCGTGAGGAAGGTCTCGTTAATTCCTGCTTTCAGATGGGAAAGCTGGGGAGTGAGGAGCGCAAGCATCCTGCCCAAGGTCACCCAGCTGGGAAGCCACTGAGGCAGTGTGGGTCCAAGTTTATCTTTGAAGCCAGTGCCTCTGAGATGTGAGCATGACGGGGAAGCCCAGCGGGCCTTCTTAACACACGGAGCACTGGGCCCACCCAGAGATCTGACTGGGTGGTCAGGGCCGGGGCGCAAGACTCCGCAAGTCTTGATAAGCTCTGGGGAGGCCGTGTTGCTGGTCCCACAACCAGAGGTAGAGAAGTGCCACCCCGCTCTCCTGCCTCGCTGAGTCTGCCAGTATACTGGTGTGGGTCGTGTCTGGCCTTTACCCATCTGTGGGGAGGCAGCCAGAATGGAAGGGCAGATGGTGGACACGGCAGCACTAGCTTCGCAGGGTGTCTGGTGAGGATTCAGAGGACAGCTTGTCTGGTCCAAGGCCGAGACTGCAGGCCCATGAGTGGCAGGGGTTCTGTAGACTGTTTTCGCTGGCAAGCACAGTTTCCAAGACTAGTGGATCTAGTGGCTGACATTTCAGCTTCAAAGGTAACAGCTTTAAGATCTGTATTTTCTAGCTTCCTTTGCACAGCTGGAAGCTCTCACCATGGGAAGCTCTCTCCCAGCAGGGCCTGGGAGCTTAGCAGGATGGCTGCTCCCTTGTGGACCCAGTGCCCCCAGGGCCTCATTATCCAGTTTTCCTCCGTGGCCCCCAAGTGAGATGAAAGTCGCTCAGTCGTGTCCGACTTTGCAATCCCATGGACTATATCCCATGCCCCACAGTCCGTGGAATTCTCCAGGCCAGAATACTGGAGTGGGTAGCCTTTTGCTTCTCCAGGGGATCTTCCCAACCCAGGGATCAAACCCAGATTTTCCATGTTGCAGGCAGATTCTTTACTAGCTGAGCCACCAGGGAAGCCCAAGAATACTGGAGTGGGTAGCCTATCCCTTTTCTAGTGGGTCTTCCCAACCCAGGAATCAAACCGGGGTCTCCAGCATTGCAGGTGGATTCTTGACCAGCTGAGCTACCAGGGAAGCCCCTGGCCCCCATGAGGGCATGGTATTAACACAGGACAGTGAACTGAAGTTTGAATTTCATTCCTGACTTACTGTCTCTCCGTTCTCTGGCAGATTAATTAACCTTAGTGTTTTTACTCACCTGCAAAACAGGGCAAACAGGCCTACTCTGCACATTCACCCTAGTGGTGAATGATGATGCAAAGCAGTCTGCCTGGTGCTGGCCCGGTTGTGGAGGTTCAGCCTCCAGGGGTCTCTATAAATCGTGTTGCCTCTATAGGAAGGAAAAAGCCATGCAGAGCCCTCTGTGGCAGTCAAGGGTGACAGTGTGACTTTTGATGGCAAAATGGGGCCATCTTTCATAAGACACGGTGCAGCTGACCCTCGTCTGTGGGTGGTTTGTGAAACTGTCCACATACCACCTGGTCTGCCCCACCACTGGCCCTCTCACTGAACTTTGCTAGCAACGGAGGAAAATGCCCAAGGGTTCTTCTGTCTGGTGTGGGAGGCAGCCATGTCCTGGGCTTTCTGGGGCCTTGCTCTTGAACTTTGTAGTGACTACGCATGGTGGCTGAGTTCTGTGCTGGTTAAAGGTTAAGCTGCTGCCTGTCAGCCTGACTGGTTCAAGTCCCTTCACGTGGTCATCTGCTCGTTCCTGGACTTTCTCTGCTTGTGTTTCCTCTAGCATGAATTAATTAATCTGTTGTTTTTTTTTTTTCCTCCCTCTAGATTATTTGCTCTCTAATAACTATGTAAATTCTATCATTGTCCACAAATTCGACTTTTCTGATGAGGAGATTATGGCATATTACATATCGTTCCTGAAAACGCTTTCATTAAAACTCAACAACCACACGGTCCATTTCTTTTACAATGAGGTAAGTAGCTGTGCAGAGGCATGTTTGGTTGGAAGCTGGCCAGTTCAAGCAGCGCCTTTGGTTCGGGTGACCTTGTGTCTGTTTACAAAGCACATGTGCATTCACCATTTCCTGATTCAGTATTTCACAGCAACACTGTTTGACCTTGGCATGGTTTTGTTTTGTTTTGTTTTGTTAATTGACCAAGTTATCTTTTCTGTTTTTAATGTAAAATTCAATTTGTGCTACCTGAGAGCATGATACTCTTGGTAGGGAGAAGTGCCCAGAAATTAACTTGGGATAGTGCTCCTCTGTTAGCAAAACAGTGATGACTCCAGTCATACCCAGCTTTGCCACTTCCCTGCTATGTGACCGTAAAGGAGTCTTAGTCCCCTGAGCCTCAGTTTCTTCACCTGAGAAATGGTGATGATAGTTTCTACCTTGAAGGGTTTTCCAGGCCTTGAATTAAATGAGATGATGTCTTCAAAGCAACTAGTATGTACCTGACTCCCTTAAACTGTAGCCCTCATCATTCCTTACCCTGGTATTCTTTGGGAGAATTACTAACAATTTAAACAAATGAGTTGCCATTGTTCTTACAATTAAGAGGAGCTTGAGTGATCAGGTCAATAAATCTCACATTCCAAAAAGTACAGATGGGACTGGCTCATCCTGTGGCTCAACCACTTCGTGAGCAACCCAGCCTTTTCCATCGTCCTGCTCTGCCGAGCTGGCATCTGTCTTTAGGCTCAAACCCCGCATGGTCTCAGGATGACTGCAGAAGCTCCAGACACCACATACTCACTTGTCACTGCTGAAAAGCCTGGTGACATCACATCCTTTCTTGTGTCCCTTTCTAACTTTCCCCAAAACTTCTTTCCCAGAAGCCTCCCAGCAGGCTTCCTTTCCCATCTTGCTAGTCAGAATTCTGTCACATTTCCCTCACAGTGTGTCTGGTGTTGGAGAATGCCCTGGCAGGACAGTTCTGGCTCAGCCTCTCACAAGGCTGCAGTCATCCGAAGGCTGGATTAGGGTTGGGGGATCTGCTTCCAGGGTGGCTCGTCCACATGGCTGATCATTCAGCACTGGCTGGGAGGCCTTGGTTACATAGTCCCCTCCAGGGAGTTGCTTGGGCATCCTCCTGGTGTGGCAGTTGGCTTCCCATTGAATAAATGATTCCAAGACATCAGGCAAGCTGTAATGCCTTTCCTGACGGGGCCTCAGAAGCCACACACCGTCTCTTCCATTGTCTTCTTTAGGCCGCCCAGGCCAGCCCTGACTCAGCGTGGAAGGAGGCCAGCTGCCACACAGCCATGTGCTGTTTGTCCGGCAGGTGTCCTCTGATCGTTGGTCACATACGCTGCACAGCCTGTACCTGAAGCCAGACCACGGTCCCAGACATTTCCTCTGGCAAAATCCACCCAGCTGTCTTCGTAGGATGTGGCAACAGCCTCCTGCACTTCACTTTTTTTTGTCTAGATTTGTAGTGAGCAAAAACTGGCCTCTTGTTCACATATTGTTCCTGAAAACACTTTCGTTAAAACTCAACATCCACACAGTCCATTTCTTTTACAAGGGAAGGCTGCTCTTCCCTTTTACAAAAGGAAGGAATACTAGCTGCCAGCCACAAGGTGTGGGATGGTTTAGAAGGTTAACATTGGGTGGCCCAGTGCTTGGAACACAGTAGGTGCTCATTGAATGTGTCCAGAGACCAGAGGGATGCAGTTTGCATTCTCCCAGAGGCTATCTTGGGCAGAAGGAAACCCACCTGTGAAGTTTAGACCAGAGAGGGGCCAGGTTCTTCCCCAGCTCGGGTGCAGCTGGGCTTCTATGTACCTGCTAGGGGTGGGGGGGAGAGCAGGGTGCAGGGATTCTGGGGCCATAGTGATGCTTCTGGAAGAATATCCAGCTAATCCCAGAGGAGTCATAGGAGCCTGATCTTTGATGTGGACTTGGTTTCTGTTCCTGTGGGCTGGTGCAGTAGCTGCCACCTGTTAGGTGCATACCTGTGTCTAGCGCTCAGAATCGCGTTCCCCTCATTAGACAGGTGTCACCTCACTGAAGGTCGCTGGTTCCGTCTTCCCTGCCTGGGGGTGCCCGCCAGTCTGATTGGGTGCCATGTGAAACACTGGCCAGAAGAGGGCAGCAGAGCACATCATTTCATGCTCCAGCCCAGATCCTGTGCATCTTTTCCTTAATTAAGACTCCACTTCTCTGGTTCTGAATGGTTTTGATCTGTTCTGATAACCCCTTTTTAATGGCAGAAGATTCCCGAGATCCTTCTCTTCCACGGTAATGTTTACACTTTCAGTGTTTCCAAATAGAGATATGTATTAGCTAAAAGAGGGTCTTGGGGAAGGAAATGGCAACCCACTCCAATATTCTTGCCTAGAGAATCCCAGGGACAGAGGAGTCTGGTGGGCTGCCGTCTATGGGGTCACACAGAGTCAGACACGACTGAAGCGACTTAGCAGCAGCAGCAGCAAAAGAGGGTCTAAATGTAGTCAGACTTCGAATTTGCCTTTTATTAGTTGAAGCAGCATCTAATAACTACATCTGAATTATCACCGAGTGCTCTTTAGCTATCAGGCACCAGAGTACGCACTGTACCTGAAATAATCTCATTTAATCTTAGCAACCATGAAGTGGGAATTATTATCCTCATTTTACAAATGTAGAAATGGAGGCTTAGAGATATTTCATCACACAGCTAAGAGTGGTGGAACAGATCCTGAACCTAGGCCTGGCGTTGGCTGGACCCACTTCTGTTTCCTCCATGGTCTCACTGTCCCACCCCTCCGCACACTCCCCACAGGGAGTTTACCACCGGCTTAAGGTTCACATGGGTGCTGTGTGTGTGTGTGTGTTTGTGTGTGTGTGTGTGTGTGTCTTTTACGAAGTCTCTGGTAGGATTCCTTGGTGGCTTAGCTGGTAAAGTATCTGCCTGCAATGCAGGTGACCCTGGTTTGATTCCTGGGTCGGGAAGATCCACTGAAGAAAGAATAGGCTACCCACTCTAGTATTCTTGGGCTTCCCTAGTGGCTCAGCTGGGAAAGAATCTGCCTGCAATGCGGGAGAACCTGGGTTCAATTCCTGGGTTTTGAAGATCCCCTGGAGACATAAAAGGCTACCCACTCCAGTATTCTGGCCTGGAGAACTCCATGGACTGTATGGTCCACGGGATCATAAAGAGTCGGACACAACTGAGTGGCTTTCACTGATAGGGTTCAGAAACCTGGGGCAGGGGCAGGCATGTTTTACAGGTGTGTGACTCATTTTGGGTACTTCTTGTCTTTTAGCACACTAATGACTTCGCCCTGTATACAGAAGCCATCAAATTTTTCAACCACCCTGAAAGCATGGTCAGAATTGCTGTAAGAACCATAACTTTAAACGTCTACAAAGGTAAGTTCCCCTGTGAGCTTGCCCCTTGTCGGGTTTCTAGCTTGACAGCAGGTACTTGCTCTCATGAGTCTATAAAGTTCTGTGGTGGTAACAGGGAGTTCATGTGTTATGGCTGGGGTTACCCGTCTCATGAAAGGCTGCCACCGTGGGCCATTTAGCCCCCCTTACATAAATTCCTGTGCCTCTGCCTTGTCCAAGCACTTAGTTCTGCGTGGGAAAGTCTGCCACAGTGCCGACACATGGAGGGCGTGATGGCCTGAGAGAGGCCATGAAACTCAAACTTTGAATTTGCCCCTTGACCTGCAAAATACACTTCAGTACAGCCAGGAGGTCCGTTATCTGTAATGTACAAGCACATTTCTTGTTGCAAACAGCAGGGGGCAATGTTGTATTCTCAACCTGCCGCAAAACCCAACAACAAATTCCTCCTTTCAGAAAGTACTGAATGCCCAAATCACTGCCCCCAGGAGAAAGCCCTTCTGTGGCTTCTCGCCCCCAGGG
The DNA here is from genome assembly GCA_006410735.1 of Raphicerus campestris. Lineage (NCBI taxonomy): Eukaryota > Metazoa > Chordata > Mammalia > Artiodactyla > Bovidae > Raphicerus > Raphicerus campestris. The sequence goes on along the minus strand of SJYW01054504.1, from coordinate 2,538 downwards.
GCTCAAAGGCTGGCTGGACACGAGTCTCCTGGCCTGGAGGTGTGCTGTGCTCTCTAACGACACTCACTCGGGTTACTTCCCGTGTAGCACACCCTGGAGCGGGGACCCTCTTTTCTTAGGGACCAGATGCTTTGCCTTCCCAAGTTAAGACGTTATTACTGGAGATGACCCCTAATTGGGAGGGGGGTTCAGGCGCTGCTGGGGACTCACTCCAGCCTGGTTCTGGGATGGCCTTAGACTGGAGAGCCTTCTGAGAGCTCAGAGCGGGGGCCCATCGGGGGGTCATAACCTGGGGGCCAAATCCAGTTCGCAAGTTTTCACTGGTTTAGATATTTTTTGAAAAAATACATAGTTATCGATATTTAAAACTTGAAAGAGCTGGAGTCACAGCCTGGATTTCTGACTTGAAAAGGAAGATGTGGCTGCTGCGGGCGCACGAACGTGCAAGGCGGTGGTGAACCAGCAGTGAGAACTGCTGCTGTGGGGCCACGGCCCGCGCGCCCTCATTCACCCCTGGGCCTGCTGTCTCCGCTCCCCGGCTGGCGGCCAGCCCACCGGCCGCTGGCCCCTGGCCCCGTCTGAGCCCCAGCCCTGCCGCCTGCTGCTCTCTGCTCTCTTCTAACCTGTGTCTTTCTGTTTAGATGCCTCCTGCCCTAGCCCTCTGCCCCTCTGAGCAACTGTCTCACCCTCCCAGCTCCTCACCCTGTTAACTCTTGTCTGTTTTTTGCCTTTCCTTCAATGACGATTCCCGTGTTCCTTATTCCAGTGTCATGTAAGTTAATAACTTCTGGTTTTCTGCTTTCTTGACTTACCCTTACATGCAAATACAAGAAACTTGCTTGAGAATGGTGTAGTTTTCGTTGTAGTCTAGCTAAATGCACTGCTGATAAGTTTCCTCATGCACTATCAATGTTTAACCCTGATTCACTGATTTTATTAATTATAAAAATAACGTAACTACCTTCATAGTTTTCTGAATAAGGCAACTGTTTTAAAGTATTTCCAGGAAAGACAGAAAAGAGTCAGATTATAGTAGAGGGCTTTTTCATTGCATTTTTTTTTTTTTTAATCTCCCCCCAAGTTATTTTTGGTAGCTTAACTTTTTTTTTTTCTCTTCTTTTGTGAATCTTCTCAGTGGATAACCAGGCCATGCTGCACTATATCAGAGACAAAACCGCTGTCCCTTACTTCTCCAATTTGGTCTGGTTCATTGGGAGCCACGTGATCGAGCTTGATAACTGTGTACAAACAGATGAAGAGTAAGTGACTACCCCAGGGTGCCTGTTAGGTGGACAGAATGCTTTGGGGAGAATTCTGTTCTCATTGAAAAAAAAGCCAAACACTAGAACAAAACTTAACACCACCCCCCATCCTGGCCTGTGCATAGGTGGAATATGGACTTCCATACTCTGAAAGGTTCCACCCAGCTTTCCACTATTCTTAGCAATAGAAAGTTGGAAACCGCTGAAATACCTCTGAGTACCGCTGAGAGAGGAACAGGGTAAACGAATCGAGTGCACCCGTAGAGGGGGTGCTGGGCAGCTGGTGAAAAAATGAAGATGACCTTCCACCGGTGATTGGATAAACACCGTGCAGTATCCATCTCAGGATGGGTGAGACACAGCTTGCAGTGCAATAATATTCAGCAATAAAAAGGACCGAAGTACCGACACTTATACGACACCCTGGGTGAACCTTGAAAGCATTATGCTCAGTGAAAGGATGCAAGGGGCCACGCGTTATAAGATTCTACTTACATGAAATGCCCAGAATAGGCAAATCCATAGAAGCAATAGATGAGTGGTTTCCTAGGGTTGGAGGAGGGGTGTGTGGGGTGAGGTGCGGAAATGGAAAATGACTGCCTGGGCTTTTTTGAGGTGAGGGGATAAAAATATACTAAGGTTGGTTGTGACAATGGCTGGAAACTCTGTGAATATGTGTTACTCACTCAGCCGTGGCTGATTCTTTGAGACCCCATGGACTGGAGCTCACCAGTCTCCTCTGGCCATCGAATTCTCCAGGCAAGAATACTGGAGTGGGTTGCTATTTCCTGCTCCAGGGGGTCTTCCAGACCCAGGGATCAAGCCAGGGTCTCCTGCATTACAGGCAGATTCTTTGCCATCTGAACCATTAAGTTGTATACTTTGGGTAAAGATTGTGGTATGTGAATTCTATATCAGTAAATCTGTTTAAGAAAAAGTTAAGATGGTGATAAATAGATGTCTCGGAACAAGATTTCTCAAACTCTGCCCTGTGCATCTCTTCAACTAGGTAATTCTTTGTGGGGGGGCATCCTGTGTGTCACAGGGAGTTGAGCAGCACCCCTGGCCTCCACCCACTAGACACCAGTAGTGCCCTTTTCCAATTGTGAAGACCCAAACTGTCTCCAGACAGAGGTCTCCTTTAAGGAAAAGTTGTATCAGTTGAGAACCACCGCCCCAGAGTGACGGCTCCGCACGGATCTGGTGAGAAGTACACCTAGATGGGGTCAGGACGATAAAGGGACTCAGGACAGTCTCTTGGGGCTGCAGAGGGCTA
>SJYW01054502.1:292277-308885 GCA_006410735.1 Raphicerus campestris | reverse complement strand
AGCCCATCTTTACATGAAATGTTCCCTTGGTGTCTCTGATTTTCTTGAATAAAGTCACTCAGTCGTGTCTGACTCTTTGCAGCCTCATGGACTGGAACCCACCAACCTCTTCTGTCCACTGAATTCTTCCAGACAAGAATCCTGGAGCCAGTTGCCATTTCCTCCTCCACGGGATACTCCCGACCCAGGGATCACACCCGCCTCTTGTGCGTCTCCTGCCTTGGCAGTAGAGTTCCTTACCTCTCGTGCCACCTGGGAAACCCAAAGAGCCCTTACAAACGGATTAAAAAAAAAAAACAACCACCCAATAGAAAAAGGACATAAACGCACCTTTCTGAGAAAATAAAACTACAAAGGTTATTAACCATACGAAAAGATGTTTGACGTCATTTGTAATAAGTGAAATATAAATTACACTACGATACCATTTTTACCCTAAATTGGACCTGCGGAGAGTGAGGGACAGTCATGCTGGCGTTGCCCTCTGCTGGTGGGAAGAGGGACTGTCGTCTCTTAAGGACCCCCTTGGCAAGAAAGGTCAAGATGACCTTCAGCCTTAGCTACAGGGCATCTTCCTGGTGTCTCCCCTAAATAAGGAAAATGCAGGCATTCTGAGCATTGCTGTTGGGGTAACAAGATCCTGGGGTGACTAGACACCCACTGGTGTGGCCCAGACACACCCCAACAACGGGCACTGTCCAGTCACCAAGAAGGGGGCTTGCTTCGCCCGAGAAGGGAAACAGACTTCAGGGTGCAGGAGAGACCGGGGCAGAGTGGCCAGCTCGGGCAGAAGGGCCCCAGGGGAGGCGGAGAGGGCGGGTAGTTACCACTCGGTCCCTAGGCCTCCTCACTGCGAAACGGGGGGGATAGCGCCCCCTTCTGGAGTCGGGGTGATGTAGCGCACAGAGAGGGCGGTCCTCTGAAGTGCTGGGTGGAGGCCACCAGCCCTTACTGCAGCCTATTATACAGAGTGCAGTCAGCAGAGGGAAAAACACCAATGCAGTGTATTAACGCACATATATGCAGTTTAGAAAGACGGTAACGACGACCCTATATGCGCGACAGCAAAAGAGACACAGGTATAGAGAACAGACTTTTGGACTCTGGGGGAGACCGAGGGTGAAATGATTTGAGAGAACAGCACTGAAACACGTGTATTACCATATGTGAAACAGATCACCAGTCCAAGTTCAATGCATGAAGCCAGTGCACTGGGAACAACCCAGAGGGATGGGATGGGGAGGGAGGCCGGAGGGGGGTTTGGGACGGGGGATGCATGTACACCCGTGGCTGATTCATGTCAATGTATGGCAAAAACCACCACAATATTGTAAAGTAATTAGCCTGCAATTATAATAGATAAATTCATTTACCAAAAAAAGTGAGGCTGAGAGAGGAGTTACCATTTACCTGCAGATGTTATCATGAAGGTTTTTAAAAGTACGCACGAAGCTACACTGTACGGGATGCTAATGGTGGATACATGTCGTTCATCACACGTTCGTCCGAACCCACAGAGTTCTACCAAGAATCCAAACCACCAAGAGTGAACTCAGACGCACACGGCGGCCGTGCACTGCAGCCAATGTCCCACTCTGGTGCGGGAGGTTGATCATGGGGGGGCGCAGCGGGGATGTGGCAAGTCTCCCTACTTTCCTCCCAATCTTGCTGTGGATCTAAAATTGCTCCGAAAATAAAAAGTTGTCTTTGGGACCTCCCTAGTGGTCCAGTGGCTAAGACCCCAATGCTCCCAATGCAGGGGACCTGGGTTCAATTCCTGATCAGGGAACTAGATACACGTGCCACAACTGAAGGTTCGCGTGCCGTGACTAAAGACCCTGTGTGTCATAACGAAGACCCAGAGCAGCCAAACAAGCAAATAAAAACAGATTCTTACAAAGTTGGCTTTAAAAAATGCATATGTAAAATTAGTGAGCTCTAAATACAGTCAAAGGGAACCGTATCAATGCACGGGCTATGATATCGTTTTTGTTACTGTTGTAGACTTAATGTCTGGGCCTCCCCCAAATTCATATACTGAAACCTAATCTCCAACCTGATGGTTTAAGAGTGGGGCCTTCCAGGGGCTTCCCTGGTGGTCCGGTGGTTAGGACTCTGGGCTTNGATATCGTGTTACTGTTGTAGACTTAATGTCTGGGCCTCCCCCAAATTCATATACTGAAACCTAATCTCCAACCTGATGGTTAAAGAGTGGGGCCTTCTGGAGTCCTTAAGCCACAAGGATAGAGCCCTCAGGGATGGAATAAGTGTCCTTAAGAAAGAGACCCTGGGGGCTTCCCTGGTGGCCCGGTAGCTGAGACTCCACGTTTCCACTGCAGGAGGTTGCAGGTTCGATTCCTGGTCAGGGAACTAGTCAGGAAACTAAGATCCACGAGGCACGGCCGAAAAAAAAAAGACCCCGGAGAGCTCCCTCGTGCCTCCTACCATATACGGACAAGACAGTCACTATGAACTAAGAATTGGGCTTTCAACAGTGAGAAACCGGAACCTTGATCTTTAACTTCCCAGCCTCCAGAACTGTGAGAAATAGACGTGTGTAGTTAAAGCTGCCCAGTCTATCGTATTTTTGTTACAGCAGCACGCATGTGCTAAGACAACTCCAGTTATGTAAGATGTTACTAGTGCGGAAAACTGGTGAAAGGGAGATGGGACCGCTCTGTGTTATATTTTACAACTACAAATAAATCTACAATTGTCTCCAAAATTAAAGAAAAAAAAATCACTCTCTTTGCTGGGAAGATAAAGTCCATACTCTCGTATGCGCGCTTAAAAGTCCATACTCTCGTATGTCCTCTGGGAGGACAGACAGTAAACTCCTCACAGGCTGTGCCTTGCGGGAGGGATGACGTCCTGGTCATGGTAAAGGCTGGGCCCTCTCTTCACTGTGCCCTTTGAATTCTGTACCATGAACATATATTACTGATTCAAACCAACGTAGTTAATTTTTAAACAGCTGGCTCCACAAAGGGTTTCTTTTGGGGATGATGAAATGTTCTAAATTTAACCATGGTGATGACTGCACAATTCTGTGAATATACTAAAAACCACGGAATTGGACATTTTAAGTGGGAGGATTGTATGTATCTCAATAATTGTAACTCAAAATTGAGATACAATGTATTGTATCTCAATAAAGCCATTGTAAAAAGCTGCTGGTGGTCAGTGTCATCTCTTGCTGCCAAGTATGATCCCCCCAGCCCCCAGCTTCTCCAGAGGCTGCAAGCATCCTGGTGTCATGTCGGGGGTGGGAGGGGGTGGGCAGGGGGCTGTCCTGGAGTCAGCTCAGTCCCACATGGGTTCTTGGGCTTCTAGCTGGCTACATGGGCCATCCGAAGTTCAGGTGATGATACCAGCAGGAAGGACAAGAACAGTGGGGAGGGTTCCTCAACTCCACTTTGCTGACTCTTTGCCTCCCCCACCCCTAAACAGCCCAGCCCCAGAGCCTCCAGGAGACGCAGACCGAATACTGCAGACCCGAGATAATAACCCCTGCTGCCTCCTTCCTAGACCCTTCAAGGATCAGGTGCATAAGGAAGGGCAATACCCTGGATATGGGGGACACTCAGAAGGGCGGGCAGGCCCCGTCCTGGTGGGTGGCACTCGCTGGGACCGCCCAGAGAAAGTTCAAGGGGCCATCTTCACCTCAGAAGAGTATTTCATCACAGAGAAGTCAGGTTTTGAAGAATTAAGAAGCACAGAACGAGGTAAGTCAGAACCTGACACGTAGCCCCAGATTTGCATCCATGCATCAGGCTCACCCGGTCACCCCAGGCCATGCTCCTGGCAACAGGGGGCTTTCCCAGCCAGCACGGTGGAGAAGGTCCCCCTCGGGATCCTGCAGCAGGACCTGGACACTAAGGGCTTCGGACTGTCACCCTCTACAATCATTTCCTTCTAGGGTGTGGCCTAGAGCCAGCCCACACCCACTTGGGCTTCCGGAAGCTCCAGGGAGCAAAAGTCAGCACAATGACCCCTTGAGTGCCTGGCCTCAGAAAACAATACAGCTAGTTTCTGGGAGCCAGCAAGGCCTTAGGTGGGAAAATAGGGTGTTTCTGGTGGGGACACTGAAGGGAAGCTCACGTCCAGCCAGAAAGGCCCTGCGGATGGGGGAGGCCCTCGGAATAAAGACTGGCACCCAGAACCGAGGACGCCAGACAGCAGCCCTGGGAGGTGGGATTATGGGTGCGACTTCCACTTTTTAGACTTCAGGTGACTTCCGGATTATCCACGATGAACAGGGAGTGCTCTTTTCTAAACAGAAAACCCAGGGGGTGGGAGGGAGGTCCAAGAAGGAGGGAATGTATGTACACACACGTGACTCACTTCGTGGTAGAGCAGAGAGGAGCTCAGCACTGTAAAGCAACTCCACTCCAGTAAGAGAAGAGGAAGGGAAAACCGCAGGCCAGGCCGGGGAGGCGAGTGAGCGCACCCGGCACCCCGAGGGGTGGAGCGCACCCGGCACCCCGAGGGGAGGAGCGTACCCGGCACCCCGAGGGGCGGGAGGCACCCAGCACCCTGAGGGATAGAAGGCACCCACCACCCTGAGGGATGGAAGGGCTGGCTGGTAATTCTAGAAACCCTGATGTCATGGATTGGGGGGGGGGCACCCCGAGCCGCCGGGCTTCCTCCTGCCCCCACTCACCGGCGGATACAGTGTAGCCTTGGTGCTGGACGAGCTGCTGGACGAGGCCCCGGTGACATGGTTCCGGTCGTAGAGGGGCACCCCGGCCCGGCCACCCATCAGGCTCACGGAGCTCATCATGGACTTGCCGCACGAAATGCCTGTGGGNACAGTGTAGCCTTGGTGCTGGACGAGCTGCTGGACGAGGCCCCGGTGACATGGTTCCGGTCGTAGAGGGGCACCCCGGCCCGGCCACCCATCAGGCTCACGGAGCTCATCATGGACTTGCCGCACGAAATGCCTGTGGGGCGGGGGGCATGAGGCGTGGCCAGGGGCCAGGGCGCCCCACGGACACGGCGCGCTTTCTCCAGCCCCTCTGCCCAGGAGACCCAGCCAGGCTCAGGAAAGGAAGCCCCCCGTGACGGGTGTNGATGCCATCCAACATAAAAATTTGTGGGATGCAGCTAAAGCAGTGCTTAGAGGGAAATTCAGTCTTGAAATGCATGTGTGAGAAAAGAAGACAAATAACCAGACAGTCTGCCTTGAACCCTGGGTGCCACAGGGACTATGGATTTTTTTAAAATGCCAGGCAACAACCTGGCAGGCAGAGAACCAGGTCCCTGTTCAGTGTCCCAACAGAAAGTGCCAAGCTCACACCTACCGCCACAAGTCAGCAGGTTCTGCAGGAGCACGAGGTGGACCGGGCATGAGCATCGCGGCGTCCCGTCGCCCTTGGCAACGCAGATGTGAGAACAGCCTCCATTGTCACGGGCACAAGGGTGGGCTGCTGTGGAGAGAAAAGGAGGAGGGGTCCGACTCCGCCTCCAGTCTCAGGACTTCAGCCTCGAGGAAGGAGGCGGTGAGGGCCAGGCAAGACCTCACAATAACTGGCGCTCCTACAGAAGTGCAGTCAACCCTCTCACTTCATTCCTAGGGCAGCCACGCGAGTCTGTTTCTGTGGACGCTGCATTTTGCCAATGAAGCGGAGGCCAAAAGCACATCTAGAGCTTTCCTGACGTCACACCCCAACCTTCTGCACCAGCTCCCACCGTGCCCACAGCCATCATGCCACACTGCCCGCCTGTGTGTCTCTCATGGTGTAGTGGACAAGTGGTGGGCCCCCCAAAAGATATGTCCACATCCTAATGCCTGGAATCTGAGAATGTGACCTTTACTGGGGAAAAGGGTCTCTGCTGTCGGGCCCTAAATGGGAAACCTCGGAAAACAAAGGGGCTAGCTTTGTGGTCGAAAACCTAAGATGGTGCCTGGCGGAAGAGATGGGGGCAGGGTCTATGTTGTCTGTCAAAGTTCTTGATTGGCTCTCTTGATTTCTGTGCGTGTAGACAGTGTGTGATCTCCATAGACTCCTGTTATNAGGGTCTATGTTGTCTGTCAAAGTTTTTGATTGGCTCTCTTGATTTCTGTGCGTGTAGACAGTGTGTGATCTCCATAGACTCCTGTTATAATGAAGGCGCATGATGATTTGACCTTTAACGTGATTGGTACAACTATGGAAAGTCCCTCCTAAAACCCTCCTGCTTGCCTATATAAGCTGGGAGTTTGCAGCAATAAAGCGGAGCTGCTTCGACGGAACCCCTGTCGCATCTGATTGTCTCTCGCTCGCCGAGGGGCTGGGTTGGCGGACAGCAGGCTCACCTCTCCTCGGGACCCCTCGGCTTTGCTGAGGGAAGTTCCACTGTCTCTACTCTTTCTGCGGAGCGGCCCCCCCCCATCTGCAAACGGTGTGATCACGTTAAAGATCTTGAGATGGGGTCTAATTCTGAATTATCTGGGTGCGCAATAAATCTACTAACAAGTATCCTTTAAGAGAGCGCGTGAGAGGGGAGGGCTTCCCAGGCGGTGCTAGTGGTAAAGAACCTGCCTAGTGCAGGAGATTCCCATGGACAGAGGAGCCTGGCGGGCTATAGTCCTTGGGGTCGCAAAGAGTCAGACACAACTGAAGCGACTTAGCATACAAGCAGGCAAGAGGTGAAGACGGGAGAAGGGCCATATGATGGCAGAGGCAGAGCCTGCGATGAGGCAGCCAGAAGAACACCTGTGGCCGTGAGCCGTCTTTGTCATCCCCCTGGTCCCCATCCCCTCAGCCCCCTCATTCCCAGCCTCCAGAGAGAGCACAGCCTTGGAGGCACCTTGACTTTGCACTCCTGGCCTCCAGAACCCGGAAAGAATACATTTCTGTTGCTCTAAGTCACCCAGTTCGTGGTCGCTTGTTACAGCAGCTGCAGTAAACTGATACATGTGGAAATTAACGTAGTAAGGGTGGTAAACCCCGGGAACCGTGAATATTTCAGTTCCATCAACCTCCTGTGCCCCACCTCTGGACAATGGTTAGGCGCCTGGGAGAGTGGCTGACCTCCCCCAGGTAAGAGGAAATGGCGAAGAGCGCTCTGCTCCTCACCCCTAGCCCTGAAGGCAAATCATGTTTTTTTTCCTCCTCCATCTCAAAGATTAGGTGTTTTTAAAATGGCAGAGTCATAGTTGAGAGCAGGGTCAGCCAACTTTTTCTATAAAAAATGAGAAAGTAAATAATTCTGGCTTCACAGGCCAGGCTACCGGTTGTGACTCCCAGTCAGCCAGCTGCAGGGCAAAGGCAGCCAGGACGACAGGGACCCCCAGGCTGCCGAGTGCCACCGCTAGTTCAGGGACCCCCAGGCTGCAGAGTGCCACCCCTGGTTCAGAGGTTACCTGTGGGATTGTGTGCGGAAGCAGGATGGGTGGCCCACGTCCCAGATCAACTTGGCAGAGCCCACCGAAGGACTTCCCGCGCTTACCCCAAACGAGGAGCCTCTCCATGTCACCCCAGAGCCCGCACACTGGTGCTCACAGACACGTCCCCGGTTTCCAACCTCAGACCTGCTCANAAGCAGGATGGGTGGCCCACGTCCCAGATCAACTTGGCAGAGCCCACCGAAGGACTTCCCGCACTTACCCCAAACGAGGAGCCTCTCCATGTCACCCCAGAGCCCGCACACTGGTGCTCACAGATACGTCCCTGGTTTCCAACCTCAGACCTGCTCACTGAACATTTCCTGGCCCTCCCAGTCCCGGTTCCAAGGAGCTGCCGGTCAGCGCCCCTGGCTTTCTGCCAACACCAGCAGGCAGCGGGCCTTGACCTTTGTGGGCTGAGCATTCACTGTTCTGACCATCTGCCAGTGACACCCAGGAAGCCGCGACTTGGCTGAGCACGGACTAAGGGGCCAGATGAACAAACGCACGCTAACCCGTAGGTATGGGGTGCCTCGGTTATCTAGAAGCTAGTTTCCTGATGACCTCACTTCTCTGGGGCCCAGCTGACCACCACGGAAACTGCCACCAAGTCAACAAAGAAGTGGCCGGTTCGGGGGTCACGCCCCTGACCCTGAGCAGGAAGCCTAAGGAAAAAATCCAAGTGGCCAAAGCATGGGCTCTGGTTGCACATTCACGCCCCCTTGTGCTTATTGGCTGCGTGACAGGGGAAGTAATACCCTTACCTAGTTCTACTTTTTTCAGCTGTAAAATGCAATCTCACTTGAAATTATAAATTATTGTGAAATAACATATAATATAATATATAAAATGCAGTGTGGCCAAGGCAACAGGCCGACAGGGATGGGCTGGGGTGAGGCTGGGCAGCCCCAGGGCCTGGAGGCAGCCAGACCGTGGGCGTCCCGAGACAAGGACAGTGAAGGCCCTGCTCACTCAGCTGGCAGCCCGCTGGGCTGCATGTACATAATGAATAAAGGGAGAAAAGCAAGAAGACAGAGACAGGTAGATGCTTAGACACACACACTCCTCCACATCCACATATAGTCAAGGACTGGGTGGAGGAACCAGAGGTCCTGATTACGGACATCCCTCTCTCAGGCCCCTGGACTCAGCCAGGCTGTGGTAGGCAGAATCCTAAAGTGCTCCCCAAATTCCCCACCCTGCTCCGAAGCTGGGGAGGATGTGGTGAGCTGTCATGCCCAAGGCTGTATCACCTTTCTTGGCGGAGGTATATACAGATGTAATTAAGGTTCCTAATCAATTGATTCAGTCCGTCTAAAGCGTGATTCATCTAAAGCTGGGCCAAATCTCACCGCAGGCACTTGGAAAGCAGAGTGGGTTCGAGAGCTAGAAACGGAAGTCAGAGTGGTCCAATCTGTTGCTGATGGAGAGGGGGATGGGGCGAGGGCCTGAGGGTGGCCTCTGGTCACCGAGACTGGGACCAGCCAAAGCCAGAAAGAAAAAGCCCAGAGCCCTACTCTCGCCTTGGCCGGCCCTTCTCCCTTTCTCCANCTGATGGAGAGGGGGATGGGGCGAGGGCCTGAGGGTGGCCTCTGGTCACCGAGACTGGGACCAGCCAAAGCCAGAAAGAAAAAGCCCAGAGCCCTACTCTCGCCTTTGCCGGCCCTTCTCCCTTTCTCCAAGGGGGCCAGTCCAGGGGTTGCTGTGCTCCGTGCAGAGGCGTTCCCTCCCCTCGGGGGTCCCCACAAACCCCCACTGCCCTCCCCCCACGTACAGAACTCCTCCAGGCTGATGTCCTCCACAGCATGAATGCCGGTCAGGTGCGCGACACGGCCCTGGACTCGTGTCCGTGAGTCCCCCGTGGTCTTGTCCACACGCTCGATCATCTGCTGCTGGCGGTCAGTCCAGTAGAGGTGCTTGCCCAGCACGGTCAGGCCCACGGGCTGCACGATGTTGGCATCCTCCAGGGTCAGGCGGTTGGCCCCTGCGAGAGGGATAAGCGGCCCCTGAGTGGCGGCTGACCTGGAGAGCTCAGCCTGTGCTCGCTCTGGGAGAATGGAGGGCTGCCGGGAGCCTGGGAGACACCAGGCTCAGGCTCGGCACACTCCCTGGAAGCAGGCAGACCTGCTTCCACCTGGGTTGGCCTTGTGACCGCAGCCGTGGACCCAAGTTGCTGATCCCCTGAAAACACGGTGCCTCCCCTTCCCCTAGCCCAACCCAACTTCTGGCAGAAAAGCCTCCCCAAGCTCTCATTCTTGCTCCTCTCCAGCCCGGGGGTACCCAGACTAAGCCAGCCATGCCCAAGCAGCTGTAAGTGTGGGTGCTGGAGGCAAAGGGCATAGGATTCCTGCTCCACCCCACGCTGGGGGCCCCGGGCAGCTGGCTCACCCTCTCTGAGCCTCCCTGGACTCTACTGGTCAGGAATCACTCAGGTCCCACATCCTGGAGTGTGGCTAGGAGACTGTGCGTGCCTCCTCGCAGCAGGCTCCCGACAGACTGTGGCGTGTGACCGATGACCGGGAAGGCGAGCGTTCCCAGCAGGTCAGACAGGGTGGCTGCCGAGAAACCAGTCCCCAGGGAGGCCCCAGGGCTCGTACCTGACAGGTCACAGCTCTCAATGCGCTTCAGGTCGGCGTCCACCCAGAAGAGCTTGCCCAGTGTGTTGTCCACCACGAGGGCCACGGGGCGGATGAGGCCGGTGGTGAAGAGGACCTCGCGCTCTGTGCCATCCAGGGCAGCGCGCTCGATCTTGGCAGCGCGGTCCTGCATGTTGGTGAAGTACAGGTACCTGCGGAGGGCGGCAGTGAGGACCTGCTGTGTCCTGCCCGTCCTCGGCCAAGCCCCAGAGAGACCAGCCCCGACCTCGCGGACATCCAGCAGGTGAGCAACCGCATGACCCCGCCCCTGGAGGTGAGAGGTCACACCCTGGAGGGGCTGGAGAATGTCCCCCAAGGCCTCACNAACATCCACATCCTGGGAGCTGTGGGCCCGAGGAGGCAAGCATCAACTCCAACCAGCACCATCCTTTCTCAGGAGCCACGGCGCTCTCTGGCCAAAGACCACAGACCAGTGTAGCTGACCGCCTGGGAGTAAAGCAAGATTCCAGCCAGCCCTGGCCAGAGTCAGGCTCCCCATGAAGGGTGGGTATGTGGGAGCCGGGCACACGCGCATCGGAACAACCAGGGGAGGAAAGCACATAGGGTGCTGACACAGTGCGCACGTCCCTCCCCGCGCAGACAGGAACGAGGAGACCAGCCTCACGCGGACGCGGCTGGCAGGTTTCCTAACGCCCGAACTCCGGCTTTAACATAAGAAACGGCACAGTAGCAATGCCAGAGGGCTTAACAGAAGCCAAGTCAACGTCGCCACCAACAGCCCGGCCCCTCGCAGTACAGGGTGGTCCCTCTCCAAGCGGCCCCAGGCGGATGCAGCCCATGTCCACTGGTGGGTGGACAATAAGCANACAGTAGCAATGCCAGAGGGCTTAACAGAAGCCAAGTCAACGTCGCCACCAACAGCCCGGCCCCTCGCAGTACAGGGTGGTCCCTCTCCAAGCGGCCCCAGGCGGATGCAGCCCATGTCCACTGGTGGGTGGACGATAAGCAAAGCGTGTTCTGCACACGCAGTGTGACGTTATTCAGGCTTAAAGAGGAAGAAAATTCCGATGCCTGCCACGATGAACGTCGAGGTCACTGTGCTCAGTGAAATCAGCCAGACACAAAAGGACTGACATCGACCACGTGGTTCTAACCACACGCAGGACTTAAGAGCTGTCAGAGTCACAGAGACAGAGACCAGGATGGTGGGTGTCAGGGACGGGGCAGGAGGAGGCGGGTGGAGAGTTGGTGTTAACGGGGACAGACTGTCATCAGAGACAGACAGTGGTGACGGCTGTTCAACAGTACGAATGCACTTAATGCCTCAGAACGGAACACTGAAAAATGGCGAAAATGGTACATCTTATGTATGTTTACCACAACGAAGAATAGAATATTAAATAGAAAAACAAAAGCCGAGTAGATGATAATGAGCTTCCCACACTTGTAAAAGAATCCGCCTGTCAGTGTAGGAGACGCAAGAGACGCAGGTTCGATCCCTGGGTCAGGAAGATCCCTTGGAGAAGGGAATGGACACCCACTACAGTATTCTTGCCTCGAGGATTCAATGGACACAGGAGCCTGGTGGGCTACAGTCCATGGGGCCGCAAAGAGTCAGACACAACTGGGCACGTAGCTAATAATGAACAACGCCATCCTTGGGGTGGGGGTGGTGCTCCAGGAAAAACGGAGTTCAGTAGGGAGGGAAATGAACGTTATCTAGATTAAGTGCTCTTAAAAGGGCCTTGTTCTTCAAAGTCCTCCCCCACTTTTGCAGACACCATAAAAGAATGCAAAAGAACGCCTCTCCCTGGGACTTGAAGGCAATTTGCACCCAGCAACTTTCTCAGTAGGGAAGCCACAGTCCATCAATTAACACTTCACGTCTCCAAAGGACTCAAACTCACTGTCACCTGACCCTGGAGAGAGATGAAAGAAATCCATTCCCACCATCTTCCCCAGGCTCTGCTCCCATCTGGGGATAGCTGGAGCTTCCACCACGCACCAAGGACACACACAGTCAAAGTTAACTTGACATTGTTGCCGGATGATGTATTTCGTGCTGCTGTACAGGCAGCCCTGGTACCCAGTTCGAGGCAGGGAACAGAAACACTTAACATTACAGACAGGAAGATCTTTTGAAAATCCCTCCTGACACAAAACAGCCTTGCTATCATACAGTGCCAAGACTCCCCCATGATGACATAAGCTATTACAGTGACTACTTGATCGAGAAAGAGACGGCTGGGTTCTCTTTTGTGAAAGGAGCCTTTTGAAACTGGCATGGCCAGGCAGGCGTGTCCTACTGGGGTTCCGGCCACAGTTCCCTGTCACACGGCTGGATACGCCGGATGAGCCCGGAGGCTGCAGCAACGTCCTTCCTGGCCTGGGTCACAAACACCAGGAAAGCAGTCAGCTCTGCGAGACTCCGGTTTGGAAAACGCGCCTCTGCTCCCACNTAGATGATAATGAGCTTCCCACACTTGTAAAAGAATCCGCCTGTCAGTGTAGGAGACGCAAGAGACGCAGGTTCGATCCCTGGGTCAGGAAGATCCCTTGGAGAAGGGAATGGACACCCACTACAGTATTCTTGCCTCGAGGATTCAATGGACACAGGAGCCTGGTGGGCTACAGTCCATGGGGCCGCAAAGAGTCAGACACAACTGGGCACGTAGCTAATAATGAACAACGCCATCCTTGGGGTGGGGGTGGTGCTCCAGGAAAAACGGAGTTCAGTAGGGAGGGAAATGAACGTTATCTAGATTAAGTGCTCTTAAAAGGGCCTTGTTCTTCAAAGTCCTCCCCCACTTTTGCAGACACCATAAAAGAATGCAAAAGAACGCCTCTCCCTGGGACTTGAAGGCAATTTGCACCCAGCAACTTTCTCAGTAGGGAAGCCACAGTCCATCAATTAACACTTCACGTCTCCAAAGGACTCAAACTCACTGTCACCTGACCCTGGAGAGAGATGAAAGAAATCCATTCCCACCATCTTCCCCAGGCTCTGCTCCCATCTGGGGATAGCTGGAGCTTCCACCACGCACCAAGGACACACACAGTCAAAGTTAACTTGACATTGTTGCCGGATGATGTATTTCGTGCTGCTGTACAGGCAGCCCTGGTACCCAGTTCGAGGCAGGGAACAGAAACACTTAACATTACAGACAGGAAGATCTTTTGAAAATCCCTCCTGACACAAAACAGCCTTGCTATCATACAGTGCCAAGACTCCCCCATGATGACATAAGCTATTACAGTGACTACTTGATCGAGAAAGAGACGGCTGGGTTCTCTTTTGTGAAAGGAGCCTTTTGAAACTGGCATGGCCAGGCAGGCGTGTCCTACTGGGGTTCCGGCCACAGTTCCCTGTCACACGGCTGGATACGCCGGATGAGCCCGGAGGCTGCAGCAACGTCCTTCCTGGCCTGGGTCACAAACACCAGGAAAGCAGTCAGCTCTGCGAGACTCCGGTTTGGAAAACGCGCCTCTGCTCCCACACTGGGATGCATCAGGGATGACTTCAGCAGAGCGTGGTTTTCGAGTTTGCACAATTCCACCCAGGAGAAACACTAGCCAGTGCAGAGCACGCACCTGGCACCACGCTAAGCAGGCGTGAGTGAGCACACACCTCCAGCGCCCCTCAGACCCCGTGCCCTGGGGGCCACACCATCCATGCTGGGGTCTCAACGTTGCATCCCACCTCAGGCAACCCTCCTTCCACAGCTCCACCAACACCCACAAGCCGCAGCCCTCCGCCTCCCGACTCCTCAGCCAACTTCCTCTGAAAGGTCAAGGGCCGTATCTGCCGTAGCATTTAGGTACGGAACCATTTAAGGGGCAGGGCGGGGCCCCTGCATCGCCAGGTTCCTCTCTTTTGCTTAGTTTGTCGTTGATGGAGTTTTGAGAGCTGTGTTCCTAGTCCTCCAACCGCCTCATCAACCCTGGGGTCTGTTCTGCACCATTTTACACAGTGCGGTGATTTTCAGAAGTGTACATACTGCTTCATAGCAGAAATGACTGTATACAGCTCCTCTGAAATAAAAAATAAACCTAGAATAACTAATACCAACTGTCCTTGTACAAGACCACTGTGGAAAGGGGGGAAAAAAAAAAGACCCCACGGGGATTGACATCCACCAGCACTCTGTAAACAACTGCAAAATCCCATTTCTACATACAGTCATCATCCCAGGGTTTCACACGACTCAGCCTGACACCCCACAAGGATATAACTGGGGCCCAGATCATCACCTATCGCCCACCATGCTCCCCGGCACCCGCTCTGCTAAGAAAAGGGGGCAGCGGTGGCCTGGAAGCAGCCAGGGCCAGCTCCTTGTGGAAGCGCACTCCCCCAGCCACCCCTCCATACTCCAGCACTCCCAACAGGCACACTTGCCTGGGTCCCGTCGTCCTTGGCTCGTTTGATGTTCTGGCGCCCGTCCACCCAGTAGATGAACTTGTCCAGCGGGTCGTAGTCGATGGCCTTGACGTTGCGCAGGCCGTGCAGCGGCAGGATGAGGTCTGGGCTGTGCTGGTCGTCAGGAATCATCCGACTGATGGCACACTTCTGGCTGAACAGCAGGAAGGTGGTGGGCGCTGGAGGGGGCCAGACAGAGGAGGGGCCGCTGGTCAGTGTCCGAGCCGAAGAGGGAGGGGCCGGGGAGGATGGTGTCGCATGCTATGGTAAAAAGTAGGTCCGAGTGTGTACCTACGAGATGGACGTGGAAAACGGCTGGGAAGACACAGTCGATTCTTGGTGGGGGCGGGGGAACTATGAGGAATTTGACTCTCCATGTTATATGTGTCTCTGTCGTTCCAGTATTTTATTATAAGTGTATGTGCTATTTTAAAACTAGATATCCACTTCTTTTTGAAAACATTTACTTGACTGTGCCGGGTTTTCGTTGCAGCACACCGCACCTTCGTTGACCCTCAGTTCCAGCATGCACACTCTCAGCTGGTGCAAGTGGGACTAGAGCCCTGACCAGGGGTTGAACCCAGGCCCTAAGCACCTGGACCACCAGGGAAGCCCCTCATTTAAAAAAAAAAAAAAACAACATTTTTTTGATGTGGACCATTTTAAAAGTCTTTATTAAATCTGTTACAACACTGCTTGCATTTTACGTTTGGTTTTCTTGGCCGAGAGGCACGTGGGATCCTATCCTCCCAACCAATTCACACCCCCTGCACCAGAAGGCAAAGTCTTGGCCATTGGACTGCCAGGGAAGGCCTCCATTTCTTTTTTGATTACCAAGACTTAAGTCAGAAGGACGGGAAGGCAGTGAGCCTCAGACTGTCAAGTGTGTGAGATGCTCTGGTGACTGTGGGATTCTTCAGGGGCTTCTATGAGATCCAGGGAACGGCCGAAACCCGTGTCAACAGTGAGACCAGGAGGGGGCGCTCCTCGGGGCTGTCAGGACCCAGGCCGTGCAGAGGCCCCTGTCAGAGCTATGGCTGCGCCCCGTGAATCCAATCATGGCCCTGGGTCTGCAGCCGTGGGAGCCGGCACCCAGGTCACATCCCCTCGGGGGGTGGATGACCTGCACCTCCATTTGACTCTTCGAGGTTATGGCCTCCCCTGGAAATTGGACAACAGGACCAAAGGGAGCCCAGGAGTGGGGAGTCCCAGCTGCGGCCCCAGGCCCATCATGTACCAGCCGAGGACTGCCACCAAGCTCCTCCGCCCTTCGAGGCTGTGGGTCCCTCATCCACACACTTGGACGCCCAGCCCTCCCAACGCCCAGGGCCGCAAGAGGCTCACACCAGGCCCCAGGTGGCAAAGAGCTTTGTAAACTGTCTGCAGCTGCTCAGAGGCCGAGTTCTAACCAGTGCTCTGGTGATGTCACAGGAGAAAAGCCTGCCAACAGGACACGTCTGTTCTCCCTGTGGGTCGTGGGGAAGTCATGCTCCAGCTCTCTGAACCTTCTCTGAACCTCACTTTTCTGAGTACCGGAATCAAAGAAAAAAGGCCAGCCTCGTTTAAAGGATCAGTGTGAGGATCACACAAGTGGACGTGAGGCTGGCAGTAAGGGGTCGGGACGGGGACTCTGGAGCCAGCCTGCCTGGATTCAGACCTGGTTCCAAGTCTCACTGGTGTGTGGCCTTGGGTGGGTAATTATGTGTCTCTGTGCTCAGGGTCCTTGTCTGTGAAATGGGGACAGTGATGTTGCCTATCCCATAGACTGAAGGATTGCTGCTGCTGCTGCTAAAGTCGCATCAGTCGTGTCCGACTCTATGCGACCCCATGGACAGCAGCCCACCAGGCTCCTCTGTGAATACTGGAGTGGGTTACAATTTCCTTCTCCAATGCATGTATGCATGCTGCTGCTGCTGCTGCTGCTAAGTCACTTCAGTCATGTCCAACTCTGTGCGACCCCATAGATGGCAGCCCACCGGGCTCCCCCGTCCCTGGAATTCTCCAGGCAAGCACTGGAGTGGGTTGCCATGTCCTTCTCCAATGCATGAAAGTGAAAAGTGAACATGAAGTCGCTCAGTCGTTCCTGACTCTTAGCAACCCCATGGAATGCAGCCTACCAGGCTCCTCCACCCATGGGACTTTCCAGGCAAGAGTACTGGAGTGGGGTGCCATTGCTAAGTTGATTCAATTGTGTCCGACTCTGTGCGACCCCATGGACAGCAGCC
>SJYW01054502.1:249985-278049 GCA_006410735.1 Raphicerus campestris | reverse complement strand
CGACCCCATGGACAGCAGCCCACCAGGCTCCTCTGTGAATACTGGAGTGGGTTACAATTTCCTTCTCCAATGCATGTATGCATGCTGCTGCTGCTGCTGCTGCTAAGTCACTTCAGTCATGTCCAACTCTGTGCGACCCCATAGATGGCAGCCCACCGGGCTCCCCCGTCCCTGGAATTCTCCAGGCAAGCACTGGAGTGGGTTGCCATGTCCTTCTCCAATGCATGAAAGTGAAAAGTGAACATGAAGTCGCTCAGTCGTTCCTGACTCTTAGCAACCCCATGGAATGCAGCCTACCAGGCTCCTCCACCCATGGGACTTTCCAGGCAAGAGTACTGGAGTGGGGTGCCATTGCTAAGTTGATTCAATTGTGTCCGACTCTGTGCGACCCCATGGACAGCAGCCCACCAGGCTCCTCTGTCCACGGGATTGCTGGAGTGGGTTGCCATTTCCTTCTCCAAGACTGGAGGATTAAGTGCCGTAAAAAGCATTTGGAACAGTGCCCAAATCTATAAGTGACAGAGACTGTTTTTCACAGCCAAAGAGCCTCTCATGGACATGTCAGGTGAGGGCTCGGCCCATCTAATCAAGTCTTGATGAAGCAACAGGGCTTCTACCCAACCCGAGCCTCCAGGTAACATCATGCTTATGTGCAGTGCACAACCTGCCCAACTGCCCACGTGCACCCCACGTAAGACGCTTCTTTCCGCCTTACCTGTCAGAGGCAGGCGGATCTCACGGGGGAGTGAGGGGCAGGGGGAGAGCGAGGCACTCACGGCTGCAGTTGCGGCTGCTGGGGTCCAGGGTGTAATGCGAGGCGCAGCTGCAGCGGTGGCCGCTGGGGACGGCGAGGCACAGCTGGCCACACTGCCCGTTGTTGTGCACGCACTCGTTGAGGCCGTCCTGGCGGGAGGAGTGGAACACCAGGATGTCCATCACGAAGTCCAGGTGGCCCTGGATGAGGGTGCGGTTCTGGCCGCTGGTCTTGTCGGCCCGCTCAATGCTGTGCAGGTTCCAGTCTGTCCAGTAGATGTAATCGCTGTACTGGGTCAGACCGAAGGGGTGCGGAAGGTCATCCGCAATCACGACCCGCTCCTGACCTGCGTGGAGACACGGGGGCCCAGCGTCAGCCAGGGCACCGCACGGGCACCAACCCACAGCCTGGCCACCTACGTCAGGCTGGTAAAGCATGTGAGCACTTTGGGAACCCAGTGGGGGGCACACTGAACCTGGATGTGTGCCTACGCCAAGGGCAGGCAGCTCCCCTCCCGCTGCACAAGAGACGTGCGCGGAGCGTTCCCCCACACGAGGCAGATGAGACTGTGCGCAGCGGCAACTGTGTGTGAGACCCACGGCAGGGAGCAACCCAAACAGCAGGATGGGTCTAACAAACACGGTACAATCTCCAGGCCGTGGAATGACGCAGCACGAAACAGACTCTCAGTCATTAGGTGGAAAGAAGCCAGATGCTGAAGAGCACACGCCGCATGGTCAGGGATAGAAAGTTCCAGAATGGCACAACTAGAGCATGTAGACAGACGTCAGTGCAGCAGTGAGCCCTGAGGAGGTGAGATGGACTCAGAGCCTTTCGGGGACTGGAAACTTCCTCACGTTGATCTGCATGGAAGCCGCACGGCCTATGTTGATGCTTCTATGGATGTACAAGTAATGGTATGTAAAAGTTCTCCAACCTGACTACTTTTTTGTACTTTACTGTATTTGTATGTCAGAAAATATTTCATTTTATTTTGGCCACATCATGAGGCTTGCAGAACCTCAGTTCCCTGCATGTCAATAACAATTTTTTAATTAAACCTTCTGCCTAGCCGTCTACCACAGGGATGGGAACCAGGCTCTGGAGTCAGCCTAGGTCCCCTTGCTCCTCCACGGATCACATGACCTCGGGCACTCTGTGTAAGCTCCTTGACCCTCAGTCTCCCCATCTGCAAAGTGAGTATTCTTCAGAGAGCCCTCACAGCTTCCCTGACAGTCCAGTGGTTAAGACTCAGCACTCCCAATGCAGGGAGCCTGGGTTCAATCCCCGGTCAGGGAACTGGACGTCACAAAATGCGAGTGAAAGCTGCCCAGTCGTGTCTGACTCTTTGTGAGCCCACGGACTATGCCGTCCACGGAATTCTCCAGGCCAGAATACTGGAGTGGGCAGCCTTTCCCTTCTCCAGGGGATTGCCCCAAGCCAGGGAATGAACCCAGGTCTCCCGCATTGTGGGTAGATTCTTTACTGTCTGAGCCACCAGGGAAGCCCATGAATACTGGAGTGGGTAGCCTTTCGCTGCTCCAGAGGATCTTCCGGACACAGGAATCAAACCAGGTCTCCCGAACTCCAGGCAGATTCTTTACCAGTGAGCTACCAGGGAGGCCGCAACTAAAGATCCCTCATGCTGCAACAAAGAGTCGGTGCAATCTAAGGAATTGAAAAATGAAAAGAGTGTCCTCATGGGTACCCGTGATACTTAAATGTAATAAATTATGATAAAAAAAAAATCAGTGAGGTCTGTGATTATCACTGTGATAAATATTCAGTGAGACCATGTAGAATGCATGTAGAATGGTCAAAATGCCCGTACAGAATAAGTGCTTGGTAAAAGTTCTGTGCAATGCAGGAGACCCAGGTTCAGCCCCTGGGTTGGGAAGAGAGCCGCTGCCCAGTCCAGTATTCCTTCCATTCATTCACCTGTTTTTGGCTGTGCTGGGCCTTCACTGCCGTCCAGGCTTTTCTCTAGCTGTGGCGAGCAGGGGTGATGCTCTCGGTGCAGTGAGCTGCTCACTGCGGTGGCTTCCCTTGCTGCCGAGCACAGCCTCGGGGTTCAGCAGTTGCGGCCCATGAGCTCTAGAGCCCAGGTTCAACAGTTGTGGTTCATGGGCTTAGTTTTTCCGAGGCATGTGGGATCTTTCCAGACCAGGGTTGGAACCAGTGTCTCCTGCGTTGGCAGGCAGATTCTTTACCACGGAGCCGCCTGGGAAGCCCCCCACTCCAGTATTCTCGCCTGGAGAATTCCATGGACAGAGGAACCAGGTTGGATTCATTGGAAAAGACCCTGATGCTGGGAAAGACGGAAGGCCAAAGGAGAAGGGGGTGGCAGAGGCCGAGATAGATAGCAACACCTACTCAAGGGACATGAATATGAGCAAACTCTGGGAGACAGAAAGACTCAGACACGACTCAGCAACTGAACAAGAAGAAGACGTTATGAGCAGAATAACATTCTCCTCCCTCTTCTCCAGGGCTTCCCTCATAGATCAGTTGGTTAAGAATCTGCCTGCAATGCAGGAGACCTCGGTTCGATTCCTGGGTAGGAAAGATCCTCTGGAGAAGGGATAGGCTATCCCACCCCAGTATTCTTGGGTTTCCCAGGTGGCTCAGCTGGCAAAGAATCCTCCTGCAATGTGGGAGACCTAGGTTCGATCCCTGGCTTGGGAAGATCCCCTGGAGAAGGGAAAGGCTACCCACTCCAGTATTCTGGCCTGGAGAATTCCATGGGCTGTATAGTCCATGGGGTTGCAAAGAGTCGGACATGACTGAGCGACTTTCACTCACTCACTCCCTCTTCTCCAAAGAGGTCCACATTCTAATCTCCAGGATTTGTGAACATTATGCCTTACATGGCCGGGGGCTTTGCAGGTGTGACTAAATTAAAGATTCTGAACTGCAGAGATGATCCTGGATTATCCCAGGACACCCGGTGTAAACACAAGGGTAGAGAGAACAGGACAGTGAGGGGCTGGCCATTACAGCTGGCTCTGAAGTTGGAGGAAGGGGCAAGGAGGCAGGCAGCCTCCAGAAGATGGAAAAGGCACTGGGCCCTGGCAGCAGCCTCTGGAAGGGAGGGGCCCAGGCCCCCACCTTGCTTGTAGCCCATTGACCCCATCTGGGGATACAGCTGCTCAGGCTAACGCCAGCAGCAGAGGATTTCTCAAATGACCCAGGTCTGACACTGGGAAGCCACGTGCAGAGCACACACCTGTGGCCAGCTGCTGGGGCTACAGCGGCAACAGGCAGACTCAGGGCCCACTGGGACGACACCTGGTGGAAAGGGCGCGGGGGCGATGAGCCCCGCAGGAGGGAGAGAGCACGTGCGGGGCCTGGGACACCTGACCTGACCCCAGGGTGGGGTCCTAAGTCTTCCCCCGGCAAAGTGTGTGTTGTACAAACGCCTCACATACTATCTGTGTGCACGCTGAGTTACTCAGTAGTATCCAACTCTTTGTCACCCCCATGGACTATAGCCCTCCAGGCTCCTCTGTCTATGGGATTTTTTCCAGGCAAGAATACTGGAGTGGGTTGCTATTTCCTCCTCCAGGGGATCTTCCCAGCCCAGGGATCAAACCTGCGTCTGCTGCATTGCAGGCAGACTCTTTACCGCTGAGTCACTGCAGAAGCCCATATACACATATGTTCTATTTTACGGTAAAGATGATGCCAATGATGGGAATCTTCCTGGAGGTCCAGGGGCTAAGACTCCACGTTCCCAGTGCAGGGGGCCGGGGTTCAGTCCCTGATTAGGGAACTAGATCCCACATGCCACAAGTAAGGGTTTTCGCGCTGCAGCTAAAGATCAAAGGAAGGTCCTCCGAGCCACACCTAAGACCCCATATAGCCAAATAAATATATTTTTTAATGAAGCTCATGAAAACAAATCAGAGACGTGTGGACACGCTCCTCCTATGTGGGAGCAGGAGGAAGCGGAATGGAAATCATCTATGGCACGATTTGAAATGATGTTTTGAAAATGATTTTTCTTTAAAAAGGAAAAAAGTTAAAAAAAAAAGAGCCCAGGCTCACAATCCACACTTAGCTTTTACACAGAGGCACTCTTCCCACGGGGGCCTCCCCTGCTGTTAGCCAAGTGCTCTGAACACCCCTGTGCCGTTCAGCAGGAAACTTGCCACGGCAGCAGGCCGCCCGGCCGGATGCACCCACTGCCCTCGGCCTGCAGGCTTGGGCGGGTTTCCAGGGCTCTCACTGGTTTTCCTCTGAGTGTGTCATCACTCTGGGGTAATCAGGGAGCTTCACTGTTTTGGGCAACCACAGCTGTGCTGCAACAAGTCTCCCACCTGCCACCAGCCTCTTATCACTCCCTGCGGGGCTGGCGTGGCGGCCTCGAAGACACAGTCAAGCCTTGCTCCGGGCCCCATGAACCAGGACAGTCAGTGTGCAGGGTGGGCGCAGCCCCACTGCGAGCAGAAACCAGGACGCAGAGCTTCTGGCCCTGACTCTGTGCACACAGTACCTGCGACAAGCGGTTCAGCCCACCAAGGCCTCAGTCTTCTCATCTGTAAAGTGGGCACAACTGTGCCTACCACAGGTGGCGGCAGCCGTGGTAAGGAAGGAAGCCAAATTCTCTCAATTGCACAGGGTAGCTCCACCAACTGGTACCACCCAAAGAGAGCCACCCCCACCCCCACCAAGAAGTCCAGTCGTGCTCTAGGTCCCAATCCTGCCCTCACAGCTAGGTGATGTGGAATAAGGGTTTGTTTTTTTTCCTGGATTTTAAAAGTATTATTTATTTATGTGTTTTCAGTTACGCTGGGTCTTTGTTGCCGCCTGTGGGCACTCTCTAACTGCCGTGTAGGGGGAGCACTCCCTTCCCTTGTTGGGAGCACAGGCTCTAGGGCATGGGCTTCAGGAGTTGTGGAGCAGGGGCTTAGTCAGCCAGGGGCTTAGATGTCCCCCCGACATGTGGAATCTTCCCCGACCAGGGACTGAACCTGTGTCCTTGCGTTGGCAGGTGGAATCCTAACCACTGGAACACCAGGGAAGTCCTGGGTTTTGTTTTTAATCTAATCCCAGGGTGTTGAGTGGCCCCAGAACGATGCCTGGTACCCAGGAGGAATTCAGGGTCGGATGGAGAGGGAGCATGTGGTCCTGGGGGCTGAGCAGTACTCGTTGACCTTACACAGGTCCCATGACCTCCCAGGGCCTCAGTTTCCCCATCACTGAAAGCCTATTCTCTGCGGTGTCGAGTCAGGCTAGAATCCTGGCCTGGGGTTGGTCTGGATCCAGCTGTCAGCACCAGGGCCTCTACGCAATGTCAGCAGCAGCAGAAAGAGACACCTCTGGTGGCAGGGTGGGTCAGCACTCAGGGCCCGTCCACACCTTGCAAGCCCGAGGGCACAGTGCCTTGGGGGCTGAGGGTGGCTGACACCCCACCAGGGGTGACCCCTCCCGGCAGGACCCACCGGCTCTCACCCAGCATGTTGGACGACTCGATCATGTTGGTGTCCAGGTCCGTCCAGTATAGACGCTGGTCAGCATAGTCGATGGTGAGGTCATTGGCCCGGCCCACCTTGTCCACCAGCGTCATACAGTTGGTCCCATCCATGAAGGCCCGCACGATCCTGGGCTTGCCACCCCACTCAGTCCAGTAGATGTAGCTGGAAGACACGGGAGCAGGGCGGGCGCAGTCAGCGTGTCCACCCTTGAGTCAGGGCAGCCTGTCGCCATCTCCTGGGCTGTGCTGAAGGCATCATATAGGAAGCAGGGACGAGGGGAGACCTGGGAGCCCCCCAACCCCCTGTCCCTCCAGGAGCAGCCACGGAGCTGTATTCTGGCTCCTGGGGTCACACAGCAGCCCTCCTGCAAGCTAAGCCCTGATACTCTTGTTCACGTGCACAAACATGGTGGCTATGTGCCAGGACATCCAGGCGGGGACCCCGTGTCAGGGACAAATGCTAAGTAGGCTGGATAGGAGAATGTGGGCCAATCAGGGCGTACAGTCCCTTTCCTCAGAGAAGGAAGGAAACAAGACCCGAGACAAACAGGCTTTGCAGGGCCGGGATTCGAACTTGGCTCCACCTCCACCAAAGGTCCTCTTTCCTGGCTCCTCAGCAGCAGCTCCGGGGATGACGCCTCCATCTCAGACTTGTGTTTCCTGGTTCTTTCACTAAAATCTGGACCTCTCCCTTTGTTCTGCAGAAACCTTCCTTCCCTAACAGCACACAGCAGGCAGGGTTTGGGGTGCTCCCTACACATCACTGATGCTTTATGGGGTGAGCGCTGCAGGCAGAGGAAGGCACCACCCAGCCCTCTGGCCCCAGGACAGGGCCCCCAGGCTGCTTGACAGATCAAAGCATGTGCCTTGCAAGGGAGGTTTTAATCTGCAGCCAAGCAGCTGCACGAGGCCAGGAGGAGACACTCCGGACAGGGGTCTGGATAGGACTTCTTGGCCCACTGACATGACCTTCAGTGACCTTCAGTCACTGAGCTTCTCCGAACCTCAGTTTCTGCATCCGTGAAATCAGGTACAAAGACACCCTCCCTGGCAAGGGCCCCAAGCGCTCTGACGAGAGGGTCCCCTGAGAGGGCCCGGGCGGTGCCTGATACGGGGGCCTCCCTTCCTTCCTGCTTCTGCCCTGGGCCTCAGTGTCCCAACAGTGAAATGAACCAGATGACCCCCCAAGAGTCCTGCTAGTCCCGGCCACCTCCAAGCTCTCAGCGGTCATTACTCCTCTCAACTGCAGCGTTGACGGGCAGCAGGCAGCCGTGTGCCTCGGTGCTTCACCGCACTGGCTGGTGTGGAGAGGTGGTGGGGGCACGGCCGCACAGGCTGGCAAAGCGGCCCTTACCCTTTGGTGGGGTCCAGGGCCAGCGACCGTGGGTTGTCTAGATCCCTCCACACGAGGACCTGCCGGAACTGGCCGTCCAGCCGGGCCACTTCGATCCTATTGGTCCCGGTGTCTGCCCAGTAGAGGTTCTTGCCCATCCAGTCGACAGCCATGCCTTCCGGGTAGTCGAGGCCAAACTCGATCACGTGCTCCACGGAGCTCCCGTTCATGAAGGCCCGGCTGATGGTCTGGGAGTGGGGAGGAGGAGAGGCCACCCGTTAGGAACCAGGGTTTCGGCAGACATCTCACCAGGCGACGCTGGAGCGACTGCTGACCATAAGCACCATCAACAACTGACCAGCTCCTGATGAGGGGCCAGACCACAACATCTGAGTTTCTACTCTTTTTATTCCTTCTATCTATTCCCCCTCAACGTTTGAGTTTTTAAAGGAACTTTTAAAACACAACCTTTTTAAAAGAAACAATTTGGCAATATATATATATATGATACATACTTTTTAAACTATGTAAACATATTATATAATAGTACATAATTATAAACTATCATTATATAAGCTATATTATATATACATGTCTCAGGACCCTTCAAAATAGTTACATCCTAAAAAAGAAATCGTTGGATCTTTCACCCAGTAATCTTCCTCTTGAAATGTTATTCAAAGGAAAGGAAATACAAAGAGACTTTATACACAGAGATATCTGTTGCTGTGGTATGGTTTAGAGTTGGGGAAAAAAACTGGAAGGCCATTTAAAATAAGGCAATGATTAAGAAATATATGCACAATAGAATAATTTACACATTTAAAGAATTATGTTAAAGAGTTTGTAATAGCTTGACAAAATATGTTATAATGTGGCCAAAAAGACACAGGATACAGAATTCTATGAGGCGTATGACTGATTATGAGAAACACTGACACAGGGAAAAATTCCAAGGAAATACCCTAAAATGACTTCAGGGCTGGCTTGAAATGACGGAGATGTGGACGCTTTATTTTTTTCTTTATACTTTTTCTGTATGTTTTTCTCTCTTTCTACAGTGAACCCTATGACTTTTAAAATCAGAAAAAAACCTTACGAACCATGTAATACCAACGGTAGAATAAAAGGTAGATGATTACACCGTTTCCGTTGTCCTGTGCTTTAGAACAGGGGTTGGAGGATGTTTTTGGTAGTTTAGGCATCACAGGGTACATGGATTCGCCACTGCCTAGTGGCTTCCCAGGCGGCGCTAGTGGTAAAGAACCCGCCTGCCCATGCAGGAGACGCAGGAGATGCAGGTTCGGCCTTGGGTCGGGAAGATCCCCTGGAGAAGGGCGTGGCAACCCACTCCAGTACTCTTGCCAGGCAAATCCCACGGACCGAGAAGCCTGGTGGGCTACAGTCCACGGGGTTGCAGAGAGTCAGACATGACTGAAGTGAATCAGCACGCAAGCACGGTGGCACAGAGCAGGTGTGGCCGATCCATGGGCAAACGGGCACCACTGTTCCAATAAACCTTTACTGACAAAATGAGGAGGCTGGCCCAAGGGCCAGCTGGCCAAACTCTACTTGAGAAGATAAAGGAGGCTCTCCTGTATTTATCCAGGANAGGCTGGGAACGAGAGAGACGTGTTCCAACAGAGTGTGGTTGGATGGGCAAATGAGAAGTGGGCAGCCAGGCTTCCTGAAAGGCAGGAATGTGGGGTGGGGGGCTGGCAAAGAGCCTGGGACTTGCAGAAGGAAGGCTCCGTCCCACCTCTTCAGGCTCCATTCTTTAGAAAGCCCACACAGGGGTCACTCTGAGCCCAATCAGACCAGAAGCATCCCTAGACAACTCTGGTGCACCGCAGGCAGACGTCCCTGGGGCCCGGGCGGGGCAGGGGAGGGCTGGGCACAGACCCTAGGCCAGGCTTTGCCAGCTCAGGTCTCATCTCTGCCCCTCCTTCTGTGCCTCTGACGGTGCGTGTGGACAACACAGGCCGGCCAGACAGCCTGCCTCATACAGCGTCACTCCTAGCCCCCAGGAGGTGCTGGGGGCTGAGGCGTCCATCCACCAGTGCCCAGATCTTGAGAGCACAGAATGTGTCCCTGAGGGGACCCGTCTCAGGTCCCGGCGTCCGTCAAGGGCCAGGCTGGAGCTGGGCGCGTCTGCAGAAGCAAGCGGCACGTCGGACAGGCTGGGAGGGCGGGGGCTACATGTGGAGTGACCTCAGTCTCACTGCAGCCAGTGGACACGGGCATCCGCACGCCTGACTGCACCCAGGACACCCGCCTGTCCAAGGCCCAAGACCCACGACGACACGTTTTTCTTTCGAAGAATATGGCAGGCTCCCCTCTCCTCTGTTATTAGTTTTAAAAGTTGATCTTCAGACTCAGACACAAAAGAACACGTGCCGTGTGGTTCCATGTCTATGACGTTCCGAAACAGGCAAAACTAATCCGTGGTGATGGAAGTCAGGACAGCAGCCGCCTCGGCGGGGGGATGGGGTGGGGGGTTGGCTGATGGCAGGAAGGGCACCAGGGAACTTTCCAGGTGGTGGAACTCTTCTGTATCTGGTGTGGCGTGGTGGCTATGTAGATGTATACAACTGTCAGAGCTAATCAAAATCTACGCTTAGAACATGTGCGTTTTACTATCTGCAAGTCATATTAAATACCTCAATTTCTTAAAAAAAAAAAAAAAAAGTCAGCACTTGGGCTTGTGACACCATTTCCTGGGACGGTGCAATCTGATTTTCTTGCTATTAAAAATTCACGGTCCGTGGCTGAGAACAGCAGCTGCCTTCTGTTTGCAGAGTCGACGCCAATCACTGCCCGGGCGGCGGCAGCCTGGGCCACAAGGGCCTCCTTTCTTTTCCCTTCGACCTACTTCCTCGATAAGTGACAAGACAGCCAGACGGGGAACAAACGCACCCCTTATCCTTCGGGCCTGAGCCTCGGCTAATCCTCCCGGACAGACAGATGGACACGAGGGGCCCAGTTGTCAGCCGGCCCGTCAGACCCGACAGTGGGCGCCTCTGTCCCTCCAGCTGCCCCCGCCCGGCCACATCGCCGCCGCCCTTTCGTCTCCTGTCCCCACGAACATCTGTTAAAACTCCTTCCTGGCGAGGTGCGCCAGGCGGGCCGTCAATCAGCAGGCCCCCGCCTCATCTGGAAAGGCCTGGGCTGAGGGTACAGAGAATGACGCCCCAGCACCGCCTGCCCACCCCCGGGGTAGCGGAGCCACATGCCCCAGACACGGGCCCGCAGGTCAACTGCCCAGGTCACTCAGGCCCTGAGGAGGGGGAGTGCCCACGGGCATGAGGAAGGCCAGGGGACGGAAGTCAGAAGAACAGGGCAGGTCCCCCGAGCAGCTGGGAGCAGCGGCAAAAGCGAGCGCCCTGGGTCGGTGGTGGTAACTCCCAAATAAGGCCCCGCTACTGCTGTTTTTAGCCCATTCCACATAATTGGAAAAACATGGGGAAAACCAAAGCCAGCCGGGCACCTCCGTCGGCGTGGTTGCCAGGGAGGGGGCGGGCAGGCTGGCACTGGAGGGCACGCGGGCTCGCGGTCTGGCCCAGGCCGGGCTCCCGGCCCAGAGTGGGCTCCCCGCCTCAGGGACCAGAGTCACTCGGTTCCCCCCAGGCTTCACTCAGCCCCCAGCAGGGAAAGGTGGAGGAGGGCCACTTGCTGGGACATCCACTCCCGTTTCGGAACCCACTGGCGCCTCCCTGGGTCTCTGGAAACACAGGCCCCTGAAGCCAGGGGGTGTCACATCCCCGCCCAGGGGGCTGTGGGAAAAGAGATGCCCCTCGGCCCACAGGCGGGGAGTCCCAGGGCTCCTGTGCTGTCTGCGTGCCCCAGCCCGGCAGGCTCGGCCTCTCCCCCGACTCCCGATCCAGCCCCGCTGAGAGGCGATCTCCCCACGTCATAGTGAGGAGGCCGCAGCTCAGGGCGCTGACGGACTCCCCGCTCCGTGCACATTCAGTAGCAAGTGAATCAGCCCCCACTCCACCCTCCACTTCCCTGGGGCCCCTGCACCCACCTCAGGATGTCGCAGGCTCCCATTTGCTGGGGTCCAAGCGTCATCCCATCTCAGCTTTGCCCCTGGGGAAGGCGCTGACCCCTGCACAAGGCCTGCTTTCCCTGGCTCAAAATCAGGGAAAAAAACAGGATTCACACACATCACACAAGTGTCTTCAAATTCAACTCCATGGGCTTCTCTGATGGCTCAGCTGGTAAAGAATCTGCCTGCAATGCAGGAGACCTGGATTCGATCCATGGGTCGGAAAGATCCCCTCGAGGAGGAAACGGCAACCCACTACAGTATTCGTGCCTGGAGAATCCCATGGACAGGAGCCTGGAGGGCTACAGCCCATGGGGTCGCAAAAAGTCGGACAGGACTGAGTGACTAGCACACAGACACAAGCATAAAAGGTCAGGAACCTGGGGTGAATCCGCAAGTCACGCCTGAGACCCTGGCTTCCCATCCTGAGAAGTTTCCGGCCATGCATGTGGTTCCCAACCCGCTACCTGGCAGCTGCCTTGGGCACGCATCCAGGGCAGAGGCAGCCCTCAGCCGCCCACACCTAGTCCCTTGTCATGGAGTTTTGCTGGGGCCAGAAACCTGGATGTCACATGGGTGATGTTAATTCCAAAACAGCCAGGCCCCTGCCTGGATCCAGAATCCTAGCTCAACACTGGGCTTCATCCCCAGAATGGAGAGCCACATGCCTGGCTCCCCCACTGGCCAGGTGAACAGGGCTCCCCAAACACTGGGGGCCCTTCCCAGCTCCTCTGGGTACCAGGTGGCATCCACATCTACTCCTGATTCCAAATGTCCATGGAAGAATTGCTCTCCTGCCATCATGCCTGCCTAGCTCCAAGTTCAAGTTCAAATTCAAGCACAGCTCATATTTGTTAGGCAGCCAGGCTTTCCTCTCCACAACCCCATGAATCAGGTACTACATGCTTACTCCTCCGTGTCCAAGTCTTTTTGACCCTGTGGACAACAGCCAGCCAGGCTCCTCTGTCCATGGGGATTCTCCAGGCAAAATACTGGAGTGGGTTGCCACTCCCTCCTGCAGGGGGTCTTCCCAACCCAGGGATCAAACCCAGGTCTCCCACATTGTGGGCAGATTCTTTACCGTCTGAACCACCAGGGAAGCTGATCATCCCTTTTCACTGCTGAGGAAATGGAAGCATAGAGCGGCTGAGCCAGTTTCCCATGGTCACACAGCCGGCACAGGAGTTAAGGCTCCATAAAAGGAAGGCTGCACACACAAAGCCGTCGCATGACTGAAGCGTGTCAGTCGCTCAGTCGTGCCCGACTCTCTGTGACCCCATGGACTGTAGCCCACCAGACTCCTCTGTCCACGGAATTCTCCAGGCAAGAATACTGGAGTCCCGGATTGCCATTTCCTGCTCCAGAGGATCTTCCCAACCCAGGAATCGAACCTGTCTCCTGCACTGCAGGCAGATTCTTTACCATCTGAGCCATCAGGAAAATCACTCTAAATTCTGGGTATGCCCAAGAGAGCATTTCCTCACTACCCGAAGTCTTTGGCAGGCTCTCAACTGAAGACCAAAGCCGTGTCATATGTCTCGAATGTTGCCTTCGACACACCTTATCCTGGACGGAAGCCGCCCAGGCACAGTCTGTGTCTATTTCCCTCTGTCCCAGAGGCCATCCCCCTAGCCCAGGGCCTCCTCCAGAGCCCTCACCATGTGGCTTTGGCTCTTGACCCCCGTGGGACTCTGGACCTCATCGATTCCACAGACAAGAGGAGATCCCCGAGTGATCCCGGGGCCTACTCAGCTGGCCCTGGAATTCCATCCTCCCTACCGGACACACCTCGGAAGACCCTGGCGGCCCTCCATGGGCCCTGCTGCCTTCCGGCCGGCAAGGCACCTGCACCAGATCCTCGGAGCCCCGCCAGTGACATTCAATAGGCTTCAGCGCCTCGTTTTCTTCATGTTACCCTCGCGTTGCCAGCCTCTGTCTCCAGGCAGTGTTTGCAGCTGATACCCCGCACGGTGTCAGCAGTCAAAACCCGCATTCCACACATGATTTACGTCTGCTGAGACTCGGAACGGCACACACCAGCGGTGCGGCCGCTAGGGAAGCTGCAGGAGCAGGGAAGGCAGCCACCACGCTCAGGAGTCAGGGGTGGTGGCGGTGGGGGCGCTTTTCATCAAACGTCGTCCTTTAACATGACATGTGTCTGTGGCAAAGAACAGAGGCTGGGCGCGGGGGATCCGCATCCCAAAGCCCCCCGTCTGCCAGGGAGGCGTCACTGTGTGTGACGTCTGAAACCCTCAGCCCACTGGGTCCTCGCTGCATCTGTCGCCCAGACAGCCGAGGAGGCCCCCTCGGGGACAGAACCCCCTTCTCATTCACGCCCGCGCTCCTCTGGGTGAAGGACTCGGGGAGATGTTTGAGGACCACCTCGAATGTCCAGAAAGCCACCTTGGGGGCAAACCCTTGAAACGCTCTAAGAAGCCTCTGGGTTGCTTCTCGACTTCACTGAAAACATTAAGGGAATTCTGCTTACCCTTTCCCACCCCGGCTGCCCCCCCAGCTCGCTTCAGCTTCTAACAAGCACCAAGGCAGGAGCTACATAAGCCGCCCTTGACCCTCCAGAATGAACCCTGCATCAGTGGGAAGCAACTGGGGTATGAGCCAGCCTTATAAAAACCGGGCCCTGGGCATCCCATTCTCATGCAAACCAAGACTCCCATCCATGGCTTTTGTCTCTCTGAGCTGTTCCCTCTTCTGACCTGACACCCTGGTCCTGGACAGGGCATATGGAGCAACACAGGTGAACGCCGCCTCAGTGTGATGACGTCCTGTCTGCCTCTGTGCAGCCCCCCGCCCTGTCCCTCGCTCCCACCCAAGGAGGGGCCCCTCGGAATGACAACAGGAACATTTTTCTTCCACAAGCTTGGCATTCTCCAGCTGAGTCATTTGAAAAAGTGTCCTTCACAGCTGGGGAAGGGGCAGTTCTGACCAAACCAGGGAAGGTGGCCCCAGTGGCTGACTCCCAGGGGCTCTTTGGGAACTAGATCAGCCCCAGCCCCACCCCACCCTACACCCCACACACCCTGCCCCCGAGGGCTTGCTTCCGACAGGAAAGACAGGCTTTGCTGCTAATCCCCAGTTCCCCTCGTGGGTATCGTGGGTATCGGTGTCAGCTCCTCAGCACAGAGCTTCCAGTCCTGGGTACTGCCTCCTCCAGGAAGCTCTCCCACCCCTCTCCCTGCGTTTGATGCCTGCAGAGGGTACACAATCCTCTCAAAGGACTCGACCCCAGGCAGCGGCCCCCAGAGTTCAGAGGCCCCAGCTACTGGGATGGTGGAAACCCAAAAGAAGCCTACAGTCCCCACTTGTTCTGGCTGGAAAGGAATCTGGGACTCCCCCAGGGGGTGGCAGGATCTCAGACAATGGAGGCAGATCCAGCCCCGCGGGCCTGACACAATGTCAGCGGCACGAATGGTGGGCGCGGCTACTGCTTCTGTAGACCCAGAAGTGCAAGGGGTCCCATCAGCATTTGCAACTCCTGTTGACGCCCTGGGCTCTCCACAGCTTCCCTGGCAGGGGGTGGTCTCGAGCCCGCCCCAATCTCACAGACTAGGAAGGGAGGGATAGAGTGACAGGGCCCCAGGGCTGCACCCCAGAGCGGCCTGGGCAAGTCCCTCCCCGAGCGCCAAGCTCCTCTGGCTGTGCCACCCCACTGGGCCATGGCTCTGGGCTTCCATGAGGGTTCACAGCCCATTTCTGCCCACGCCCCACTCCTGGAACTTTGGCGCCGGAAGGCCCCTTGACCAAAGCACAGGGCCCCCACTGGGGAAGGCACTTCGGTGTCACCTGCCTTCTTGGGGCTGTGTCTGCCAGCTACAAACTGGCACGCGGCATAGGCACTTGCTGTCCACCTCTGCCAAGATCAGATCGTGTGCTGCTGCGGCTACTGACTTTCAACTCGTCCTGAAAGGAGCTCGGGGTGGAGAGTAGAAATGGCGGCATCTGTGCTCCAGGAAAAACTGGCAGGACGGGCCTTCAGATGGTTAGATATTTTCAGACACCCATTTTATGAGCCAATTCTTGTGTCTCCTCATATCTAGAAAAGCGCGACAGCCCTTCATGTGACGTGACGTCTGTTCCTTGTGACTAGCAGAAACCTTTTGCAAAAATATGCGCTGGATTGCATGTATTTTTTCACCATGATCACATATATACTGACCTTTTCCCCTACCTCTCTCTCAGCTATCTGAGATGCTATCTCTGGGCTA
This sequence comes from Raphicerus campestris, assembly GCA_006410735.1. Lineage (NCBI taxonomy): Eukaryota > Metazoa > Chordata > Mammalia > Artiodactyla > Bovidae > Raphicerus > Raphicerus campestris. The sequence continues at coordinate 262,215 of SJYW01054502.1, read as the reverse complement.
TCGTCCTCATTTTACCCCAAATTAAACGTAACTCACAATTCTCATACTGTGTATTTTTTTAAGTTGACATATCCATCCCTGGTCCTTCCCCAAATGTCCACATGCAGCCTGGTTCTAGATACTTGGAGTGGGTGGAGATGGCAACCATACATGTATCCCCCTCCCTCTCCCAGAGCAGACATCACCAACTGATCCAACACAGGGCTCAGGCAGATAGCACCCATCGGTGGCAGATAAGAGCAGATCCAGATCCTTCTACTGCCAGGGCCAGGCCCCAAGCCAGCTCTCTCACAGCAGCGAGACTCAGAAATTGCAAAAACACAAGTAGAACAGAAATGCCCACAGGAGGAAGATGATGTGAAGGTCTGCGCACTTGATAAAACATTCTTCGGGCAGTAAACACATGCTCGGGAAGCGCTGTGTGTGTGTGCTTAGTCACGCCCGACTCTGTGTGACCGCATGCACTGTACCCCACCAGGCTCCTCTGTCCATGGGATTTTCCCAGCAATGATGCTGGAGTGGGCTGCCATTTCCTCCTCCGGGGGATCGTCCCGACCCAAGGATCAAACCCACATCCCCTGCTCCTCCTGCACTGGCCGGTGGATTCTCTACCACTGAACCACCGGGGACGCAGCTCATGTAATTGCAAATACTCCTGCAGTACTGTCAACTGAAATGTATAGACACATATGGCAAAAGAGCAGAGAAAGAAACACCAAAATATCTCCACTAGTTCCAGATTTCCCTTTAGTTTCTGCAATATACAAAGCAGAAATGGCTCCATAATTTGCAGAGACTGCTCAGAGTGGAAATGCAGGGTCCTTTCAAGTCGACAACAGAGCACAAAATGGGGCTCTTCTGAACTTGGGGCTCTGTGTGCCTGCACAGATCAGACACCTGTGAGGTCGGTCCTGACACCAACTTGGGTCCTGCCACAGGGCAGCCACACAGGCTGTTCCTTCTCTCTGTTCCATCTCCCTCCTCCCTGCTAATCCCCAAGTCTCAGCTTAAACAGTGCCTCCTGGGGTGGACCTTCTCTGGCCATCCACCTCAGGCAGTCAGTCCCCCCGACTCACCCCCCAGTGCATTACAGTAAGCCTCCTACACACAAGCCGTCCAGTTGCAAACTTTAAAGATGCGAACGTGCACCTGGTNAGCCGTCGCATGACTGAAGCGTGTCAGTCGCTCAGTCGTGCCCGACTCTCTGTGACCCCATGGACTGTAGCCCACCAGACTCCTCTGTCCACGGAATTCTCCAGGCAAGAATACTGGAGTCCCGGATTGCCATTTCCTGCTCCAGAGGATCTTCCCAACCCAGGAATCGAACCTGTCTCCTGCACTGCAGGCAGATTCTTTACCATCTGAGCCATCAGGAAAATCACTCTAAATTCTGGGTATGCCCAAGAGAGCATTTCCTCACTACCCGAAGTCTTTGGCAGGCTCTCAACTGAAGACCAAAGCCGTGTCATATGTCTCGAATGTTGCCTTCGACACACCTTATCCTGGACGGAAGCCGCCCAGGCACAGTCCGTGTCTATTTCCCTCTGTCCCAGAGGCCATCCCCCTAGCCCAGGGCCTCCTCCAGAGCCCTCACCATGTGGCTTTGGCTCTTGACCCCCGTGGGACTCTGGACCTCATCGATTCCACAGACAAGAGGAGATCCCCGAGTGATCCCGGGGCCTACTCAGCTGGCCCTGGAATTCCATCCTCCCTACCGGACACACCTCGGAAGACCCTGGCGGCCCTCCATGGGCCCTGCTGCCTTCCGGCCGGCAAGGCACCTGCACCAGATCCTCGGAGCCCCGCCAGTGACATTCAATAGGCTTCAGCGCCTCGTTTTCTTCATGTTACCCTCGCGTTGCCAGCCTCTGTCTCCAGGCAGTGTTTGCAGCTGATAACCCGCACGGTGTCAGCAGTCAAAACCCGCATTCCACACATGATTTACGTCTGCTGAGACTCGGAACGGCACACACCAGCGGTGCGGCCGCTAGGGAAGCTGCAGGAGCAGGGAAGGCAGCCACCACGCTCAGGAGTCAGGGGTGGTGGCGGTGGGGGCGCTTTTCATCAAACGTCGTCCTTTAACATGACATGTGTCTGTGGCAAAGAACAGAGGCTGGGCGCGGGGGATCCGCATCCCAAAGCCCCCCGTCTGCCAGGGAGGTGTCACTGTGTGTGACGTCTGAAACCCTCAGCCCACTGGGTCCTCGCTGCATCTGTCGCCCAGACAGCCGAGGAGGCCCCCTCGGGGACAGAACCCCCTTCTCATTCACGCCCGCGCTCCTCTGGGTGAAGGACTCGGGGAGATGTTTGAGGACCACCTCGAATGTCCAGAAAGCCACCTTGGGGGCAAACCCTTGAAACGCTCTAAGAAGCCTCTGGGTTGCTTCTCGACTTCACTGAAAACATTAAGGGATTTCTGTTTACCCTTTCCCACCCTGGCTGCCCCCCCAGCTCGCTTCAGCTTCTAACAAGCACCAAGGCAAGAGCTACATAAGCCCCCCTTGACCCTTCAGAATGAACCCTGCATCAGTGGGAAGCAACTGGGGTATGAGCCAGCCTTATAAAAACCGGGCCCTGGGCATCCCATTCTCATGCAAACCAAGACTCCCATCCATGGCTTTTGTCTCTCTGAGCTGTTCCCTCTTCTGACCTGACACCCTGGTCCTGGACAGGGCATATGGAGCAACACAGGTGAACGCCGCCTCAGTGTGATGACGTCCTGTCTGCCTCTGTGCAGCCCCCCGCCCTGTCCCTCGCTCCCACCCAAGGAGGGGCCCCTCGGAATGACAACAGGAACATTTTTCTTCCACAAGCTTGGCATTCTCCAGCTGAGTCATTTGAAAAAGTGTCCTTCACAGCTGGGGAAGGGGCAGTTCTGACCAAACCAGGGAAGGTGGCCCCAGTGGCTGACTCCCAGGGGCTCTTTGGGAACTAGATCAGCCCCAGCCCCACCCCACCCTACACCCCACACACCCTGCCCCCGAGGGCTTGCTTCCGACAGGAAAGACAGGATTTGCTGCTAATCCCCAGTTCCCCTCATGGTTATCGGATATCGGTGTCAGCTCCTCAGCACAGAGCTTCCAGTCCTGGGTACTGCCTCCTCCAGGAAGCTCTCCCACCCCTCTCCCTGCGTTTGATGCCTGCAGAGGGTACACAATCCTCTCAAAGGACTCGACCCCAGGCAGCGGCCCCCAGAGTTCAGAGGCCCCAGCTACTGGGATGGTGGAAACCCAAAAGAAGCCTACAGTCCCCACTTGTTCTGGCTGGAAAGGAATCTGGGACTCCCTCAGGGGGTGGCAGGATCTCAGACAATGGAGGCAGATCCAGCCCCGCGGGCCTGACACAATGTCAGCGGCACGAATGGTGGGCGCGGCTACTGCTTCTGTAGACCCAGAAGTGCAAGGGGTCCCATCAGCATTTGCAACTCCTGTTGACGCCCTGGGCTCTCCACAGCTTCCCTGGCAGGGGGTGGTCTCGAGCCCGCCCCAATCTCACAGACTAGGAAGGGAGGGATAGAGTGACAGGGCCCCAGGGCTGCACCCCAGAGCGGCCTGGGCAAGTCCCTCCCCGAGCGCCAAGCTCCTCTGGCTGTGCCACCCCACTGGGCCGTGGCTCTGGGCTTCCATGAGGGTTCACAGCCCATTTCTGCCCACGCCCCACTCCTGGAACTTTGGCGCCGGAAGGCCCCTTGACCAAAGCACAGGGCCCCCACTGGGGAAGGCACTTCGGTGTCACCTGCCTTCTTGGGGCTGTGTCTGCCAGCTACAAACTGGCACGCGGCATAGGCACTTGCTGTCCACCTCTGCCAAGATCAGATCGTGTGCTGCTGCGGCTACTGACTTTCAACTCGTCCTGAAAGGAGCTCGGGGTGGAGAGTAGAAATGGCGGCATCTGTGCTCCAGGAAAAACTGGCAGGACGGGCCTTCAGATGGTTAGATATTTTCAGACGCCCATTTTATGAGCCAATTCTTGTGTCTCCTCATATCTAGAAAAGCGCGACAGCCCTTCATGTGACGTGACGTCTGTTCCTTGTGACTAGCAGAAACCTTTTGCAAAAATATGCGCTGGATTGCATGTATTTTTTCACCATGATCACATATATACTGACCTTTTCCCCTACCTCTCTCTCAGCTATCTGAGATGCTATCTCTGGGCTATCGTCCTCATTTTACCCCAAATTAAACGTAACTCACAATTCTCATACTGTGTATTTTTTTAAGTTGACATATCCATCCCTGGTCCTTCCCCAAATGTCCACATGCAGCCTGGTTCTAGATACTTGGAGTGGGTGGAGATGGCAACCATACATGTATCCCCCTCCCTCTCCCAGAGCAGACATCACCAACTGATCCAACACAGGGCTCAGGCAGATAGCACCCATCGGTGGCAGATAAGAGCAGATCCAGATCCTTCTACTGCCAGGGCCAGGCCCCAAGCCAGCTCTCTCACAGCAGCGAGACTCAGAAATTGCAAAAACACAAGTAGAACAGAAATGCCCACAGGAGGAAGATGATGTGAAGGTCTGCGCACTTGATAAAACATTCTTCGGGCAGTAAACACATGCTCGGGAAGCGCTGTGTGTACGTGCTTAGTCACGCCCGACTCTGTGTGACCGCATGCACTGTACCCCACCAGGCTCCTCTGTCCATGGGATTTTCCCAGCAATGATGCTGGAGTGGGCTGCCATTTCCTCCTCCGGGGGATCGTCCCGACCCAAGGATCAAACCCACATCCCCTGCTCCTCCTGCACTGGCCGGTGGATTCTCTACCACTGAACCACCGGGGACGCAGCTCATGTAATTGCAAATACTCCTGCAGTACTGTCAACTGAAATGTATAGACACATATGGCAAAAGAGCAGAGAAAGAAACACCAAAATATCTCCACTAGTTCCAGATTTCCCTTTAGTTTCTGCAATATACAAAGCAGAAATGGCTCCATAATTTGCAGGGACCGCTCAGAGTGGAAATGCAGGGTCCTTTCAAGTCGACAACAGAGCACAAAATGGGGCTCTTCTGAACTTGGGGCTCCGTGTGCCTGCACAGATCAGACACCTGTGAGGTTGGTCCTGACACCAACTNGAGACTGCTCAGAGTGGAAATGCAGGGTCCTTTCAAGTCGACAACAGAGCACAAAATGGGGCTCTTCTGAACTTGGGGCTCTGTGTGCCTGCACAGATCAGACACCTGTGAGGTCGGTCCTGACACCAACTTGGGTCCTGCCACAGGGCAGCCACACAGGCTGTTCCTTCTCTCTGTTCCATCTCCCTCCTCCCTGCTAATCCCCAAGTCTCAGCTTAAACAGTGCCTCCTGGGGTGGACCTTCTCTGGCCATCCACCTCAGGCAGTCAGTCCCCCCGACTCACCCCCCAGTGCATTACAGTAAGCCTCCTACACACAAGCCGTCCAGTTGCAAACTTTAAAGATGCGAACGTGCACCTGGTCCTGGCGGGGAATCAGAACGTGCGCTGTCTGCGCTGGGTGTGACCAGCACTGTAGCCCGCCCTCCGTCTCCCGGCGCTGACCGTCCTTCAGCTCTGCCGTCTCCCGCCTCCTCTCCCTCCCCCAGTCAGTAAGTCTCCTGGCCTCTTCACTCGATGCCAGCCCGTCTTTGCCCTCTTTGCTGTTGTACTGTACTATCCTACTTTTCAAGGTTCTATACTGTAAGATAAGAAATGTTTTAATCTTCCTGTTTGTTTGCTTCTTATGTATTATTTGCATGAAAAGTATTATAAGCCATATACCCGACTGTGTTAGTCGGGTTACTCTGGCTAACTCTGTTAGACTTACCAACAAAGTGGACTTACCAACTCACTCCCAGAAGGGAACTCATTCAGATTAGGGGACTTAACTATATTCTCTGTCGCAGCCCTTCTCGTGTATCTTGCATTACTCTGATCCAAATCTGTTACCAACGAATATTCATGTGTGTGCCCCGTCAATCTGCCCCAACTGGGCCGTGTGCTCTGTGAGCGGCGGGGAAACAGGCCTGCCCGGCTCGCTACCTGCTCTAACCCTAGCACGCAGCAGGCGCGTGGGAACAGCCTGGGGATATGTGGAACCTAGCGGATGCCATGTTTTTCAGATTTGCCATCATGAGCTTTTGTTTTAAATCCACGACCAAGTTCTACTACTGCTCCTCCCTTTTGCCCACAGCCTACCAGGGAAGCCATCGCCTTCCCCTTCTCTCTCTCAAGTGGGGCTGGCCCAAGGGTGGCTGCTTCCAGTCACCTCTCACCAACCCCCTCGCGGGTCTGGCCCGAGTTCACCCTGGTGCTGCCCGGCTGTGCTGGGCCCTGGACGTCCCCAGGGGACAAGCTGTATCCTGGACACACATCATTTCCAGAAGAGCACACCCTGAACCCCACACCAGGCAGTAAATGCCCCCAGGCAGTGTCCCAAGATGGGTGACACTTTGTTACAAATAATCACAGCCCGAGGGCTTGAATCAGCAAGCATGCGGCAAGCAAGGGGGAGAATCAAGAAGCCGAAAAATCTCAAAAGCAAAGAATATCACTCGTGCGGGGGGTAGGGGGCGGGAAATCAGGTAAACTTCATGCATCCAGAAGGAAACTCCCGTTAAGGATGTGTTCACGACCTACGTTTCCAGGGGGTGGGAAGGAAGGGGGTGATTGTGGCAGGAAGATTCCACGGGAATGGGATGCAAGGGTCAAAATGAATTATAGGATTTCCCTGAGGTTCAGAGGTTAAGACTCAGCTTCCACAGCAGGCGGCATGGTTTCCACCCTTGGTCAGGGAGCCAAGATCCCACACTGCCACACAGTGTAGCCAAAAAAAAAAAAGGAATAATAAAAAATAAAATGTTTTTTAAATGAATTATAAGTTCCACAGCAACGCTTATGAAAAAAGTAGAAGAGCAAAGACAGGAGCTTTCGGGAGGGCCTGCGCGCCACAGAGTGGGGAGCCCTCGGAAGAGGCAGGAGGAGAGGCCGATGTGTCTGCCACTGCCTTCTGCCTCCCGGTTCCCGGCACACCGCCCTCCTTACCCTAACAGTTGACAACAGCCGGCTTTTAGGGTGTGATCACACAAGCAGGCAGGGTGCGCAGCACTCGGAGTCTCAGCCCATCCGGCACGACCTCCTCTTACAGACGGGAACCCCAGGGCGCCCGTTGGGCAGCAGAGCCCAGATCTGACCCAATCCCGGCGGCTCGGAGCCCAGANAGCAGGCAGGGTGCACAGCACTCGGAGTCTCAGCCCATCCGGCACGACCTCCTCTTACAGACGGGAACCCCAGGGCGCCCGTTGGGCAGCAGAGCCCAGATCTGACCCAATCCCGGCGGCTCGGAGCCCAGACTGTGTGAGCCCCTCCCCGAGGGGAGCAGACGGTGGGCACCCAGGCCGGCGGCCGCCCCTCCGCGGCTCACCTGCCTTGCACGTCTGGCCGTCGTCCTGAAGCTGCACGCCCGTGGGGCAGGCGCAGGTGTAGAAGGGCTCCCGCGGGGACAGCAGGCACAGATGGGAGCAGCCGCCGTTGTCCTCCTCACACCGCGTGTGGTCTATGGGAAACGGGGTGGGTTCTAGAACTGACCCTCGACCCCCACTCCCGCCTCGCCCGACGTGGGCATACTCCCCGCCCCTCCTCCTCCTGCTCTCAATTTCCTACAACGAGAAACCCCGTCTACATCAGGGCCCCTCCAAGGCACCTCCCCCGTGGAGGCCACCCCCAGCCCTCGCTGGCAGGATCCCAGGACCTGCCCGCCTGGCAGTGGTGCTGGCCTCAGTCGGGGGCTCCTGGAGTGGAGGCCTGTCTTATCTGTCATGTGCTTGGACCTCATGGGCTCTGCACAGGCGCTCGGTGGCCACACAGGGCCGAGCCTCTCGATGCTGATGATGAGACATTTCGCTCTCCCTGGCACAACCATCATGCCACTGAACTGACACTGCCGGCATCTCACTCTGCCCGGGACAGGATGGGGCGGGACCCACGAAACGGGAAGTGCTGAAAGTGTCAGTGGCTCAGTTGTGTCCGACTTTCTCCAGGCAAGAACAGTGGAGTGGATTGCCATTCTCTTCTCCAGGGAATCTTCCCAACCCAAGGATTGAATCCAGCTTGCATTTAAGGACCACGGAGCTCTCCCAGAAAACTAGTCCAAAGAGTCCCACCCCTGGGACCCCACTTAAATTCAAAGTTGGGACCTTCAACAGCATCAAGGCCAGAATCCACCCCTCACCCTCTGTGGTCCCCATGGGACCTGGTGGAGGTTCCCATAAGGGCAGATGGTGGTCCTTGAGGGAGTGGGTGAACCCAAGTCCCTCGCCCTGCTGGCTGCCTGTCACAGGGGCTTTTCACCATCAGAGACCCCTCCACCGGCCCATGGGGAGCCCAGGTTGAGAACTCAGACCTGGAGCAGATTTTCCACAAGTAAGTATATAACCTCCTCTGGGCCTTGAAAAAGAGGGCAACCTTCCTTGGGAATCCTTTTGCCACCCCTGAGGACAGCCCTGCTCGACGCAGCCCCTGTGCCAGCTCTGCAGAGGGACCTCTCCCAGCCTGGCCCCTCCCCAAGTGAAGACACCAGCCTCCCGCGCTCAGCCCTGGACCGGCCCCTGACTTANCCCCTCCACCAGCCCATGGGGAGCCCAGGTTGAGAACTCAGACCTGGAGCAGATTTTCCACGAGTAAGTATATAACCTCCTCTGGGCCTTGAAAAAGAGGGCAACCTTCCTTGGGAATCCTTTCGCCACCCCTGAGGACAGCCCTGCTCGACGCAGCCCCCGTGCCAGCTCTGCAAAGGGACCTCTCCCAGCCTGGCCCCTCCCCAAGTGAAGACACCAGCCTCCCGCGCTCAGCCCTGGACCGGCCCCTGACTTACAGTAAGGCTGCCGCTCCGGGCTGAGCACTTGAATGTCCATGGGCGAGTAGAGAGCGCTAAGGATCTCCTTCCTCTTGTCTCCAGTCCTCTTGTTACAGGCGTGGATGGAGCGGGTCTGCCAGTCTGTCCAGTACANTACAGTAAGGCTGCCGCTCCGGGCTGAGCACTTGAATGTCCATGGGCGAGTAGAGAGCGCTAAGGATCTCCTTCCTCTTGTCTCCAGTCCTCTTGTTACAGGCGTGGATGGAGCGGGTCTGCCAGTCTGTCCAGTACAGAGTGTCTCCAGAGAGCGTCAGGGCAAAGGGGTGTGTCAGACTGCCCTCCACGACCTTCTGCCTGCAGGGGCGGGTGGAGAAGCCATCAGGGGGGGTACCCCACTATGTTCCCCTTCTTGTAAGCCTTCCATTGTCACTGCTGACCCATCATCATCACACCGGATCATGGAGCGGTGATGGAGCAGCCTGAGACCCCAGCATCCCAGGAACCCTCCATCAGGTTGCACCTTCCAGACCCAGCCAACCTCCCACCACCCCTGACAATGACATGGGCTCCCTTGCCCACACAATTGCTCCCCATCCAACCTGATTCTAGAATAGGGGATGCCGGCCAAATACCCCACAAGGAAGAATCACGGAAGAGACGTGGCAAGCAAGAAGCCACACCTGGTGGCAACACGCTGATGACAAGCACCTGTCCCGCCTGACGCTCTAACAGCTTAATACAAACCAGAACAAAAGTAACTTGCCCTTTCCNTCTTTTAATTTCATGGCTGCAATCACCATCTGCAGTGATTTTGGAGCCCCAAAACATAAAGTCAGCTACTGTTTCCACTGTTTGCCCATCTATTTGCCATGAGGTTGTGGGACTGGATGCCATGATCTTCTTTTTCTGAATGTTGAGCTTTAAGCCAAGTTTTTCAGTCTCCTCTTTCATCAAGAGGCTTTTTAGTTCCTCTTCACTTTCTGCCGTAAGGGCGGTGTCATCTGCATATCTGAGGTCATTGATATTTCTCCTGGCAATCTTGGTGCCAGCTTGTGCTTCATCCAGCCCAGCATTTCTCATGATGTACTCTGCATATAAGTTAAATAAGCAGGGTGACAATGTACCGCCTTGTCGTATTCCTTTTCCTGTTTGGAAGCAGTCTGTTGTTCCGTGTCCAGTTCTATCCCTATACATAGTTACAGTTTTTTCCTTTGTGATGAGAACTTACAAGATCTGCTCTCTTGGCAACTTTTAAATGCAATACAATATTGTTATGTGTTGTTAATTGTACATTGTTATTGTTATTGTACATTGTTATGTATTGTTAATGTACATGCTGTACATTACACCCCCAGGACTGACTTAGCTTCAATCTGGAAATTGGTGTGTTTTGATCTCTTCCACTATTTCACCTACCACCCCACCCCTGGCAACCGCTAGTCTATTCTCTGTATCTACAAGGTTGGGCTTTTAATATTTTTTATGGAGTTATAATTAGCATACAATATTACTGTATTCGTTTCAGGTGTAAAACATCGTGATTCAATTATGAAATGATCACAGCAAGAACAGTTAACCATCCATCCCCAAGCAAACTCATTATGGTATTATTGACTATATTCCTTATGTGCGCATTACATAAGTCCCCATGACTGATTTATCTTGTAGCTGGAAGTGTGTACCTCTGATCTCCTCCGCTGTTTCGTCTGTTTCCCCCTCCCCTCCCCTCTGGCAACCACCTGCTTGTTCTCTGTATCTGTGAGTCTCTTTCCCTTTTGTCTTCTGGAGTTCACATGTCAGGAAAATCATATGGTATTTGCTTTTCTCTCTCTGACCTTTTTTAGCTTTGCATAATACTCTCCAGGTCCATTCATGGTGCCACAAATGACAAGATTTCATTATGTTTATGGCTGAGTAGTATTCTGGATTTTATTCCCACACACACCCCATCTTTTCTTTATTCACTCAGCTCATCTGTCTGTGGACACAGGTTGCTTCCGTACACTGGCCATTGTAATCACAGTTGCAATGAACACAGGGATACTCACATCTTTTCAGGTTTGTGTCTTCATTTTCTTGGGGAACTTATTCAGATATGGAAGTGCTGGATTGTGCAGGAGTTCTATTTTTAGGTTTTTGCGGAAGCTCCATACTATTTTCTGTACTGGCTGTGCCAGTTTACATCCCCTCCAACAACGCACGAGGGTTTCTCTTCTCTACGTCCCTGCCAACCTTGTTGTGATAACTATTCTCTGCTTCCTCTTCTGTTTTTTGGAATAATTGGAGAGGGATAGGTACTAACTCTTCTTTAAACATTTGGTAGAATTCACCTGTGAAACCGTACGGATCTGGACTTTTGTTTGTGGGGTGTTTATTGGTTACTGACTCAGTGTTGTTACTAGTTCTTGGTCTATTCAGATTTTCCGTTTCTTCGTGATTGACTCTTGGAAGAGTGTATGTTTCTCGTAATTTATCCATTTTCCCTAGGTTGTCTGATTTGTTGGTATAGTGTTCTCTTATGAGGGCTTCCCTAGTGGCTCAGTGGTAAAGAGTCCGCCGGCAATGCAGGATTTGATGCCTGGGTCGGGAAGATCTCCTGGAGAAGAAAATGGCATCCCATGGACAGAGGAACTTGGCAGGCTACAGTCCATGGGATGGTGAAAGAGTCAGGCACGGCTTAGTGACCGAACACATTCTCTAATGATCCTTTGTATTCAATAAATTTTTTTAAAAAGTGACATCAAGGAAACAGGGAAGGGACTTCCCTGGTGATCCGGTGGTTAGGACTGTGCGCTTCACTGCAGGGAGCTCGGGTTTGATCCCTGGCTGGGCAAACAGATACGATGTGGCATGGCCGAAATAAACAGCAGAAGAACAGGGATGAGGCAATCGGGTCAGATCGACACTGAGCACGAGAGTATGGTCTTCGGCCAGTGGCGCCTCTCGGGTATTTCTCTCCTGGGTGCTGCCCAGGGGCTGAGCACGTGCTGGTGGCCACCCACCCATAGCTCCTGCCTCCTGCCCTACAGTGGGGCGAGAGTCATCAAACCAGGTAATTGCATGCTACCAGCTGTGTAAATTATAATTCTATTACCAGCATCCATAATTTCATGAAAACACAAGCTCTTGTTTGCTGGGTGTTATAAACACACAGACCTCTTCTTCCCTGTCCCCGTAGGTGCTTCGTCGCATGTTGTGTCCACTTTTTGCGACCCCATGGACTGTAGCCACCAGGCTCCTCGGTCCATGGGATTTCCCTGGCAAGAATATTGGAGTGGGTTGCCATTCCCTTCTCCAGGGGATCTTCCTGAACCAGGGATGGAACCCACGTCTCCTGCATCTGCTGTACTGGCAGGTGGATTCTTTATCACTGAGCCACCTGGGATGCCCTAAATACACAGAAGAGACTACCTT
>SJYW01054502.1:219485-230678 GCA_006410735.1 Raphicerus campestris | reverse complement strand
TGGTAAGGGCAGGCAGGGGGGCAGGGGGGTGGGGGTGGGGGTTTCCTACATGTAAAATGTCATAAAGCAGGGAAGCTGTTAAGCTGACCAGCTGACCAGCAAGCCCTAACAGCAATTACCAACAAAGACAGCACCCTTTCATTCATTCAGCCTATTTTACTGAGCACCTACTACGCATAAGGCCCTCTAGCCAGACAGGAAGGCCGTGAACACAATTCTGGCCACACTTCTGCCTCCCGAAGCTCAGTGCTGGGGGGAGAAGGTGTGCAGAGAAGTCATCACAACCCCATCAACTCCTGGGCCTGATCCACAATTGCTTATCTGCAATACTGAAACCCCCCCAAACTCTGAAATTTTAAAACGCTTTGATGGCCAAACCTGGATGTAGATGAGGGGCTCTTTATAGCCTTTTCCATCCCACTTAGAATGAACCATCTACATTTTGCCATAAAATCGATACAGGTGCCTCCCCAGACCCTGCGCGGGTGGGATATCAGATATTGTGTGAGCACCATTCCTGATCTCTGTTCTGAGGAGGCCTGCGTGCCTGAGGCCCCCAGGGTTTCAGGTGCAAGACCACGGGCCTGAGTTGAGAAGGATCAACCAACGCCCAGCGGGGACTGGCGGGCCGGAGGTAAGGGGAGGGCCCGGAGCTGGGACTTACCGGAAGGAGCCGTCCAGGTTGGCACGGTGGATGAAGCTGAGCTTGGCGTCGGCCCAGTACAGCTTCTGCTCCTCCAGGTCGATGGTCAGCCCGTTGGGCCAGTAAATGTCCGAGTCCACAATGATCTTCCGGGTGCTGCCATCCATCCCTGCCCGCTCGATCCGAGGTGTCTCTCCCCAGTCTGTCCAGTACATGTACCTAAGGAGGACAGAAACGCTTGCTTTTGTTTGATCTTTGTTTCCTGTCTACATGAATGCAAGTATATGAAACAGAGACAATGAATCTGCCTGGAAACCTCACCCAGTGTTCAGGCCGCGGGGTATTACTACTTCCGATTTGCTTTCTAAGCAGTTAGTGATATGCGTATTTTTTTTGTCCAGGAAGCTTGTGGGTTCTTAGTTCCCCAACCAGGGGTTGAACCCACACCTTTGGCAATGGAAGTGTGGAATCACCACTAATATATTATTTATTAATCAAAGTTGGATAATTAAATATCCTTGTTTCCACTTGTTCTCATTTAGCGACATCTTCTGCGTATCCTCTTCTTCTTACTAACAGCAATCTTTCCTGTTCTTTTAATGGGAATTTTCTTGTTCTTTGGTCTTGTTTTTTGTCCTCTGGACTACATTTTACTCTTTTGCAACACTGTGGACTATAATCAAGATTGCCAGGAGAAATATCAATAACCTCAGATATGCAGATGACACCACACTTGTAGCAGAAAGCGAAGAAGAACTAAAGAGCCTCTTGATGAAAGTGAAANCAACATCTTCTGAGTATCCTCTTCTTCTTACTAACAGCAATCTTTCTTGTTCTTTTAATGGGAATTTTCTTGTTCTTTGGTCTTGTTCCTTGTCCTCTGGACTACATTTTACTCTTTTGCAACCCTGTGGACTATAATCAAGATTGCCGGGAGAAACATCAATAACCTCAGATATGCAGATGACTCCACACTTATAGCAGAAAGCGAAGAAGAACTAAAGAGCCTCTTGATGAAAGTGAAAGAGGAGAGTGAAAAACTTGGCTTAAAGCTCAACATTCAGTAAATGAAGATCACGGCATCTGCTCCCATCACTTCATGGGAAATAGATGGGGAAACAATGGAAACAGTGACAGACTTTTTATTTTTGGGGGGGCTCCAAAATCACTGCAGATGGTGACTGCAGCCATGAAATGAAAAGACGCTTGCTCCTTGGAAGGAAAGCTATGACCAACCTAGACAGCATATTAAAAAGCAGAGACATTACTTTGCCAACAAAGGTCAGTCTAGTCACAGCTTTGGTTTTTCCAGTAGTCATGTATGGATGTGAGAGTTGGACTGCAAAGAAAGCTGAGCGCCGAAGAATTGATGCTTTTGAACTGTGGTGCTGAAGACGCTTGAGGGTCCCTGGGATTGCAAGCAGATTCAACCAGTCCATCCTAAAGGAAATCAGTCCTGAATATTCATTGGAAGGACTGATGCTGAAGCTGAAGCTCCAATATTCTTCTTCCTGATGCGAAGAACTGACTCATTTGAAAAGACCCTAATGCTGGGAAAGATTGAAGGCAAGGGAGAAGGGAACGACAGATGATGAGATGGTTGGACGGCATCGCCGACTCAATGGACATGAGTTTGAGTAAACTCCAGGAATTGGTAACGGACAGGGAGGCCTGGCGTGCTACAGTCCATAGGGTCGCAAAGAGCCGGACACGACTGACTGACTGGACTATAACCCACCAGGCTCCATTAAGTTATTTAAGTGATTCCACACTGAACACTTGCAGTTGCTTCTGATTTTTTCCTCCTACAAAAACGCCATAAAGGAACTTCTAAAAGGCAGCTAAAACATGTGTAATGGAATATTACTGTGCGCCAAAGAGAAGTGAGCGATTAAGTCGTGAAAAGACACGGAGCCACACGAAATGCATATTAGTAAGTGAAAGAGGCCAGCGTGAAACGGCTGCATACTCTGGTTCCCGCATAGGACGCTCTGTTGAAGACAAAACTATGGAGACGGTAAAAAGAGCAGGGGCTGCTGGGGCTTGGGAGGGACGAATGAGTGGAACGCAGAGGGCAGTAAAGTGGTTCTACAGGATAATACGGGACTTTCCCTGGTAGCTCAGTCGATAAAAGAATCTGCCTGCAGTGCGGGAGACCCGAGTTCCATCCCTGGATTGGGAAGATCCCCTGGAGAAGGAAACGGCAACCCACTCCAGTGTTCTTGCCTGGAAGATCCTATGGACAGAAGAGCCTGGCGGGCTGCAGTCTACGGGGTCGCAAGAGTTGGATAGGAAACTAGCGAAGGACTAAACCACCCACCACCACAGGATAATACAATGGTGGATATGTGACATTAAATCTCTGTCAAAAGCCATTCAATGGTCACGGATATGTGGGAACTCTCTGTATACTGGCCCCCCCTACTTTTTCTGTGAACCTAAAGCTGCTTTAAAAAAAAAATAGTCTGTTGGGACTTCCCAGGCGGTCCAGTGGTTAAGACTCTGCACTTCCATCACAGGGGGCTAAGATCCCACGTGCCCTATTTATTTTGGTGTGGCTAAAATAAATAAATTATAAACATCTCAGTTACTCCTAGGTGGGCTATGGGTGATTCTGCTCTGCTTAACCATGATCTCAGAGTCTCCGGCCAGAACCCACCACCTCTGTAGAGGTTTCCTTATGATAATATGCATGTACCTCGGGTGACGGGTTCAAACCCCACCAGGGCCCAGCTGTCCTAGTGGGGCGCCCGCTCCATGTGGCCCTTCAGGGGAGAGCACAGGGGACCCACACCGGCCTGGAGGGCATGCATCTCCTGGGCTCCCAGCCCCTTCAGCTCTGGGGGAGTCACAGGCCACAAAGGGGCAGACCCGTTCTTCTCTGTCCAGCAGCGTCTCTCCAGAGTGGAGGGGGGACAGGGCCTGGATTCCCCTCGAAAGGCCTCCTCCCACTTGAGGCCCATGAGACTCTCCAGCTGGTGGGATATCCCCTTCTGGGGAGGCACAGAAGAGTCTTGAGCAGTCAGCAAACCCCACCACCCTCGGCCTTAGCGGCTGCTTTAGAGACAAATGATTTGTTTACGCTGGACAAACAGGCATCAGCCTGGAAGGGGTGGCCCCTAGGAGCCACCTGTCCTGTTGTGGGGGGCGCCAGCCAGGGAGGGAGCTCAAGCCCAGATGGGGACTGGAGGGGCTGTGAGATACCGGGAATGATAACAGGTGACTTCACAGGCATCCTAGGTCCATGGACCATGGGCTTCCCTTTCAGCTGCTTCTATTACCAATCAGGCTCCTCCCCCACCCCCCAGCTTTCACCTCCACATCTTCAGAGGGAAAACCTCACCACAAACCCTGCGCTGCTGTCCACCAGGGACCAGCCAAGCCAGCAGGGGCATGGGGGAGAACAGGTCCAGACTTGCCCCTTGGGGGTCTCTGTCCAGGGGGAGAGAGAAAACAATATGCACACAGCTGCCATTCCCCCCAAGACCGAGCTCCAAGGACCAACCCCATCTGTGAGGTCAAGCGACCTTGGGTGGGGGGTCATGTCAGAGCTGGTGCTGCTGGGTTGTGACAGACGATGAGAACGAGCTTGCGGGGGCTTCACGTGCAGCGAGGGGCCTGCCGTACCCCGCTGCTGTCACAAGCTCCCCTGTTCTCCAGCCCTGTGGGGACAGAGAACTCACAGCGCCTCTCCATAAAGCCTCTTATGCACGCTCCTGTGCATCCAGCGAGAAGCAATGTAGTGGTTCCGTCGCACAGTCATGTCCAACTCTCTGCAAACCCATGGACTGTAGCACTTCACCATCTCCCTGAGTTTGTCAAACTCCTGTCCACTGAGTCAGTGATGCCATCTAATCATCTCATCCTCTGTCTCCCCTTCGCCTCCTGCCCTCAGTCTTTCTCAGCATCAGGGCAGGGTCGTTTCTAAAAGAGTCGCCTCTTCACATCAGGTGGTCAAAGTATCAGAGCTTCAGCTTCAGCATCAGTCCTTCCAATGAATATTCAGGGTTGATTTCCTTTAGGATGGACTGGTTTGATCTCCTTGTAGTCCAAAGGGACTCTCAAGAGTCTTCTCCAGCACCACAATACGAAATGCAGGAAGAGCGGGAATTACTATTCCAGGGGGACAAGTGAGAAAACAGGCTCTGAAAGGGTGCCATGCGCCGGTCACAGGCTCCAGGAGCACAGCGTGGTTTTCTCATTGGGGCCAAAGCCTGTCCACCTTGGGACACATGCCCCTCTGCCAGCCTGGGGCGGTGAACCCCTCCCAGCCCCTGAGGCTCACAGGTGCCCTCGACCAGCTGCAAAGGCTCCCGCAGGCCTGTTTCCCACCCCCAGCAGCCTGGAACGAGCCCAGCCTCCGGGCACCCCAGCTGCCCAGAAGTTATCAGGAGAATAAATCTCGGAGCCCTCCACTCGTGCCCTCCCCAAAGGCTCCTCGGAGGCCAGCGGAGGCCAGCGGGAAAGGCCGGAAAAAGCGCAGGCTCAGGACCTCCGCGAGGAGCATAATTCAAATTCCTTCCCCCGGGTTTCATAACAGAGGCCGGCTGGTTTCCTTAAATGGGGAACTCGCGGGCCACCCCGCTCCCAGAGCCCGGCCGGTGCGGACATGCTCGTGCAGGGCCTGGACGCTGCCAGAGGCCCCGCCAAGCTCCACGGAGGAGCAGCAACTTCCGAGGCAGAGCACTGCAGCCTGGGCTCGGCGCAGAGGGCAGCGGCTGGTGCGGTTGTGGTTGGGTCTTATTTTAGGGAAGGGCCACTTTGCATTTTAAAGAGGGGGTTGGGTTTCAGCCTGGCTTCAGCTGGAGACCCAGGAGCCACCGCAGCCCCTCGTGGGCTGGTACAAGCAGGCGCCCCATCGCCCGCCCCATTGCAGGGCTCATGTCCTCCCAGCCCCAGAGCCTCAGGGCCAGAGGGGCCCACTCTGCCCCCCATCAGGGCACCTGATGCTCGCAGCAGAGGTGCCTGGCCTGGGCACTGCACTGTGCCACTGCTGAAACGGCCCAAGTCCAATCCCCAGGGTCTGTAGGCCCTTCTGCCTGTGGGGCTCTTGGTCACATGCACCCTGGGATGGACGTCAGGACTGAGGACCCTCCTAATGACATCTGGGCAGTATCCCTTCATCAGAGGAGGGAGCCCAGTTGTGAAGCAGAAAGAGGATATCACAAGAAGACACAGGGAGACGGGAGAGCCTCCCACGGGGCTGAAGGGGGTGGTGATGTCCCCCGCAGCCTCAAGTCTGTGGCCAGAGCGGAGAACGAAACCCACCGTCCCAGGACTCAGCTCAAGCTCACACCGAGGGCCACCACCAGGCCAGTGTTTAGCGAGGTTGGGGTGCTGCCCATGGTCCCTCCACACCAGCCTAGCGTCCTCCCCTGCTAGGCAGCAGCGCTTAAGAAGACAAAGCAGACACTGCTGGCCTTAACCACACCCTAGACAGCCAGCCTAGGATCACAGTGCAGTGTTCCCACCCTGGAGAGGCTGACACTCCGCAGCATCATTTTCGCTGCATCACACATCAGACATATTACCAGGGAAGGGGGAGCTTCGGGGGAGAGACTGGGCCCTCAGAAATCCTGCCCAAGGTGTCAGCACCGAAGTCAACTCTGCCCCCAGGGGCAGGGGTATGATCCCAGCAGGATCTGAGGAGACAATTCAAAGGCAAGATCAGAAAAGATTTCAAATAAGACAAGCCAGAGCCAGAGATGGACCAACTCCTGTGGATGCTACAGAAAATGCCAGCATGGGTGTGAGCATGAAGACTGTTCCCAACTGAGCATCAAGCACTTCTCAAACAAATACCAAGCACCTCCTAACCAAGCACCAATACCTCTCAACTGANAGCACTTCACCATCTCCCTGAGTTTGTCAAACTCCTGTCCACTGAGTCAGTGATGCCATCTAATCATCTCATCCTCTGTCTCTCCTTCGCCTCCTGCCCTCAGTCTTTCTCAGCATCAGGGCAGGGTCGTTTCTAAAAGAGTCGCCTCTTCACATCAGGTGGTCAAAGTATCAGAGCTTCAGCTTCAGCATCAGTCCTTCCAATGAATATTCAGGGTTGATTTCCTTTAGGATGGACTGGTTTGATCTCCTTGTAGTCCAAAGGGACTCTCAAGAGTCTTCTCCAGCACCACAATACGAAATGCAGGAAGAGCGGGAATTACTATTCCAGGGGGACAAGTGAGAAAACAGGCTCTGAAAGGGTGCCATGCGCCAGTCACAGGCTCCAGGAGCACAGCGTGGTTTTCTCATTGGGGCCAAAGCCTGTTCACCTTGGGACACATGCCCCTCTGCCAGCCTGGGGCGGTGAACCCCTCCCAGCCCCTGAGGCTCACAGGTGCCCTCGACCAGCTGCAAAGGCTCCCGAAGGCCTGTTTCCCACCCCCAGCAGCCTGGAACGAGCCCAGCCTCCAGGCACCCCAGCTGCCCAGAAGTTATCAGGAGAATAAATCTCGGAGCCCTCCACTCGTGCCCTCCCCAAAGGCTCCTCGGAGGCCAGCGGAGGCCAGCGGGAAAGGCCGGAAAAAGTGCAGGCTCAGGACCTCCGCGAGGAGCATAATTCAAATTCCTTCCCCCGGGTTTCATAACAGAGGCCGGCTGGTTTCCTTAAATGGGGAACTCGCGGGCCACCCCGCTCCCAGAGCCCGGCCGGTGCGGACATGCTCGTGCAGGGCCTGGACGCTGCCAGAGGCCCCGCCAAGCTCCACGGAGGAGCAGCAACTTCCGAGGCAGAGCACTGCAGCCTGGGCTCGGCGCAGAGGGCAGCGGCTGGTGCGGTTGTGGTTGGGTCTTATTTTAGGGAAGGGCCACTTTGCATTTTAAAGAGGGGGTTGGGTTTCAGCCTGGCTTCAGCTGGAGACCCAGGAGCCACCGCAGCCCCTCGTGGGCTGGTACAAGCAGGCGCCCCATCGCCCGCCCCATTGCAGGGCTCATGTCCTCCCAGCCCCAGAGCCTCAGGGCCAGAGGGGCCCACTCTGCCCCCCATCAGGGCACCTGATGCTCGCAGCAGAGGTGCCTGGCCTGGGCACTGCACTGTGCCACTGCTGAAACGGCCCAAGTCCAATCCCCAGGGTCTGTAGGCCCTTCTGCCTGTGGGGCTCTTGGTCACATGCACCCTGGGATGGACGTCAGGACTGAGGACCCTCCTAATGACATCTGGGCAGTATCCCTTCATCAGAGGAGGGAGCCCAGTTGTGAAGCAGAAAGAGGATATCACAAGAAGACACAGGGAGACGGGAGAGCCTCCCACGGGGCTGAAGGGGGTGGTGATGTCCCCCGCAGCCTCAAGTCTGTGGCCAGAGCGGAGAACGAAACCCACCGTCCCAGGACTCAGCTCAAGCTCACACCGAGGGCCACCACCAGGCCAGTGTTTAGCGAGGTTGGGGTGCTGCCCATGGTCCCTCCACACCAGCCTAGCGTCCTCCCCTGCTGGGCAGCAGCGCTTAAGAAGACAAAGCAGACACTGCTGGCCTTAACCACACCCTAGACAGCCAGCCTAGGATCACAGTGCAGTGTTCCCACCCTGGAGAGGCTGACACTCCGCAGCATCATTTTCGCTGCATCACACATCAGACATATTACCAGGGAAGGGGGAGCTTCCGGGGAGAGACTAGGCCCTCAGAAATCCTGCCCAAGGTGTCAGCACCAAAGTCAACTCTGCCCCCAGGGGCAGGGGTATGATCCCAGTAGGATCTGAGGAGAGAATTCAAAGGCAAGATCAGAAAAGATTTCAAATAAGACAAGCCAGAGCCAGAGATGGACCAACTCCTGTGGATGCTACAGAAAATGCCAGCATGGGTGTGAGCATGAAGACTGTTCCCAACTGAGCATCAAGCACTTCTCAAACAAATACCAAGCACCTCCTAACCAAGCACCAATACCTCTCAACTGAGTACCAAGCTCATCCTGAGTACCAAGCACATCCTGAGCACCAAACACATCCAAAACAAGCACCCAGTACCTCCCAACTAACCACCAAGCACTTCCCAACTCAGCACCAAGCATCACCCAACCAAGCACCAAGTACCTCCTGTGTACTTCCCAACCATGCACTAGCACCTCCCAATTGAGGACCTTCCGACCACACCAGACACCTTCCAACTGAGCAACAAGCACTTCTCAACCAAGCACCAAGCACCTCCCAACTGAGCACTGAGCACCTCCCAATGGAGCACACTCCAACCACACCAGACACCTCCCAACTGAACACCTTCCAAACAAGCACCAAACACCTCCCAACCAGGCACCAGCACCTCCTAACCAAGATGGCAAAAGGCTGCAAGGAAGAGAAAAAGGTCTGTGCACAGATGTGAAGACTACATTTCAGGGAGGTGGGAGGGGCATTCTTAACACAGCAACAGTGCTATTTATTGACACCATAACCATTCTTGGTGTCCAGGACATGGGGCAGGGCCACAACCCTGCACAGACAGGGATGCCCGAGGCACAGGGCAGCNCCACTGCCATTGCCACGTTACGACACACGGCAACAATCAAACAACAGGATGTTACCACTGCATCCGAGCCGGGCATCCTGACATCCTGCAAGGAGGAGACGGTCCACAGAGAACATCTGTCCAGAATCTCATCCCTCTCTGCCCCGAACAGGTCCGAACAGATAACAAAGAGCGTGGGTCGTCACGAGCCGACAGCTCTCTGCCAGCCACACAGCACGTGGGGCTGGGTGGGCTCCTCTCTGAGTGCCCTGAGCCCTCAATACAGAGGCCTGGGTTGTGGGTGATAGCTGGCCCATTTTACAGATGGGGAAGTTAAGGCTTCAAGAGGAATGAAGTTCAACAGCACACTAGAGGTGCCATACTCTGGAACACTCATACTCAAGTATGCTGCTTGCGTGCATATATTTAGTTTACAAAAATGATAAGTACCTCAATAAAAAGGTCTTTTTAATTAAAAATGGAAATTACCATTTTCCCAGCTGCTACAGCATGCCGAGGGGCCCGGTGGACCCTGCACTCCAGAAGGGCTCACCTGCCCATCTGAAGAACGCCCCCGCCCTGCCCAGGGCCAGCACTGGCAGCTGCTCCATAAATGCGTTTCACCCTCCCTCCCCCTACTCCCTAGAATCCCAGCTTGAAGACGGTGAGTCGCTTCTGCGCTGAGAGTGAAGAAGGAAAAGGATGGGCGGCTCAGAAGGGTCCAGAACCCCACCATCAGCCGGAGGCCCAGGAAGCAGAGAGGCAGTGACACCCACCACTGGAGGCCAGGCCGGTAGTCAGGTGCCCTCCAAGTGTCAAGACACCGGCCAGCTGGAGGACAGTGGGTGAGGGGATGACAGCCTCGATCCGGGAGGGTCCAGCCTCAGAGGAGGAAGAATCGTGAAGGCCAGAAGCGGAAGGGGGCCTTCGAGGTTAGATCTGGAGGCTTATGGGGGGAGGCAGCAAGACCAATGCCAACCAATGCCCCACAGTATACTCAGGGCAGCAGGATCCCCAGGGCACCCGCCCATTCATCGTCACCAGGGGCGTCCCGGCAGCTGGAGCACAGATGACCGGTAATCCCACCCACCCCCGGCANACGCCCCACAGCATACTCAGGGCAGCAGGATCCCCAGGGCACCTGCCCATTCATCGTCACCAGGGGCGTCCCGGCAGCTGGAGCACAGATGACCGGTAATCCCACCCATCCCCCGGCATTGCTCGATGTGCCCAGGTTTCCGAGATGCCTCGCGGCAAGGTGTCCCGGCTCACCCCTTCTCATCCGGCCAAGGTAGGACCTGCTGGGAGGTTCCCAACCTCCTGGGGGTCACTAAGCTCCCGGATAAGCTGATCCTCTCCCCAGGGACAGACACACACACAGGTACACATACCAAGGCCTCATGGCCTCTCCCCCAACAGGGTGCCCCCAGCCCCAGCCTGAGGATGCAGACCCCACTTTCTCCTCTAAATGAGCATGTCTGAGGAATCCTCTGGTGGCCCAGTGGCTAAGACTCCACACTCCCAATGTAGAGGGCCAGGGTTCAACCCCTGATCAGGGAACTAGATCCTACCTGCCATAACTAAAGATTCTGCGTGCCACAGTAAGACGCAGCACAGCCAAACAAACCAATACGAAAAATGCACGCACGTGTGTTAAGTCGCTCCAGTCGTGCCTGGCTCTTTGTGACCCCATGGACTGTAGCCCTCCAGGCTCCTCTGTCCATGGGATTCTCCAGGCAAGAATACTGGAGGGGGCTGCCATGTCCTCCCCCAGGGGATCTTCCCGACCCAGGAATCAAACCCGTGTCTCATGCCTCCTGCATTGGCAGGTGGGTTTCTTACCACTAGAGCCACCTGGGAAGCTCTGAACACTAAAAATAAATAGACAAGTTAGCATCTGGGCGACGATGCAAGGGACTATCTCGGGAGAAGGTAAGCTCCCCGATGCCACAGGCATTCAAGTGGACACTGGTGACCACAGTTAAGGGACGAAACTCACCTGACCTCCGCATCAAGAGGTGGACGGCCCACTCACAGGGAGTCTCAGACAGGAGATTTTCCAGCCCAGAGGGGAAGCTCTTTGGAGGGAAATACCCAGGAGGCGAGTCACCAGCC
>SJYW01054502.1:173264-186571 GCA_006410735.1 Raphicerus campestris | reverse complement strand
GACACAGCACAATCCCAGGAATCACACGGTACCGAGCAAACTCAGGCCAGTGCCGAACAGTGCCAAGGCGACCAGAGCCAGCTTCAGACGTCCAAGGTGCAACTTCCCATTAAAAATTCATTTAACTTATTCCAATGCTTTGAATGGACACTAAATAAAACCATACAGAGATAAAGATACCTAATCAGAAAGTCTCCAACACCACAAACCTGCTTAAATATATAGAAAAGACAGTCTCATTCTTTTTATTTTTTGGATGCTGACCATTTTTTAAGTCCTGATTGAATGTGTTATAATATCGCTTCTGTTTTATGTTTTGCATTTTGGCCATGAGGCATGTGGGATCTTAGCTCTCTGGCCGGGGAGCAAACCCACACCCCCGGCACCTAAAGGCAAAGTCTTGACCACTGGACCACCAGGGATGTCCCTAAAAGTCTTATTTTTAGTTAAGAAATTTTTCAGTTTTAACAAGCGCTACAAGATTCAACGTTAACAAGTGAGACAACTGAGAAAAGAAATAAAATCTCTCTCAAGGGGGCAACCTTAAAGGACAAAGCTCTCTTAATGCTTAAACTCCTGAAAACTCATCTACAGTATCTGTCACTCAGCTTCCTATTCTGCAGTTGTCACTCAAAAGCACACAAGCTTTCTTTTTTAGCATAAAAATCGTTCTCCCACCACTCCCCACTATTTTTGCATGACTGAAAACGTTCTACAGTATTTTGAAAGATGATACAAACTACGAATGAAAATGCAGGTGTCAGGCCCCCTGTGATGTCCCCTGGGCTGCCTCTTTGAGATCCCATGGACCGCAGCATGCCAGGCTTTCCCGTCCATCACCAATTTCTGGAGCTTGCTCAAACTCCTGTCCATTGAGTCGGTGATGCCATCCAACCATCTCATCCTCTGTCATGCCCTTCTCCTCCTGCCTTCAATCTTTCCCAGCATGAGGGTCTCTTTCAATGAGTTGGCTCTTCACATCAGGTGGCCAAAGTACTGGAGCTTCAGTTTCGGCATCAGTCCTTCCAATGAATGTTCAAGGATGATTTCCAAGAGATGGGGAGGTGTTATTTGGACCCAAGATGTCACAGTCAAGTGCGTCTGAGATTTGCTGGGTTTCTTGAACTAAAACAAAGGCCAGCTTTATTTATAGCTGGCCATCTTAGAATCCCAGGCAGCTCAAACGGTAAAAAACATCTGCCTGCAGTATCGGAGACCTGGGTTCGATCCATAGGTCGGGAAGATTCCCTGGAGAAGGAATGACTACCCACTCTAGTATTCTTGCCTGGAGGAGCCTGGCAGGCTACAGTCCATAGGATTGCAGAGTTGGACATGACTGAACGACTAACACTCTCACTTTTCATCTTAGAACACAGACCTCAGAAATATGGGTTCTAGGACTTCCTAGCAGTCCAGCGGTTAAGACGTCACCTTCCATTAAGGGAGTATGGGTTCGGTCCCTGGTCAGGGTTAGGGTCCCACAGACCTCATGGCCAAAAAAATAAAACGTCAAACAAAAGCAATATTAACAGATTCGAGAGACTTTAAAAATGGTCAAGAAAATCTTAAAAAAAAAAATGCAGGTTATAAGTAAGGGAGGGGGCCTCACACTTGGCCCCANTTCTAGGACTTCCCTAGCAGTCCAGCGGTTAAGACGTCACCTTCCATTAAGGGAGTATGGGTTCGGACCCTGGTCAGGGTTAGGGTCCCACAGACCTCATGGCCAAAAAAATAAAACGTCAATCAAAAGCAATATTGTTAACAGATTCGAGAGACTTTAAAAATGGTCAAGAAAATCTTAAAAAAAAAATGCAGGTTCTAAGTAAGGGAGGGGGCCTCACACTTGGTCCCGNAAATAAAACGTCAAACAAAAGCAATATTAACAGATTCGAGAGACTTTAAAAATGGTCAAGAAAATCTTAAAAAAAAAAATGCAGGTTATAAGTAAGGGAGGGGGCCTCACACTTGGCCCCAGAAGCCTCTGTCACGCAGCAGGACAGGTGTCCTACAAGCTGGGGAACACAATCGGGTGGCGTCTGGAACACAGGCAGGAATTCACGACTCAGTGGATTTAGGGGCCAGAGTGGGTAAGGACGGGTAAGAGCCACTCCCCAGGCAGACGCGGCCTCGGGCAGCCTCAAGGCCTCTGCCCACCAGACCCTGGGCCAGAGGCAGCAGGAGGGGATGGAAACATCTGCCCCCCAGGCCCTCACACTGGGTGGCCCGTGGGAGGTCTCAAAGGGGACCACGGACTTGGAGGAGACGGATCTGCGTGGAGAAGCGCTCACCTTGGAGCGTAGAGAATAATGCCAGCTCAACGGCAGCGCAGAATGCCAGGCCAAAACGTTTCAGCTCGGGACACCCAGAAACCAGTGTACATTTTCTTAAAAAGGGGAAGACGTAATGAAACTAGCTTCGGAAAAATGAATCTGGCCAGAATGAAAGATAAATGGGCAATGGGAAGGTTTGGAAAGCTGAGAACAACCAGAAGCGAGGCTTCCCAGGTGACACAGAATCTGCCTGCCAAGCCAAGGGATACAGCTCTGATCTCTGGGTCAGGAAGATCCCCTGGAGGAGGAAATACTGCAACCCACTGCAGTATCCTTGCCTGGACAGTCCCACGGACAAAGAAGCCTGGCGGGCTCCAGTCCAAGGAGTCACAAAGAGTCAGATACGACTTACGGACTGAATAACAGCTAGAAGCTGATGTAATCCTCTACCCGGAATCTCGTCTTCCATGGGGCCCTGCGAGGGCCCAGAGGGCAGGCCTCAGAGCCGGGAGCCTGGGTTTGGGAAGGAAGGGAGACAGACCGCATCCAGAGAGGAGAGGAAGAATGGGCACCAAAGTGCCCCCTACTTCCAGTCTGAGCAGAGAGGAACCAGGGCAGGCAGCTGAGATGCCACCACCACACTCCAGTCCCCCATCCAGTCTTCTTTAGGGAACCAAGCTCACTCTGGGGAAAATTCAGAGCCATGGCCTTCCCCAGTGAATGCCAGCTCAAGAGCACAGCTTGCTCGGCCACCAGCTTGTGGGGAAGGCATCCCCTCATTCCCATCGAGGACGATGCCGGCTGACTCCAGGGCAGAGTCCAGGGTGGCAGCTGCCCACAAGAGGCGGGTCTGGAAGGCTCCAGGCCCCCGCACTCACGTGTCTGGGCTGGGGCCACACACTCAGGTGGCCTTTAATGCCCACTGAGCCATTTCCTGAGAGTTCTGCTAGGCGGGTACTGCCTCCCCATCTGGGTTAATAGAGGGGTACAGCCCAGGGAAGAAATTAAAGTTGCTCCCATTTTGTTCTGGAATGAGCAAGGGCAGGAGAGCAGTCATTTAAGAGGTGATTGATTCTATTTGCCTCCGGGCTGGCTCTGGAGTTAGCCGCACTAGACCTCTTGTCCCCAGCAGGCGCGGGCGACAGGAGTAGCCAAGGCCGTCCAGCAGACACAACACCTCTGAAGCGCTCCGCATGCTAACAGGAACCTGAAATGCAAAGACCAGCTCCATCGTGGCCGCACACGCATCTCTTGTCACGGCCGGAGACCAGACTGCTTGCTGGAGGCCACGTCTAAAGCCCAGCCCTCCGACACCCATCTCACGTCACCAGTTGCTGTCCCCAGATCAAGAGACCAAATGACAGAATCTCACNTGGAAAAATGAATCTGGCCAGAATGAAAGATAAATGGGCAATGGGAAGGTTTGGAAAGCTGAGAACAACCAGAAGCGAGGCTTCCCAGGTGACACAGAATCTGCCTGCCAAGCCAAGGGATACAGCTCTGATCTCTGGGTCAGGAAGATCCCCTGGAGGAGGAAATACTGCAACCCACTGCAGTATTCTTGCCTGGACAGTCCCACGGACAAAGAAGCCTGGCGGGCTCCAGTCCAAGGAGTCACAAAGAGTCAGATACGACTTACGGACTGAATAACAGCTAGAAGCTGATGTAATCCTCTACCCGGAATCTCGTCTTCCATGGGGCCCTGCGAGGGCCCAGAGGGCAGGCCTCAGAGCCGGGAGCCTGGGTTTGGGAAGGAAGGGAGACAGACCGCATCCAGAGAGGAGAGGAAGAATGGGCACCAAAGTGCCCCCTACTTCCAGTCTGAGCAGAGAGGAACCAGGGCAGGCAGCTGAGATGCCACCACCACACTCCAGTCCCCCATCCAGTCTTCTTTAGGGAACCAAGCTCACTCTGGGGAAAATTCAGAGCCATGGCCTTCCCCAGTGAATGCCAGCTCAAGAGCACAGCTTGCTCGGCCACCAGCTTGTGGGGAAGGCATCCCCTCATTCCCATCGAGGACGATGCCGGCTGACTCCAGGGCAGAGTCCAGGGTGGCAGCTGCCCACAAGAGGCGGGTCTGGAAGGCTCCAGGCCCCCGCACTCACGTGTCTGGGCTGGGGCCACACACTCAGGTGGCCTTTAATGCCCACTGAGCCATTTCCTGAGAGTTCTGCTAGGCGGGTACTGCCTCCCCATCTGGGTTAATAGAGGGGTACAGCCCAGGGAAGAAATTAAAGTTGCTCCCATTTTGTTCTGGAATGAGCAAGGGCAGGAGAGCAGTCATTTAAGAGGCGATTGATTCTATTTGCCTCCGGGCTGGCTCTGGAGTTAGCCGCACTAGACCTCTTGTCCCCAGCAGGCGCGGGCGACAGGAGTAGCCGAGGCCGTCCGGCAGACACAACGCCTCTGAAGCGCTCCGCATGCTAACTGGAACCTGAAATGCAAAGACCAGCTCCATCGTGGCCGCACACGCATCTCTTGTCACGGCCGGAGACCAGACTGCTTGCTGGAGGCCACGTCTAAAGCCCAGCCCTCCGACACCCATCTCACGTCACCAGTTGCTGTCCCCAGATCAAGAGACCAAATGACAGAATCTCACAGGCTGACTCTGAAGTTAATTCCCAAAGAATAAACGCACAAGAGTCAACACCATTTCTCAAATGGAACAGAAGGGTAATTTCACAATTGATCTCAAAATACACAACGATGCTGCAGAGATTAAAAACAGCAGCAGGCTGTTTTTAAAGACACCGGCGGGTCAAGAGAGGAAGGAAGGTTCCAGAATGAGGAGGCAAGCACCTGAGAACACTGTAGGTGAAAAAGTGGCATTTTACATGAATGAGGCTTAGAGTTAGATAAGTCACACCATTCACTCCCTGTCCCCTTTACTGAGGGGCAGGCAGGGATGGACAAGTCAGATCCCTACCTCGTACCATATATCCCCAAAACCATAACCATACACACACACAAAGAAACAAGAATATGTCTGAATATAAAACAACAAAATAAGAACAGTCCTGGAAGAAAATAAAGGAGGATGCATCTAACACCTAGGGACAGAGAAATGAGGCATGGAACCCAGAATCCATCAGAGGACAGACTGAGTNGGAGCCTGGTGGGCTACAGTCCATGGGGTCTCAGAGTCGGACACGACTGAGCGACCAAGTGCCACACTACATACTAGGAAATTACTTAGCTTTTAAAAAGGGCTGAAAATCTAAAAGTAAAGATACAGAAACTGTTAGTGACACAACAGCAAACGAAAAAGAGAAGATTACAGGATGATAGGGTTTATGTAAAAAATGAGTGCACGCTCGAAACATAGCAACACATTAAACTAGGTGTTGAGAGCACGGTCACCTCTAAGGGGAGAAAACAGGCCATCAGGGACACTGGTTTCACAGAAAGAGGAACCACACCGTTACGTGTTTAAGTTATACATATTCATATATAATATATGCATGCATTTTAATATAAACACATGTGTAATAGAAAGTGGCCAACAAGCATGTATGAAGATGTTCAACATCATTAACCAACCGGAAAACGCAAGTCAAAACCGCAGTGGGGAACCACTTCACACCTACCAGGCTGGTGGGGCCCAAACAGAGTGTCAGCCCTAACCAGCGCTGGCCAGGACGGGGAGAGACTGGAACCCTTGTGTGTTGCTGGGAGAGGATGTAAAATGGTGCAGCTGCTACGGAAGAGGGCTTCAGGGTTTCTCAAAAATTAAATACAGAATGGCCATATGATCCCGCAATTTCACTTTTCTGGGTAAATCCCCCCAAAATGAAAGCAGGACCTCATACAGATCCTTGCACACCCATGTTCGCAGTAGCTGAAGCTGGAAACAGCCCCAAGTGTCCCTCAACAGGTGAGCGGAGAAGCAAAGCATTAAGTAAGCCAGACATAAAGGGCAAATAGCATATGATTCCACAAAAACAGATACCAGAAAGGCAAGGTCACAGACATAGCAGAGGCTGAAGAGAGGTTCAGTCCTCTTCAGTCGCTCAGTCGTGTCCAACTGTTTGTAACCCCGTGGACTGCAGCACGCCAGGCTTCCCAGAGCTTGCTCAAACTCATGTCCATTGAGTCAGTGATGCCATCNTCCCTCAACAGGTGAGCGGAGAAGCAAAGCATTAAGTAAGCCAGACATAAAGGGCAAATACCATATGATTCCACAAAAAGAGATACCAGAAAGGCAAGGTCACAGACACAGCAGAGGCTGAAGAGAGGTTCAGTCCTCTTCAGTCGCGTCCAACTCTTTGTAACCCCGTGGACTGCAGCACGCCAGGCTTCCCAGAGCTTGCTCAAACTCATGTCCATTGAGTCAGTGATGCCATCCAACCATCTCATCCTCTGTCATCCCCTTCTCCTGCCTGCAATCTTTGCCAGCATCAGGCTCTTTCCCAATGAGTCAGTTCTTTGCATCAGGTGGCCAAATATTGGAATTTCAGCATCTGTCCTTCCAATGAATATTCAGGGTTGATTTCCTTTAGGACTGACTGGTTGGATCTCCTTGCAGTCCAAGGGACTCCAAGAGTCTTCTCCAACACCACAGTTCAAAAGCATCAATTTTTCGGTGTTCAGCCTTTTTTATGGTCCAACTCTCATATCCATACATGACTACTGGAAAAACCATAGCTTTGACTATCTGGGCCTTTGTCAGCAAAGTAATGTCTCTGCCCTGTAATACGCTAAATTTGTCAGAGTTTTTCTTCCAAGGAGCAAGTGTCTTGTAATTTCATGGCTACAGTCACCATCTGGAGTGATTTTGGAGCCCAAGTAAATAAAGTCTGTCACTGTTTCCATTGTTTCCTATCTATTTGCCATGAAGTGATGGGACTGGACGCCATTATTTCGTTTTTTGAATGCTGAGTTTTAAGCCAGCTTTTTCATTTTTCACTCTCCTCTTTCACTTTCATCAAGAGGCTCTTTAGCTCCTCTTCACTTTCTGCCATAAGGGTGGTGTCATCTGCATATCTGAGGTTATTGATATTTCTCCTGGCAATCTTGATTCCAGCTTGTGCTTCATCCAGCCCTGCATTTCTCATGATGTACTCTGCATATGAGTTAAATAATCAGGGGAACAATATACAACCTTAACATACTCTTCCCAATTTGGAAAGAGTTCGTTGTTCCATGTCCCGTTCTAACTGTTGCTTCAGTTTAACGACCAGAAATACTACCCCAGGCAAACTGAAAGTACTAAAGAAAATCTGCAATGAATTAAACAATGTTTTCGTTGTTTAGTCACTAAGTCATGTCCAACTCTCTGTGACCCCATGGACTATAGCCCACCAGGCTGTTCTGTCCATGAGATTTTTTTTCAGGCAAGAATACCAGAGTGGGTTGCCATTTCCTTTTCCAAGGGATCTTCCCATGCCAGGGATCAAACCTATGTCCTCTGCATTGCAGGCAAACTTTTTACCACTGAGCCACCAGGGAAGCCCCAGTGACTGATATCAACCAAGAAGGCAAATAAGAAAATACCCAGAAAGTACAGTATCTCCCACCCCTGCAAAATGGTTCAGAGGTGACGTCACCATGACAACCTCCCAGGGGTTGCTGTGCAAGAGAGATCCCGAGAGAAGGGGACAGAGGACAGCGGACATGTAACTCTGGGCACCGATGCAATCAGATCCTGAGGTTCCAGCCCCACGTGGAGCCTGAGGGCAGCTGGCCTGCAACACCTCTCTGCTTCTCCCAGCCTTCTACTGGAAGAGGGTGTTTGGAACAGACCCTCGGCCTCTTTTAAAAGGAAATGGCTGGCGCTTCCCTGGTGGCTCAGTGGTAAGGAATCTGACCGCCAGTGCAGGAGACACAGGTTCAATCCCTGACCCAGGAAGATCCCACAGGCCTGGGAGAAACTAAGCCCACGTGTCACAAGTACTGAGCCTGTGCTCTAGAGCCGGGGAGCCACAATAGCTAAGGCCCAAGCACCCTGGAGCCTGTGCTCTGCAGCAGGAGAGGCCCCTCAGCGAGAAGCCTGCCCCACAGCTAGACAGTGGCCCTACTCGCCAGAACTAGAGAGAAGCCCGTGTGGCAAAGATGGCCCAGTGCAGCCCAAATAAACACATACAATTCGTTTTTAACTGCCTTTTTTTTTTTTTTTTTTATGAAGACGTTGCCGAAGGCAAAGAAGGGAGCCCCTGCCCCTCCTAAAACCGAAGCCAAAGTAAAGGCTTTGAAGACGAAGAAAGTGGTGTTGAAAGGTGTCCACAGCCACAAAAAAAAAAAAAGACGATCCGGATGTCACCCACCTTTCAGCTGCCCAAAACACTGCGGCTCAGGAGGCGGCCCGAAGATCCTCGGAAGAGCAGCCCTAGGAAAAACAAACTTGACCACTGTGCCATCATCAGATTCCCCTCACCACCAAGTCAGCCACGAAGAGAAGAGAACTCACTGGATGTCAGTGCCAACAAGCACCAAGTTAAACCGGCTGCGGAGCTCTGTGGCACTGACGTGGCTGAGGTCAATACTCTGATCAGGCCCGATAGGGAGAATCGGCCCTACATTCCACTGGCTCCTGGCTACGATGCTTCGGATGTTGCCAACAAAATTAGGATCATCTAAACTGAGTCCAGCTGGCTAATTGTAAATATAAAAGTTTTCACTATGTAAAAAAACAAACAAACAAAAACAGCTTAACAAAAAGAAATGGGACGCCCCCTGCACCGTGCCCTTCCCATGACAGACCGTCTAGAAGGCGGCTTCCTCCTTGTAAAACCCCCACCAGCACCCCCAAAAAGCACATGCCATCCTCCCCATTTTGCAGATAAGGAAACTGAGTCCCAGAGTTAACAAACCACTTCCCAAACTGGAGAGAAAGCGGACAGCAGCCCACAGCGGCAAAGGGCCCCTGGGGCCCGCTCTCTGGGTCCCTGCCATCCCCACTGGCCTCCACATCAGCAGCGCTCTGACCCACAGGGTCCCCGGGGCGCCCGCAGGGCTTCCTGCACAAATATATCCCAGGCCCAGCAGAGGAAGGGGCTGGACGCAGCCCCAACTCCCATCAGAGCCTCTCCATTCTGAGAGCGTGTGACCATCCCAGAGGCCTTGTAAGCCACAAATGTCCAGCTCCTTCCAGGGCTTCTGTGATATCTAAGTCCACCAGGTCCACCTCCCAGGGTCCCTCACCCCACCAGAGGCCAGCACTGGCCCTCAGTCTGTCCCCCAGCCAAGCTCCCTTCACCATGCCTCTCCCATCTCTGAAGCTAATGTGGTCATGTCCCCAGCCCAGCTTTAAAGAGCCTCCGCTGTCCAAACCCCACGGGGACAATGGGCTCCGAGCCCATGCCTGCTGGGAGAAGCACCCACACAAGGTCAGCCCATCAGCGGTGGACGGATGAGCAGATGCGCCCTGTCCACGCTGTGCAAGGAGCAGAGCGCTGTTCCGCGCTGCAACGTGGACACCCCGCGAAAGCAGTCCGCTAATCGTGAAGCCAGAGGCAACAGGCAGCCCAGCCGGTGAGTCCCTGCAGGCAAAGTATCCAGAGCAGACAATGCCGCAGAGACCTGGGGTAGGGGGATGGGAAGTTTCAAGGATGCAGGGTTTTATTCTGGGCCGACAGAAGGGATGCTTGTACAGCACTGCGAATGGACCACGGAATTGTCTCCTTTAAAATGATAGGTTTTAGGTGACATGACTTTCACCTCAATTTAACAAAACAGAAAAAAAGAGATCAATTCAACACCTTTCCCCTGCGTTTCCTATCTCCCTCCCCCAGCTAAAGTCTCCGGAAGCTTCCAGTGCCTTCTGGACCACATCCAGACTCTGCAGCGTGATCTGGCCTCTTTCAGCAGAGACCACCGGGTCTCTGAGGACAGGGTCCTGGGACGGAGCCCACCTCCCCCAGAGCTGCACAGTCAGCTGCTGACTGCCTTCCTGTCAACCAGACAGCCTGAGAGCAAAGGCCCGGGCCTCCTCCGCCATTCTATCCCATCCTATCCCCAGCGCTTCAGCAGGTACCAACAGTAACAGCATCAATAAAAGAGATGATACAAGTGCCAGGCATGTGTCAACGCACTGACCTACCAGGAGGAAGTACTGTTACGCCCATTTTACAGAAGAGAAAACAGACGCATGAAGGTGGAGTCAGCTGCCCAAGCGCCCCCCACAGTCAAGGCTCAGCCCAGTTCACCACCACAATACCCTTCACCCAGGGCTGCCACGAAAAACAAGTCAGACAGTGGACGGGATGGTCAAGGTCCCACACGGGAGGAAAATCCAGACTGTGTGATAAGAGCTTCTAGACCTTCCAGGCCAGAAAGATCAAGGACCTTATTACCCAACAGGCACCAGAGCTCTGCCACCAACAGGTCCTCCCCCAGCCAGGGACGTGCAGAGAGTTTCACAGACAGTATTTTACACTCCTGAGCAGGGGGAGGAACCAAGTGAGGACACAGGATATACAGAAGCGAAGTAAGTTGTCCAAAGTCAAATAGCCACTGAGCTTCTAGACCAGTGGCCCCAACCTCTTTGGTACCAGAAACCGATAGCATGGAAGACCATCTTTCCACAGAGCTGGGGGGTGGGGGAAAGGTATGGTTTGGGGGTGATTCAAATGCTTTACATTTACTGGGCACTTTATTTCTATTATTATTATTGCATCAACTCCACCTCAGATTAACAGGTATTAGATCCCGGAGGTTTGGGGACCCTTGCTCTAGACCCAAGGGGTCTGACCCCCGGGGCCCCTGACCTTAGCCCTGGCAAGCCCACGTGGCAGGACAGGAAGTCCTCACCTAACTACAGCAACCCCCCACCACCCCGTGAGCAAATTCTGCTAAATGCCTGAGCAGTGACACAGCGCAGCTGAAATTAAACGGGTTCCAAATACGACGGCATGGCCACAGCAAATGCTGGGACACGCGGGTGAACTGGGTAAATTCTTGGAACTGCACGGGAGGGTTACAGGCGCGTGGGGCCCCGCTTTGGGAAGCAGAGGGTCCTGCCGGCAGCCTCTCCATGGACTCCCCACAGCACTTAGTTAACTCGATGCTCACCTGCGGGCTAGGCAGAGAGCTAGGCAGGAAGCACCCCACCCCCACTCCTGGGGGTGGTCATGGGACCAGTGCAATGGGGCCAAAAGGGAGAGACCCCGGCCGTGGAGCTGGGGCCGACCACTCCCAGCTCTAGGATCACTCCAACAAAGGCATTTCCTTGGGCTCACCCCTTCAAATTGCAACAGGAAGCAATCAGGAAAAATAATTAGCTACCAACTTACTAGCTCCACTCTGGACTGTGGCATAAATCTAACACAGAAATCAGGGACATGACATGTCAAGAGCAGTCAAAATAGTTTCTGCAAAAAGTTCCCTCCCTCTCCTTCCATTTTAGGACCAGATAGATTACCACATTAGCCGGGGCTCTGAAAACCTCGTGTTGACATACTTCCTTAATGTTAAAATAATCAGCTCTATTTTTTTGCCTCCTACACCACCGAACTCCACAAATGTGATCCTTCTCCTTGGGGGCTCGAACCGCAGGACAGGCACTGCAGTCCAGCAACATCACCACCCTAAGGTCCAGGAAATCCGAAACTGCAACGCGGTGAAAAGCTACTCTGCCGGCAGAGAAACCCCACCTTTAAAACAAACATCTTCCCCCCACTCAAGAAAACCCTTTTGCCTCCGTGATCCAGGCATTTCCGGAAAGAGAAGCAGCAGCGTCGGCCTGAACTACCCAGATACTGTCATTGTTTTTTTGCTGGTATCAGACGGGGCCAAGAATGTAAACACTCCTGAGAGAGGCGCATTCAGCCTGAAACTGCCAAGGGTCTCCGGGGATCGGGTCTGGGAGGCAAGAGGACTTGAGGAATTACCTCTTCTCGCCACCCCCCAAACCTCAGCGGAGGGGCCGCAGCCCCCGGAATGTGACCACAGAGCCAGGCCAGGACACCTCCCTGCAGTGTCCTCGCTGGAAATATTCAGGGAGACAGCTGTTTGCCTTAAAGAGGCCCAGACAAAGGGACCCGAGGCCCCCCACCCCCAACTGCCACCAGCAGAAGAGCAGCCCAGGGCACAGAGGACTCCCGCTCCGGGGTCCACTGGGCCAGCCACACTCCACAAAAACAAAACACTCACGTCGGAAGAGAATGGTTTAGGTAGCGAGAGAGGCTTGCTTCAAAAACCACATGGCAATCTCCAAATTAAAAGAACATGTGTAGCTTTTCACAAGACGCTTCGTTTCCTGAGTCCTCCTGACCTCAACTCCACCCCTTGGGACACACCAACAGTTGGAAAGAAAGGTCCCCAGGCTCTGATCTCCCAAAGGGGGTGTGTGTAGACAGCCAAGGCCCCCACGCCGCAGGCTGGGACCCCGTCACCCCGCGCGGCGGCCCCACGCAGCCGGGGCCCCCGGAGGTGGACACCCACCAGGTGTCACGATTTGGGGGCCCCAGCGGCCCAGACGGGGGGTCCGAGTCGAACGGGTACACCTGGCAGGTGTGAGTCCGCTGGGAAACCGACAGCGGCGCAGATGAAAGGGGCAGCGCCGCAGGCCAGGCCGCCCCGCGCGGGGTTCAGAACTTTCTCTGCGACTTAAATCAGTTCCCGGAGCTCACAGGCCGGCCGCGCGGCCATCGGAAGCAGGCTCGGGAAAAGAGTTCCCGACGCAGGGCGGCCAGGCCTGCCTCCGGGCCGAACGTCCCCGCTCCGTGCCTGCCCGCGGGGCCGGGGTCCCCACAGTACCCGCACGGCCTCGCCCGGCCGGCTCCGGGCGAGCGCACTTCCGAGCGCGCCTCGGGGCCCGGGCAGGTGAGAACCCGCCCGCGCCGCACCTGGCGGGGTCGGCGGCGCCCGCGCGCCCTGCTCGCCGGCCCGGGACGCGCGGGACGGGGCCCGGCGTCCCCGGGAGGGGCCCGGGCGGGCGAGACAAAGGGCCCGCGCGCGGCCCCCGGGCGGCGGGCGCGGCGGGGGGCGGCGGGGCCCCGCGGCGCGCGCCCCAACTCGCCCCCAACTTGCAAAGTCGCTTCGGCGGCGGCGCAGCGTACTTGGCCGCGGGGCCAACCGAGTCGCCCGGACGCCCGGGCC
>SJYW01054502.1:145210-172335 GCA_006410735.1 Raphicerus campestris | reverse complement strand
GACCGCCGCGCCCGGGGTCCCAGCGCCCCTGCCCGCGCCCCCTGCCCCCGGGGGCCGGGCGCCGGGGCTCCGCGGGGGCGCGGGGGCGGGCTCCCGGTTTGCACCCCGCGGGGCCTGGGGCCGGATCGAGCCCCGGAAGCAGGTGTGTCACCTGTTAAAAGCGGCCAGGACCGAGCTCGCTCGGTGGGGAAACTGAGGCACGGGGCCTGGGTGTGCGAAAGGGGTTGCCCCAGGGCACGCGCGGTCAGGCAGTTTCAGGGCTGGAAGCCAGGGGCCCCGAGCCAGGTGCGCGCGCTTTCCGGCGACCGCAGCCACCCCAGCAGGGTCCTCCTCCTCGGAGCGGGCCCCCGACACCTGTGCTCACCGAGGAGCGGCCCGAGAAGGAGACCGCCAGGCGGGGCCAGGGCAGAGACGGAAGCGGGAGAGGTGGGAGCTGCAGGGGAATCGGGGTAGGCTTAAGCTTGACTTTTAAACTGAACGTATACCCTCGACATTAACTAGCGTAGAAGACTGAGCGGTAGACACGTTGTTTTTCCCTATATGCTTGTAGGCGGCCTCTAGGATGCAGATCTCACCTTTGATCATTCAACAAGCAGGCCCTGAACCACCCTTCCCCAGCACCCGCCCCCTGCCCACCCTCGCATCAAGTTCGGCTACTGAGCCCTCCGAGGCACAGGAAGCCCTGGCGAGGGGCAGCACAAACTGTGGAAAGCACAGGCCCAAATTCAAACTCTGATTCCACTGCTTCCTGCAAGGTGTGCCCTTGTTGAAACTGTGTGCTTCAGTGGTGGCCTACTCTTGATGATTCCCTGGACTGCAGCCCACCAAGTTCCTCTGTCCTTGGGATTTCCCAGGCAAGAATACTGGAATGGGTTCCCATTTCCTTGTCCACAGGATCTTCCTGACCCATGGATCAAACTTGAGTCTCCTGCATTGCAGACATATTCTTTACCCTCTCTGAGCCATCAGGGAAGCCCAGGGGTGTGCTCTTGGGCAGGGCCAAATATAACCTCTCTGGGGGGAATTCCTCCCCTTGTAAAACAGTGAGAACACTTACCTTGCAGGTGCTGAGACAAGGATGGACAACTCACCAGAATAGCCGCGCCCATGGATACAGGCATTCTTCCTGTATTTGTGACAACTTTACAAAGCTGGTGCTCAGGCAAAATGTCTCTGTCCCCTAGGGTTTATATTCCAGGGAAGAAGACAAACAAAAATAAGAAGATAGATACATTTAAAACCAAAGCAAACAAACCAAAACACCACTAACAGACTCAGGAATGCGGTGAAGAATGAGGGTGTTGGGCTGCAATGCCTGGGGAAGCAGCGCTGTCTGAGCTACCACCAGGGAGCAGTGGAAGAATCTGCCTGCCAAGGCAGGAGACGCGGCTTCAGTCTCTGGGTTGGGAAGGTCCCTGGAGGAGGGCACGGCAAAGCACTCCAGTATTCTTGCCTGGAGAATCCTATGGACAGGGGAGCCTAGCGGGTTCCACGGGGTCGCACAGAGTTGGAGACGGCTGAAGTGACTGAGTTCACGAGGGTCTTAACTGCTCTGTGACATATGGGATCTTTAGTTGCACTACGTGAACTCTTGGTTGCAGTATGTGGGTGGAGTTCCCTGACCAGGGATTGAACCCAGGCCTCCTGCCTTGGAGTGCAGACTCTTAACCACTGGACACCCAGGGAAGCCCCTGTGCTGGAACTTTCTACCCCTGTTACCCACAAGGCTTACTCCCTCCCATCTTCAGCTCCTCAGCCAGACTCTCCCTTACCCTGCTTGGAGACTGCACACCACACCCCCTCCACCGCCCACCCTTGCCAGCACTTCCTGCTCCATTTCTTTGCCTAATTTTTCTCCTTTTCACTGACCAACATCTGACAGACTACTGTTTACTTATCTTTCTTCCCTCCACAAGAATATACTTTCACTTGTTTTATTCCACGTGTATCCCCAGAGCCTACACCAGGGCCTGACACAGCAGGTGCTCAATGTTTGTTGAATGACTGAGTGAACTGAAAAGACCTGATTTATATTTATAGAAGGATCACTCTGGCTGCTGAGTAGGGACAGGACTGTTAGGATGAAAGAGAAGATGCTGAGGACTGGCCAGCAGTGGGTACCACAGTAGCACCCAGGAGACATGGCAGCTTGGATAGGTGGGGGTGGGGGGCTCACAAGGGGCTGGATTCTGGGTGCTTTAGGAAGAGCTAATGGGACTCCCCAAAGGCGCTGGGTGTGGGAAGGAGGAGAAGGGGCCCTAGGGTGGCCCACCCTAGGGGCTCTGCTTGTGCAGTCACTCAGTCATGTCCCACTCTTTGCAACACCATGGACTGCAGGTAGGACTCCAGGCTTCCTTGTCCTCCACCATCTCCTGCAGTTTGCTCAAACTGATATCCATTGAGTTGGTGATGCCATCCAACCATCTCATCCTCTGTCACCCCCTCTCCTCCTGTCTTCAATCTTTCCCAGCATCAGGGTCTTTTCTAATGAGTCAGTTCTTTGCATCAGGTGGCCAAAGTATGGAGCTTCAGCTTCAGCATCAGTCCTTCCAGTGAATATTCAAGGTTCATTTCATTTAGGCTTGACTGGTGTGATCTCCTTGCAGTCCAAGGGACTCTCACAATGACCACAGTGGAGGGGTCACCAGAGACCACCTGTGGGGGACAGGACTGTGCCCCAGGTCTCAAAGCATCGGAGTGAGAGCCCAGATTGCCTGACTCTGATCAGAGATTCGAGGAAAGCTGTTTGCAAAGAACAATGAGATTGAATCACTGTTTGATTCTGCAGGATTCCAGCCTCACAAGGGCAGTCATTTTTAGACTCTTCGCTAATGTAAGAAGCAACTGGAGAACGTGCTAAGCTTCCACTTCCCCAGAAGGCTGCATGTCACAGCTCATCACGCCACCCAGCTTTTCTTAGGCCTTGCGTTTGCAAGCGTTCACTCCCAATTCCTTGCTCAGATGCGAGTTCCATCGCACTGAAGTGAGGGGGGCTCAGCACCTGTCAGATCTAATCGTTTCTGGGGACAGGGGCTCATTTGGGGCCATTTAGGGCCCATCAGAGGATGACGTTTCAGCCCCTTGACACTTGGGGGAAAAGTGCCTCTTTGCTTTCCCTCCTGAGCTGGAACATGCTGACTCTGGAGAGTTATTCTGGGCACACGAGCCCTCCCTCCTGGCAGGCCTGGCTGCTGTGGTCAGAGGTGTGCCCTGGGCTCCAGCATTTCCGGGCGCGGAGCCCCAAGCGTTCTCCCAAGGCATGCAGTGGGAAAGTCGTCATCTGACAGGCCATCCTTCCCATCCCCGAGGGCCTCTCCCCGCCATGACACCACTGCCCGCCCTCAGAGAAGAGAAGAGAAGACTTGGACCAGTGTTCTCTGTGCTTTGAAGCCCTGCACGAACGTGACTCATGATGGATGTGTGTCCACGACAGGGCGTGGGAGTGGAGTGCCAGGCACCCCTCTCGTGTAGGCGCCACCTGCTTGCTCTTCTCCCTCCAGCAGTTTTCATCCACCTCTTAGATTCTGTGGCCCTGAGCTTCAGCCCTCCCTGGGGTTTGGCTTGCCTGTAACTCACATCCTGGTAAGGACGCCCTGGGAAGCCCCAGGAGCATCTGGTCCACTTGGCAGTTTTATTTTCACTGCAGCTGAAAGAGTCAACATTCAAATTTCATCCTCTTTCTAAAGCATTTTAAAGACACCTGCAGTAGTTTGAATGTGCTCCATCACTAAGTCTTTGCAGCCCCATGGACTGCAGTCTGCCACTGGAAAGTGGCGTGAAAGTGAAAGTTGCTGAGTCATGTCCAGCTCTTTGCTACCCTATGGACTGCAGTCCATGGAATTCTCCAGGCCAGAATACTGGCGTGGGCAGCCTATCCCTTCTCCAGGGGATCTGCCCAACCCAGCCCTGGAGTGGGTTGCTATTTTCTCCTCCAGGGGATTTTCCCAACCCAGGGACTGGACCTGCATCCTTCTGCTTTGCTGAGCCGATTCTTTACCACTGAGCCACCTGGGGAGCCCGTAGCAAGCTGAATAGGTGGTGTTCAGTTGCTCAGTTGTGTTCAACTCTTTGTGACCCCATGGGCTGCAGCACACCAGGCTTCCCTGTCCATCACCAACTCCCGAGCTTGCTCAAACTCATGTCCATCGAGTCAGTGATGCCATCCAACCATCTCATCCTCTGTCACCCCGTCTCCTCCTGCCTTCAAACTTTTCCAGCATCAGAGCCGTTTCTAATGAGTTGGCACTTCCCATCAGGTGGCCAAAATATTGGAGCTTCAGCTTCAGCATCAGTCCTTCCAATGAATATGCATGACTGATTTCCTTTAGGAGTGACTGGTTTGATCTCCTTATAGTCTAAGGGACTCTCAAGAGTCTTCTCCAACATCACTGTTCAAAAGCATCCGTTCTTCAGTGTTCAGTCTTTCTTATGGTCCAGCTCTCACATGTATACATGACTACCAGAAAAACCATAGCTTTGACTCGATGGACCTTTGTCAGCAAAGTAATGTCTCTGCTTTTTAAAATGCTGTCTAGATTGGTCATAGCTTTTCTTCTAAGGAGCAAGCATCTTTTAATTTCATGGCTGCAGTCACCATCTGCAGTGACTTTGAAGCACAAGAAAATAAAGTCTGTCACTGTTTCCACTGTTTCCCCAGGTATTTGCCATGAAGTGATGGGACCAGATGCCATGATCTTAGTCTTTTTTAATATTAGTGTCTTAAGTGTTAAATGTTTTTTTATGTTAAATGTTAAATGATGTCATCTCTTAGTTTTTAGAAGTTTAATAGTGGTAAAGAATCTGCAATGCGGGAGACCCTGGTCTGATTCCTGCCTCGGGAAGGTCCCCTGGAGAAGGGATGGGCACCCACTCCAGGATTCTTGGGCTTCCCTGGAGGCTCAGACAGTAAAGAATCTGCCTGCAATGCAGGAGACCCTGGTCTGATTCCTGCCTCGGGAAGGTCCCCTGGAGAAGGGATGGGCACCCACTCCAGGATTCTCGGGCTTCCCTGGTGGCTCAGACAGTAAAGAATCCGCCTGCAATGCGGGAGACCTGGGTTTGATCCCTGGGTTGGAGGAGGGCATGGCAACTCACTGCAGTATTCTTGCCTGGAGAATCCCCATGGACGGAGGAGCCTGGTGGGCTACAGCCCATGGAGTCACAAAGAGCCGGCCACGACTGAGCAGCCAAGAACAAAAAATACACCCACACCTCATCCTGGAAGGTATGAATGTTAACTGATCTGGGGAAAGGGTCTTTGCAAGTATAGTGAAGAATCTTAAGAGCAGGAGATCATCTGGATTATCCCACGGGACCCTGAATCCAGTGACACCGTCTTAGCGCAGAAGAGACTGCTGTGCAAAGATGGAAGCACAGGGCAGAGGGATGAGGCCACAAACCAAGGGACACCTGGAGCCTCCAGAAGCTGGAAGAGGTGAGGAAGTGTCCTTCCCTAGAGACTTTGGAGGGAGCCCAATACTGCCCATGCCTTGATTTCAGACTTTCGGCCTCCAGATGTTGAGAGAAGACATTTCCACTGTTTCAAGCATCCAGTTGGTGGTGATTTATAATGGCAGACACATGAATCTATCACAGTCCCTAATCTTCATAAACCCATTTAACAGGGAAGGAAACTGAGGTCAGTGAGGTAAGGGCTTATCCAGGGATCACCTCCGATTTATTCTGTACAATAATAGCAGAGGCCCATGGTCACAGCAGACGCTGTGTGACCTGTGAAGCCTGAACTGTTTATTATCCAGCCACTTACAGATGTGTTTGCCCACTCCTGCTCTAAGTGGCCCTATGGCAATACTTGTTCTAGAAAAAATAGAGCAGGGCAAGAGGGACAAGAGGTAAGGAAGGCTTCACTAGGATAGTGAACATTTGTGCAGGGACCTGGAAGTCCTGTGCAAAGGCCCTGAGGCACAGTGAGGGGCCTGAGCGGCTGAAGCAGAGAGACACCCAAGGTCAGAGGGGAGCAGAGGGACCCACCTGGCGGTCCAGCAGCTAAGACTCCGTGTTCCAAATGCAGTGGGCCTGGGTCCGATCCCTGGTCAGAGAACTAGATCCCAGATGCTGCAACTAAGGGTTCGCATATTGCAACCAAGACCCAGTGCAACCAAGTAAATAATTTTGTTTGTTTTTTTTTTAAAGAGCAGGCCATCTCTGCAGGGTCCTGAGAGCCACCTCCTCCAAGTGAGCTGGGGCCCCATCAGAGGGCCAGGAAGAAAGGGAGCCTAAGATTAGATTTCCACGTTGCGAACTCTCTGCTCCTGTATGGGGCGGGAGAGGGGCCCAGGAGGCCAGCTGAGGGCCTGCCATTCACTCTGATACCAGTGTTAGTGACCTCAGAGTATGGAGCCCCGCCTTGAACTCATCTAGCCGAGATCCTAGTAGACTTCCCAGTGGAGGAGCAGAGAGGACCCAGGCTCTGGGGAGGAGGGCTGAGCTGGGCTTAGAAACAGGGGAATCTTCAGGATCTGAGGCTGTGATTCTGGAGGGGCAGTTATGAAGAAGGAGGTTCAGGGGCTGAGCGTCTGGGGCCCTCCAAGCTCAGAGATGAGGAGCACCGGGAGACGGCAGCTCCCTGGAGCCAGGGAGGACGCTGAGGGGAGGGGAAAGG
This sequence comes from Raphicerus campestris, assembly GCA_006410735.1. Lineage (NCBI taxonomy): Eukaryota > Metazoa > Chordata > Mammalia > Artiodactyla > Bovidae > Raphicerus > Raphicerus campestris. The sequence continues at coordinate 165,713 of SJYW01054502.1, read as the reverse complement.
CCCCATGTGGCCGCCGCAAGACACTGGGACGGGCGCGGACACGTGTCCACGGGGCCCGGGACAGCCATTCATCTTTGACCTTGAGGAGCTGTTTGGAATCACGAAGTCACTCGCACACACCCAGCTTATGCTGAGAGCTGCATACACCACGAGCCCTTAGCTAAACACACAGGAGTTCAGGGTGAGGTGGAGACCTTCCCCAGCAGCTGGATGGAGCCCTGGGCAGCTGCCACATCTCTCCGGTCGCTCTCATGGGCAGTAAATCCTCAGGTCCCTTCTAGTCCCAGGGGCCACGTCCCCTTAGGAATTACAACTCCAGTTCTGATTTAATGATCAAAACGAAGATTTATTCCCAGTCACAGCTTCTCCCCTCCTCCAGCTCCACTGGGCTTCGAGCAGCCGCAGAACCACAGCGGGGGAGGCCAGCTGGGCCTCTGAAGTCCTCCTCCGGGAGGGAGGACGGGAGGAGACTGGGACCCTCCAGGACCGGGGGATTCCGAGAGCAGATCTCTCTCTTTCAGGCTTTCTGTGGGACCTTAGGTATTTCTTGGATGGTGCCTGACCCCCTCAGGGCATACACCTTTGCCCAGTCATCCAGAAAACACGGCCACCGGTCCAGTTCCACAGCCAGCTGGGCAGCAACAGAGATGACCTTGGCCTCTAATGCATCCAGCATGGAGCAAACAGCAGGAGACACCTGTTCGCCTGGGTCCTTGAAGCCCCTCTTGCCGGTCTCGGGATGAAAGGCACTCTCTCCTACTCTCAGTGTGGGCCGGGAACTAACTGGGGTGATCAACCAGCTCGGTTGGCACCCCACTCCAGTACTCTCGCCTGGAAAATCCCATGGACTGAGGAGGCTGGTAGGCTACAGTCCGTGGGGTCGCGCAGAGTGGGACACAACTGAGCGACTTCCCTTTCACTTTTCACTTTCACGCGTTGGAGAAGGAAATGGCAACCCACTCCAGTGTTCTTGCCTGGAGAATCCCAGGGATGGGGGAGCCTGGAGGGCTGCCGTCTATGGGGTCGCACAGAGTCAGACACGCCTGAAGTGACTTAGCGGCAGCAGAGAGGTCCTTAGGATGCAGAGCTCTCAGAGCTAAAACTGGGCGGGTCAAGGCCAACAGGAGCCAGTCGGTCGCCCTTGGGTTGGTGGAATCGGGTTTCCCTCTGTGGGACCCTCACCCCAGGCACGTGGGTCGCCAGGACACAGGCCCAAGGCAGGCCTAGTTCCACACCTGCCACTTAAAATTACAAGCCACTGTCAACACCTCTGTGCCATTGTTTTTAAGTGGAGGGATATTTTGGATAAAAAGAGACAACAAAGAGATCCTGATGGATCATTTCATGCTTATAAAAATAACTCTGATGATATTAAGAATTATGAGTGTTTTTTTAAGAAGAAACAAAAGTCTTCTGTATATGTGAGAGAATGTTCTTAGCCCTCTTCCAAACTGTTTAACGGAGACACATCATACTGTCTGTGACATACTTTCGATATTTTTGTTTTTGGCAAATGTGGCAAAACCTTAACGCATTTTGAACCTAGATAATAAAATTATGGGTGGTAACCATAAAAAAATAATGTTATAAATCATCCCACAGACTGTGGAATAAAGAGTGTGGGTTCCCTCTTTATTTGTTGGCTGGACAAATACACAGTCACGACAGCAGGTAGGGAGTGCCAGGTAGAACTTTTTGAACTCTTCTGTGTGGGAGCCAGGTGTCAAGAGACCCAGCCCAGGACCTCTCTGGACTTTCACCCCAGGGCGAGGTCTGCGGTAGGAGGTGGGGTCTGGGAGAGGTGCCCATTCTACCTGGATTGGGCCTTGTGCTGGGGCGAGGTGGGGGATGGAGGTCGCCAGGGGTCCCCACGGATCTGCAGTGGGGAATGGGCAAGCTGGAGGGGCAGACTAGGCCCTCTGAAGCTTGGAGCCCCAGGCGAGAGGGCACTTACTGTTCTGTTTTAGACCTTCAATATCAGACAGAATGGGCTTCCGGTAAAGAATCTGCCTGCAATGCAGGAGACACAGGTTCAATCCCTGGGTCGGGAAGATCCCCTGGAGGAGGGCATGGCAACCCATTCCAGTATTCTTGCCAAGAAAATCCCACGACACAACAAAGGAGCCTGGCGGACTACAGTCCACAGGGTCACAAAGAATCTGATACATGTGAACGACTAAGCACACACCAGCGTCAGAATGGAGGCAGGAAGTCCCATCTTAACTGCCCCCCTGGAGACTGGGGAGAGAGGTCAGCGCTTGCGGGAGGTCAGGCAGCTGGACAGTGGCCAGGCTGGGACAAGGACCCAGCCTCCAGGCTCTGCCCCTGCCAGGCTAACCCCCACTTGCAGCGACCACCTCCCCTTCCCCAGGTCCTGGCCCCCTGCAGGGACCCCTCAGGTCTGGCCACAGGCCAGCTCATGCAGCTCAGTTTGCAAACACCAGCAAGATTCTTCCTTCTTAAGAAAGGGCAGTGAAACCTCACCATCCCCCTCCACGCCTTCCTGTCTGTCCTCTTAGCTGCCAAGCCCTTCCAGCCCACCGTCTCCACTCGCTGCCGCCTGGCCTCACCACCTGCTCATTCAGACCTGCCCCTGCGATGACCTTCGGTCGCCAGCTGCACAGGCCATTGCTGCTGCATCTGTCTTGGTGAGGGTTCTGCAGGTCTCCAACGCCCCCTCTCCAGCCTCCCTCCCTTGAGCCCCTTCCCCCTCCCAGAATGTCACACGCTGTCCTGCTCACACGCTGCCCTGTATTAGGCATGGCCCTCTTTGCTGCAGGAACCCCTGGTAGCCCAGACATGAAAGACTGCCTGCAGTGCAGGAGACCCAAGTTCAGTCCCTGAGTTGGGAAGATCCCCTGGAGGAGGAAACGGCAACCCACTCCAGTATTCTTGCCTAGAGAATGGATGGAGGAGCCAGGCGGGCTAGAGTCCATGGGGTCACAAAGTCGGCCACAACTGAGTGACCTCACTTCCTTTCTTCTCTTTGCTGCTCTCCCCACTGTGGCCTGTGCGTCAGTGCGGCCGGCATGATGGCCCTAAAATGCCCACCTGGCAGGGCCCTCCCTTCACACAAACCCTCTCTGGCTCCCCAGTGCCCCTGACGTCTCTCCCTGCCGCCTATCTGCCCTTCCCCAGGTCGGGCATGGCTCCTCCCAGCTGGTCGCAGTTCTCCTGGCCCCGCGGTCTTGGGGTCTCCCCCTGGGTCTCTGCAGGCCTTNAGGCCCCATGTGGCCGCCGCAAGACACTGGGACGGGCGCGGACACGTGTCCATGGGGCCCGGGACAGCCATTCATCTTTGACCTTGAGGAGCTGTTTGGAATCACGAAGTCACTCGCACACACCCAGCTTATGCTGAGAGCTGCATACACCACGAGCCCTTAGCTAAACACACAGGAGTTCAGGGTGAGGTGGAGACCTTCCCCAGCAGCTGGATGGAGCCCTGGGCAGCTGCCACATCTCTCCAGTCGCTCTCATGGGCAGTAAATCCTCAGGTCCCTTCTAGTCCCAGGGGCCACGTCCCCTTAGGAATTACAACTCCAGTTCTGATTTAATGATCAAAACGAAGATTTATTCCCAGTCACAGCTTCTCCCCTCCTCCAGCTCCACTGGGCTTCAAGCAGCCGCAGAACCACAGCGGGGGAGGCCAGCTGGGCCTCTGAAGTCCTCCTCCGGGTGGGAGGATGGGAGGAGACTGGGACCCTCCAGGACCGGGGGATTCCGAGAGCAGATCTCTCTCTTTCAGGCTTTCTGTGGGACCTTAGGTATTTCTTGGATGGTGCCTGACCCCCTCAGGGCATACACCTTTGCCCAGTCATCCGGAAAACACGGCCACCGGTCCAGTTCCACAGCCAGCTGGGCAGCAACAGAGATGACCTTGGCCTCTAATGCATCCAGCATGGAGCAAACAGCAGGAGACACCTGTTCGCCTGGGTCCTTGAAGCCCCTCTTGCCGGTCTCGGGATGAAAGGCACTCTCTCCTACTCTCAGTGTGGGCCGGGAACTAACTGGGGTGATCAACCAGCTCGGTTGGCACCCCACTCCAGTACTCTCGCCTGGAAAATCCCATGGACTGAGGAGGCTGGTAGGCTACAGTCCGTGGGGTCGCGCAGAGTGGGACACAACTGAGCGACTTCCCTTTCACTTTTCACTTTCACGCGTTGGAGAAGGAAATGGCAACCCACTCCAGTGTTCTTGCCTGGAGAATCCCAGGGATGGGGGAGCCTGGAGGGCTGCCGTCTATGGGGTCGCACAGAGTCAGACACGCCTGAAGTGACTTAGCGGCAGCAGAGAGGTCCTTAGGATGCAGAGCTCTCAGAGCTAAAACTGGGCGGGTCAAGGCCAACAGGAGCCAGTCGGTCGCCCTTGGGTTGGTGGAATCGGGTTTCCCTCTGTGGGACCCTCACCCCAGGCACGTGGGTCGCCAGGACACAGGCCCAAGGCAGGCCTAGTTCCACACCTGCCACTTAAAATTACAAGCCACTGTCAACACCTCTGTGCCATTGTTTTTAAGTGGAGGGATATTTTGGATAAAAAGAGACAACAAAGAGATCCTGATGGATCATTTCATGCTTGTAAAAATAACTCTGATGATATTAAGAATTATGAGTGTTTTTTTAAGAAGAAACAAAAGTCTTCTGTATATGTGAGAGAATGTTCTTAGCCCTCTTCCAAACTGTTTAACGGAGACACATCATACTGTCTGTGACATACTTTCGATATTTTTGTTTTTGGCAAATGTGGCAAAACCTTAACGCATTTTGAACCTAGATAATAAAATTATGGGTGGTAACCATAAAAAAATAATGTTATAAATCATCCCACAGACTGTGGAATAAAGAGTGTGGGTTCCCTCTTTATTTGTTGGCTGGACAAATACACAGTCACGACAGCAGGTAGGGAGTGCCAGGTAGAACTTTTTGAACTCTTCTGTGTGGGAGCCAGGTGTCAAGAGACCCAGCCCAGGACCTCTCTGGACTTTCACCCCAGGGCGAGGTCTGCGGTAGGAGGTGGGGTCTGGGAGAGGTGCCCATTCTACCTGGATTGGGCCTTGTGCTGGGGCGAGGTGGGGGATGGAGGTCGCCAGGGGTCCCCACGGATCTGCAGTGGGGAATGGGCAAGCTGGAGGGGCAGACTAGGCCCTCTGAAGCTTGGAGCCCCAGGCGAGAGGGCACTTACTGTTCTGTTTTAGACCTTCAATATCAGACAGAATGGGCTTCCGGTAAAGAATCTGCCTGCAATGCAGGAGACACAGGTTCAATCCCTGGGTCGGGAAGATCCCCTGGAGGAGGGCATGGCAACCCATTCCAGTATTCTTGCCAAGAAAATCCCACGACACAACAAAGGAGCCTGGCGGACTACAGTCCACAGGGTCACAAAGAATCTGATACATGTGAACGACTAAGCACACACCAGCGTCAGAATGGAGGCAGGAAGTCCCATCTTAACTGCCCCCCTGGAGACTGGGGAGAGAGGTCAGCGCTTGCGGGAGGTCAGGCAGCTGGACAGTGGCCAGGCTGGGACAAGGACCCAGCCTCCAGGCTCTGCCCCTGCCAGGCTAACCCCCACTTGCAGCGACCACCTCCCCTTCCCCAGGTCCTGGCCCCCTGCAGGGACCCCTCAGGTCTGGCCACAGGCCAGCTCATGCAGCTCAGTTTGCAAACACCAGCAAGATTCTTCCTTCTTAAGAAAGGGCAGTGAAACCTCACCATCCCCCTCCACGCCTTCCTGTCTGTCCTCTTAGCTGCCAAGCCCTTCCAGCCCACCGTCTCCACTCGCTGCCGCCTGGCCTCACCACCTGCTCATTCAGACCTGCCCCTGCGATGACCTTCGGTCGCCAGCTGCACAGGCCATTGCTGCTGCATCTGTCTTGGTGAGGGTTCTGCAGGTCTCCAACGCCCCCTCTCCAGCCTCCCTCCCTTGAGCCCCTTCCCCCTCCCAGAATGTCACACGCTGTCCTGCTCACACGCTGCCCTGTATTAGGCATGGCCCTCTTTGCTGCAGGAACCCCTGGTAGCCCAGACATGAAAGACTGCCTGCAGTGCAGGAGACCCAAGTTCAGTCCCTGAGTTGGGAAGATCCCCTGGAGGAGGAAACGGCAACCCACTCCAGTATTCTTGCCTAGAGAATGGATGGAGGAGCCAGGCGGGCTAGAGTCCATGGGGTCACAAAGTCGGCCACAACTGAGTGACCTCACTTCCTTTCTTCTCTTTGCTGCTCTCCCCACTGTGGCCTGTGCGTCAGTGCGGCCGGCATGATGGCCCTAAAATGCCCACCTGGCAGGGCCCTCCCTTCACACAAACCCTCTCTGGCTCCCCAGTGCCCCTGACGGCTCTCCCTGCCGCCTATCTGCCCTTCCCCAGGTCGGGCATGGCTCCTCCCAGCTGGTCGCAGTTCTCCTGGCCCCGCGGTCTTGGGGTCTCCCCCTGGGTCTCTGCAGGCCTTNTGATGGATCATTTCATGCTTGTAAAAATAACTCTGATGATATTAAGAATTATGAGTGTTTTTTTAAGAAGAAACAAAAGTCTTCTGTATATGTGAGAGAATGTTCTTAGCCCTCTTCCAAACTGTTTAACGGAGACACATCATACTGTCTGTGACATACTTTCGATATTTTTGTTTTTGGCAAATGTGGCAAAACCTTAACGCATTTTGAACCTAGATAATAAAATTATGGGTGGTAACCATAAAAAAATAATGTTATAAATCATCCCACAGACTGTGGAATAAAGAGTGTGGGTTCCCTCTTTATTTGTTGGCTGGACAAATACACAGTCACGACAGCAGGTAGGGAGTGCCAGGTAGAACTTTTTGAACTCTTCTGTGTGGGAGCCAGGTGTCAAGAGACCCAGCCCAGGACCTCTCTGGACTTTCACCCCAGGGCGAGGTCTGCGGTAGGAGGTGGGGTCTGGGAGAGGTGCCCATTCTACCTGGATTGGGCCTTGTGCTGGGGCGAGGTGGGGGATGGAGGTCGCCAGGGGTCCCCACGGATCTGCAGTGGGGAATGGGCAAGCTGGAGGGGCAGACTAGGCCCTCTGAAGCTTGGAGCCCCAGGCGAGAGGGCACTTACTGTTCTGTTTTAGACCTTCAATATCAGACAGAATGGGCTTCCGGTAAAGAATCTGCCTGCAATGCAGGAGACACAGGTTCAATCCCTGGGTCGGGAAGATCCCCTGGAGGAGGGCATGGCAACCCACTCCAGTATTCTTGCCAAGAAAATCCCACGACACAACAAAGGAGCCTGGCGGACTACAGTCCACAGGGTCACAAAGAATCTGATACATGTGAACGACTAAGCACACACCAGCGTCAGAATGGAGGCAGGAAGTCCCATCTTAACTGCCCCCCTGGAGACTGGGGAGAGAGGTCAGCGCTTGCGGGAGGTCAGGCAGCTGGACAGTGGCCAGGCTGGGACAAGGACCCAGCCTCCAGGCTCTGCCCCTGCCAGGCTAACCCCCACTTGCAGCGACCACCTCCCTTTCCCCAGGTCCTGGCCCCCTGCAGGGACCCCTCAGGTCTGGCCACAGGCCAGCTCAAGCAGCTCAGTTTGCAAACACCAGCAAGATTCTCCCTTCTTAAGAAAGGGCAGTGAAACCTCACCATCCCCCTCCACGCCTTCCTGTCTGTCCNCTTTCCCCAGGTCCTGGCCCCCTGCAGGGACCCCTCAGGTCTGGCCACAGGCCAGCTCAAGCAGCTCAGTTTGCAAACACCAGCAAGATTCTCCCTTCTTAAGAAAGGGCAGTGAAACCTCACCATCCCCCTCCACGCCTTCCTGTCTGTCCGCTTAGCTGCCAAGCCCTTCCAGCCCACCATCTCCACTCGCTGCCGCCTGGCCTCACCACCTGCTCATTCAGACCTGCCCCTGCGATGACCTTCGGTCGCCAGCTGCACAGGCCATTGCTGCTGCATCTGTCTTGGTGAGGGTTCTGCAGGTCTCCAACACCCCCTCTCCAGCCTCCCTCCCTTGAGCCCCTTCCCCCTCCCAGAATGTNAGGGTCTAGGTTCTCCGGGAGCACCTGCCTGCTCATGAAATCCTCCTACCCGAAAAGGGATTATGCCCATTCTATAGCTGGGAAAACTGAGGCCCGGTTCTGGTTAGGTGACTTGACTGAGATCCCTCAGGGAACAAAGGATACAGCTGCAGGCTTTTGTTATTTCTCCTCTCTGATGCTATTGAAATCTGGGCTTTCTTTGTGCCCACGAAAACCAAGTAAGAAAAAAAAAAACCCAAAACATGGAGACAGTTTGGAGGAAATAGAAAGGTGGTGTAATCCTCAGATGGGGGGAGGGGAGCACAGGATGTTTGTGCCTGAAGAATGGTGCCCCCTTTCCATGAGGAATCTGGGGGATTATATAGATGCAGGCTTGCAGTCNCTTGTTCTTTGAAAAAAAAAAAAACAAAACCCCAAAACATGGAGACAGTTTGGAGGAAATAGAAAAGTGGTGTAATCCTCAGATGGGGAAAGGGGAGCACAGGATGTTTGTGCCTGAAGAATGGTGCCCCCTTTCCATGAGGAATCTGGGGGATTATATAGATGCGGGCTTGCAGTCAGGGACTGGTGATGAGGGAACAAAGNGGGGGAGGGGAGCACAGGATGTTTGTGCCTGAAGAATGGTGCCCCCTTTCCATGAGGAATCTGGGGGATTATATAGATGCAGGCTTGCAGTCAGGGGCTGGTGATGAGGGAACAAAGGTGTCAGGATCTTGCATTTTTCTTCCTCTAGTATTCTTTCACAACAGTCACAGGCTGGTGTCAGGTAGCCCAGTAATTGGGTCTGGCAGTTGGGTAGTTGGGTCCATTGTCATTTGTGTATTGACAGAGGCCTTCTTTCTATAAGGCAAAAAGGCAAAAGCTACAAGAGATGGTCTGCAAAGAGAGTTCTATAAAGGTGTAATTAGCATGGAGTCAAAGGATAGTTGGAGGAGGGCATGGAACCCACTCCAGTCTTCCTGCCTGGAGAATCCCATGGCCAGAGGAGCCTGGCAGGCTACAGTCCATGGGGTTGCACAGAGCAACTTAGCACGCACCGCACAAAGGCTAGTAGATGCAGAATAAAGCTTATGCAGAGTTAGGGGCCAGAAGAGATTAGGAACAGCTCAAGTAAAACCTGGGGCTTTCTAAGAGGCTCAAATGGTAAAGGATCTGCTGGCCAGTACAGGAGACGAAGGAGACACAAGTTTGATCCCTGGGTTGGGAAGATCTGGTGGAATAGGAAATGGCAGGATGGCAACCCACTCCAGTATGCTTGCCTGGAGAGTCCCATGGACAGAGGAGCCTGGCGGGCTACAGTCCGCGGGGTCACAAAGAGTCAGACACCACGGAGCCACTGGGTGCACGGACCAAGTAAAAGCTAGGAGTGATCAGGCTTGCTCACTGTTCCGTCTTCTTTGTTCTTAGGAAACAAAAGAAAAACTCATTTTCCTTTTTCACCTTTCCACTGCAGCATCTCTCCCAAGCCCTGGGGGCTCTGGGGAGTGAGTGGGGCAAGGAAGAGCCTGAGGGCCTCCGGGGGTCCCCGGTTCAGGGCCGACCCTGCTCCAGGGACTCCTAGCTCAGGCCTGCAGTGATCCAAGTGGCCACGAGGGGGCAGCAGCATCCTGCCATGCCAGGCTCTCCAGGTGCTCAGGGATTCAAGGAAAGCGCTTGTCAACACCGAGGGGCCTGGAGAAGGACCTGCCAGCCCTTGGATCAGGGAACAAGTTCGACCCCACTCATGACCTTAGGCAAGTTGTGGAACCCCTGGAGACAGTTGCCTAATCTGTGCCAGTGGGGATAACACTTGGCAGAACCGGGAATTAAGAAAACCAGGCATTGGACAGAAAAGCTTGCTCCCAAGGCACAGGTTCCAGCTCATATTCTAGAACTAACACCGAAAAAAGATGTCTTTTTCATAATAGGGAACTGGAATCCAAAAGTAGGAAGCCAAGAAATACCTGGAGTAACAGGCAGGTTTGACTGTGGAGTACAAAATGAAGCAGGGCAAAGGCTAACAGTTTTGCCAAGAAAACACACTGGTCATAGCAAACAGCCTCTTCCAACAACACAAGAGAAGACTCTACGCATGGACATCACCAGATGGTCAACACCAAAATCAGATTGATTATATTCTTTGCAGCCGAAGATGGAGAAGCTCTATACGGTCAGCAAAAACAAGACCGGGAGCTGACTGGCTCAGATCGTGAACTCCTTATTGAAAAATTCAGACTTAAATTGAAGAAAGCAGGGAAAACCACTAGACCATTCAGGTATGACCTAAATCAAATCCCTTATGATTATACAGTGGAAGTGACAAATAGATTCAAGGGACTAGATCTGATAGAGTGCTTGAAGAACTGTGGATGGAGGTTTCTAACATTGTACAGGAGACTGTGATCATCCCTAAGAAAAAGAAATGCAAAAGGGCAAAATGGTTATCTGAGGGGGGATTACAAATAGCTGAGAAAAGAAGAGAAGCAAAAGGCAAAGGAGAAAAGGGAAGTTATACCCATCTGAATGCAGAGTTCCAAAGAACAGCAAAGAGAGATAAGAAAGTCTTCCTAAGTGATTAATGCAAAGAAATATAGGGAAACAATGGAATAGGAGAGACTAGAGACCTCTTCAAGAAAATTAGAGATACAAAGGGAACATTTCATGCAAAGATGGGCACAGATCATGGCATCTGATTCCACTGCTTCATGGCAAATAGATGGGGAAACAGTGGAAACAGTGACAGACTTTATTTTCTTGGGCTCCAAAATCACTGCAGATGGTGACTGCGGCCCTGAAATTAAAAGACATTTGCTCCTTGGGAGAAATGTTATGACCAACCTAGACAGCATATTAAAAAGCAGAGACATTGATTTGCCAACAAAGGTCCGTCTAGTCAAGGCTATGGTTTTTTTCAGTAGTCATATATGAATGTGAGAGTTGAACCATAAAAAAGGCTGAACACCGAAGAATTGATGCTTTTGAACTGTGCTGTTGGAGAAGACTGTTGAGAGTCTCTTGGACTGTAAGGAGATCAAACCAATCAATCCTAAAGAAAATCAATTCTGAATATTCATTGGAAGGACTAATGCTGAAGCTGAAGCTCCAATACTTTGGCCACCTGATGGGAAGAGCCGTCTCATTAGAAAAGGCCCTGATGATGGAGACGATTGAAAGCAGGAGAAGAGGACGACAGAGGATGAGATGGCTGGATGGCATCACCGACTCGACGGACATGAGTTTGAGCAAGCTCCAGGAGATGGTGAAGGACAGCGAAGCCTGGCGTGCAGTCCATGGGGCTGCAGAATCGGACACAACTGAGCAACTCAGCACCAATCAACAACAGACCAGCTATCCCGAGAACTCCATTTGTTACAAACACATACAAATACAGGAAACAATACTAATTAAACATTTTTTAATGAATGGCAAAGTTGGTGGGAAAGGAGAGGATTTCATTAAGGCCAGAAATAATAAGAAAGCAGCAACAACAAGAAAGCCATCTCATAGCTATGTGGCAATTGACTATTTGAACACTGATTATAGCAGAAAATTGAACACTGATGATATTAAGAAATTATTGTTTAAAATTTTAGGTGTGAATACATATATTGTGGCTTTGTTTTGAAAAGAGTCCTTATTATTCGGAAATGTATACTGAAGAACTTTGAGATGAAATAGTATGATTTCTAGAATTTGCTTCAAAACCACATAGAAGGTGAATGAGCTTTGAGACTGGCCAGAGGTTAATGACACGTGATGAGTTTGTTGGGTTCACTATACTATTCTTTGTATGTGTATATATATATTTGAAATTCTCCTTTAAATTTAATTTTTAATATATATATTAAAACATAATGTACATCAGGGCAGTCTGCAGGTAGCCTTTTGCTGGGGGTGTCTCCACTTCCAGGAACCTCCCTGAGTAAAGAGGAAGGTCAGTCAGATCAGAAACTCCCGAAAATCTGAGAACCCTCCCAAAAAAGGACCTTCCCAGTGGGTAAACGACAGGAAAAATCCGCCCTCTGAGTTCTGCACGTGGGAGGGGGGAGATGTCCCCATGCTGGCCTTGGCTCTGAGTAGAACAGAAACAGTTAAAAGGAAGAGAAAAGTTCCCCATGAGAGTCTCAAGCCAGATTGCACATCAAGACTCACCCTAAAGTCGACCCAGTTACCATTCGCAGCAACATGGAGGGACCTAGAGAGCGTCCTACTGGGTGAAGTAAGTCAGACAGAGAAGGAGAAATGTATGACAGCACTTCCATGTGACAGCTAAAAGGAAATGACGCAGACGAGCTTGCTTACAGAGAAAGAGACTCAGAGACTTAGAAAATGAACTCATGGGTGCTGGGTGCAAGGGAGAGAATTAAGGGCTTTGGGAAGGTCATGTACACTCTACTGTATTTAAAACAGATAACCAGCAAGGATGCGCTGTATAGCACGTGGAACTCTGCTCAGTGCTATGTGCCAGCCTGGATGGGAGGGGCTTGGGTGGGAGAACCGATCCAGGTGTATGTCAGGCTGAATTTCTTCAGTGTTCACCTGAAGCTATCACAACATTGTTAAAAGACTCCAACACAAAGTGTTTTGGGTGTTAAAAGTAAATAAAAATTGAATTAAAAATAAATAAAGGGGGCCCAGTTGGTGGTGGAGCCTCCAGAGCCTGGCAAAGCAAAGGCAGCTCTAGAGAAAGTGCCCTTCAGACCCAGCCCTCAGAATCCACAGTAACAAAGCCAGAAGCTTCTCTAGGGGCAGGGAATGGACCACCGCGGGCGGAAAAGCAGACTGTGCAGCCCCCGACCGTAAAATCGACACTCTCCAACTGTCAGTGTGAAGTCTTCCTCAAACACCTGAAGAGATAAAAGAGGACATTCAGAGTATGACCCAGAAGCGAGAAAATATCAGAGGCGCAGAAAACGACTAAAAAGCAATTCCAGAAATAAAAATTACAATTGAAATCAGAAACTCAGTGAGCAGGTGAAACACCAGAGGAGGCACGAGAGTGTGCCGGAGGAGGGGCACGGAGCTCCGCAGAGGGGCTCAGAGAGACGGAGGAATCAGAGAGGGGAGCCGCGTCCCCGGGGATGGGGACCCGCGCGGCCACTTTAGAAACGGCCTGGAAGGTTCTCAGAAGGTTAAACGTGGCGTTCCCACGTGACCCAGCAACTGCACTTCTAGGCATTCACTCAGGAGAAACGAAGGCATAAATCCGCACAAAAGCTTGCACTGAACAGTCACAGCATGGTTATTCCTAAGAGCTGGATGGTGGGAACAACTCCAGCGTCCATCAGCGGATGAACAAAATGTGGTATGCCTATACGATGGAACAGTATTTACCCCCAGAGAGAAAAGGAGTACCAGTACATGAGGAAAACTCTAAGAGCATTGCGAAAAGTGAAAGAAGTCAGGCACCAAAGGCCACACGTTGTACGATTCCGTCTACTTGAAATGTCCGGAAGAGGCAGATCTGTAGACAGACGGTGGGTGTGCGCTCACCAGGAAGTGGGAGGGGAGGATGGACGTGACTGCCGATGAGCGTGGAGCTTTCTAGTGGGAGATGGTGATGAGAATGTTCTCACAGCGTGGTGATGGGTGCACAGCTTGGTGAATATACCAAAAAAAAAACCTCTGTTGTACACTAGATGTGGGAATTGTATAGCAAGTGAACTATAGCGCAATAAAGGTGGTTTTTTCTCTTTTTGATGTTGACACATAGAATATGGACAGAGAAGATCTAGCAGGCAAAACTGATGTTATAGAAGGAAAAATCCGAGTGGGGAGAGGCGATATTCAGCGTCATCATCGTTGAAAGTTTTACAGAGGTTATAAAGCAAGCTGCTGCTGCTNTGCTTTGCTGTTGTTTTTGGGTGGAAGGGTACCTGCCATTTAATCGAATGTCTCTAAAGTTGAACTGATGAGGGGAAAAAATGCCTTTCCCATCTAGTTTTGAAAGGCTTCCTCTTGGTTCCCAGAAAGAAGGGAAGCTTGATGCTGACCCACGTTAGCCACCTTGCCCCAAACACCTTGCGGTGAGGAAAAGCTGAAGTTGGTTTTTCTGTCCTCTTCACCCTCTGGTACCTTCAGCTTAGACTTGGCTCCCCTAACACAGGGACCTGTTGGAACTTGACCTCCACGAAGGCCCCTGGGTCGGGGACAAAGTAGGGGTGGGGAAGGCCGTGTTCTGATGCCATCAGAGGCGGGATGTGGGGGTTGGGAGAAGGTGGTGCCCAGGAGCAGTAGAGGATGGCTTAGACTCCGAGCGNGCGCTGCGCGTGCCCGCCGAAGTGTGCATTTCTGATAACTAACTGGGTCCTTCTGGTGACTGTCCAGTTCGAGATACTATTTTTTTTTATCAAGTTTTATAAAAATGCAGAATTTTGGTTTACTTTTTTTTAAGCTATGTTGTTAGCACACCGAATGCTTTGCTGTTGTTTTTGGGTGGAAGGGTACCTGCCATTTAATCGAATGTCTCTAAAGTTGAACTGATGAGGGGAAAAAATGCCTTTCCCATCTAGTTTTGAAAGGCTTCCTCTTGGTTCCCAGAAAGAAGGGAAGCTTGATGCTGACCCACGTTAGCCACCTTGCCCCAAACACCTTGCGGTGAGGAAAAGCTGAAGTTGGTTTTTCTGTCCTCTTCACCCTCTGGTACCTTCAGCTTAGACTTGGCTCCCCTAACACAGGGACCTGTTGGAACTTGACCTCCACGAAGGCCCCTGGGTCGGGGACAAAGTAGGGGTGGGGAAGGCCGTGTTCTGATGCCATCAGAGGCGGGATGTGGGGGTTGGGAGAAGGTGGTGCCCAGGAGCAGTAGAGGATGGCTTAGACTCCGAGCGGAGGCAGGAAGCACCCCCTCGAGTAATTTTTGAGGCATGGAAAGGTTTTCCCTAGAGCTTCTTTTAGGTTGCCTGTCTGGAAACATGCAATGGAAATTCTAAACCAGCTTTTACGACAATCAGACATCTCCCAATGCGTGAAATCCACAGAAGACAAAAATCTTGAGGAAAGGAGTATTTGTGTGTGTGGGTGTGTGCGTGTGTGTGTGTGTGTAAATGGTCTGTGAAACCATAAGTGCCGCTGCTGCTGCGGCTAAGTCGCTTAGGTCGTGTCCAACAGCCCACCAGGCTCCCCCATCCCTGGGATTCTCCAGGCAAGAACACTGGAGTGGGTTGCCATTTCCTTCTTCCATGCATGAAAGTGAAAAGTGAAAATGAAGTCCCTCAGTGTCCGACTCCCAATGACCCCATGGGCTGCAGCAAAACTTAAATCAGAAATTGAAAGGAGAGGCAGAGTGCGGTATTTCCCTCTGGGGTCTTAGGATTCCCTGTGATGCCCTTGTGATGGGTTATAATCAGGAACACTGGGTGAGGTTTAGTGTTTCAAATCCGTCAGATGTACCTGGACATTTCAATCCATTTGGCTGGAAATAAACAGATGACTGCATGGAACACAGATGACAGTAGGGTTTATGGTGAAAATCTCAAGCCCAGAAAGCAGCCTTTCTTCATTTCCCATGTATACTACTGTTCAAATGAGTTTTGCTGTTCATTTGCTCTGTTACACTGACAGCTGATCAACATAATTCTTGGAAAAATCATTCAGGTTCTGCAAGACTGTAACTGATTTGTTACTTTGTTTTTTCCTCTAAGCAAAACAGTATTAAATCATATCAAACCTTCTCAAAGAACTATTTTTCCATTCCTTTGTCAGGCCATTACCTTGAACTTCTAACAGTAATCTAATAAGGAATGAATAGATTCACAGAATAGAGAAAGGTTTGCATCTTGGTGATTACATGTTATACTATTTTTAAATGTGTCCTGGGATTAAGTTGTCTTTTGTTGTTGCTAAAATGGAAGACTTTCTTTACTATACAAATAATACACATTTTACAGAAATTTTGCAAAATACAGAAAGGCATTATAGCTTCTTTGCTATTTTTACCATTTAGTGCTACAGATGAATGTTAGAATTATTTTCTCAGGTTCCAAAATGATTCAAAATGAGGTTTTGATTAGAATTGTATTAAAACCATAAATTTGAGGCTGGGAAAGATTGAGGGTGAAGGAGGAGAAGGGGGCGATAGAGGATGAGATGGTTGCATGGCATCACTAACACCATGGACATGAGTTTGAGCAAACTCCAGGAGATAGTGAAGGACAGGGAAGCCTGGTATGCTGCAGTCCATGGGGGTGAAGGGTCAGACCGAACAACAAAACTATAAATTAATTTGGGGAAATATACCTCTCTACAAGGGTTTACTTCCCCATCAACATGATATACCTCTCCATTTTTTTCAAGTACATTTTTATTTTTAAAATAACATTTATTTACATACTTATTTTTGGTTGCGCTGGGTGGTCTTTGCTGCGTGGACGTTCTCTAGCTGCCGGGAGCAGGGGTGCGCTCTGGTTTTGATGTGCGGGCTTCTCCTGGCAGTGGCTTCTCTTTTGCAGAGTTCAGGCCCTAGAGCAGTAGTTGTAGACCACAGACTCAGTTGCTCCAAGGTATGTGGGCTCTTCCTGGACCAGAGATTGAACCCACTGCATTGGCAGATGGATGGATTCCCATCCACTGTGCCGCCAGGGAAGTCCTCAAGTGTATTTTTGACTCCTCCATAGAAAGAACATCCTAAAACTTGACAGTCCTGAATATTTCTCACTAATATATCACTGGCTATTTTATATTTTTGTCACCAGAGTAACTGACATTTTTAAAACTCATTTTTTTCTTTTTGATGGCGCTATGCCACACTGGGATTTTAGTTCCCAGAGCAGGGATTGAACCTGAGTCCCCTGCAATGGAAACACAGAGTCTTAACTACAGGACTGCAGGGAAATCCTGTTTTTCATTGTTGGTATACAAGAAATCTACTGACATAAACTTATCTTGCATCAGGGCAAATTATTAACTTATACATTTTAGTTGACTTCAAGGTGACTCTCTGAGACATTCTAGGTAATTGATCATACCTTATGCAAATAATGAAAATTTGTCTTTAAAAAACTACACTCTATTCTTTGCTCATCTCTCATTCCTTTGATTAGAATAATGTTCATTAAGACCTCATCCGTGATCTCTCTAGGAACAGCTCTAATTTTTAACAAATCATTATGTATGATGTAGGATGGGGTTTCCCAGGTGAAGCTAGTGGCAAAAAACCTGCCTGCCAGTGCAGGAGATGTAAGGAACTTGGGTTCAGTTCTTGAATCAGGAAGATCACCTGGAGAAGGGCATGGCAAGCCACTCAGTATTCTTGCCTGGAGAATCCCCATGGACAGAGGAACCTGGCGGAGTACAGTCAGTCCATAGGGTTGCAAAGAGTTGGACACGACCGAAGTGACTTAGCACACATGCAGATAACACTGGCGTTTCAACCTTTGGCCCCTGGGTTGGTCCCGCGGGGGCACCTTGTCCAGGGCTCTGTGGAGAGCGTCAGCACAGAGAAGTGCCTGGGGAGCAACCCTGGGGCTCCAGCAGCAGACACTGAGCCAATCTGAGGGGACAGATGTAGGATAACAATCTGAAATAATGAGTCTTTATCCAGTCAATATTCTTCTCTTTGTAGTTACTCGAGTTTTTAATGCAGCTACATTAACCCTTTTAAAAACTAGGGGCTTCCCTGGCAGTCCAGTGGTTAAGACTCTGTGCTTCCAACGCAGGGGACACAGGTTTGATTCCTGGTTGGGGAACTGAAATCCCATATGCCTGCAGGGCCAAATAAAAAACTAAAGATTAATTAATGTCATAATGCTTGTAATATAAATTCGTATCACTTCCCCCTAGCCCACATCATACGTAGTGAATGTATGCTTGCGATGACCACACGGAATTCCTCATTGAGATTTTTTTCCTCTCTCTTCAGAATTCTGGTAATCACAATATACAAGATACGTTCTTCTTGTAAGTAGGAGATAGACATTCAAAACCATTCTTTTTTAAACNCTTGTAATATAAATTCGTATCACTTCCCCCTAACCCACATCATACGTAGTGAATGTACGCTTGCGATGACCACACAGAATTCCTCATCGAGATTTTTTTCCTCTCTCTTCAGAATTCTGGTACTCACAATATACAAGATACGTTCTTCGTGTAAGTAGGAGATAGACATTCAAAACCATACTTTTTTAAACAACCATTTCTGACCAGAGTCCCTGCTCTGTCACAAAGCCCCTCCCCCTTGANTCACAATATACAAGATACGTTCTTCTTGTAAGTAGGAGATAGACATTCAAAACCATTCTTTTTTAAACAACCGTTTCTGACCAGAGTCCCTGCTCTGTCACAAAGCCCCTCCCCCTTGAGTTTCCCTGTCTTGGGCCCTGAGCCCTGTTTCCTGATTCCCTGGAACCTCTGGCTGCGCCACTAGTCTCGGTGAAGGGACGGCTGACTCCGCGGCTGCTGCTGAGAGCGACGCCGCGTAACAGCCCCTCAGACTGGCTCAGTGTCTGCTGCTGGAGCCCCAGGGATGCTCCCCAGACACTTCTCTGTGCTGACGCTCTCCACAGAGCCCTGGACAAGGTGCCCCTGCGGGGCCAACCCAGGGGCCAAAGGTTGAAACGCCAGTGTTATCTGCAGATTTGATAAGCACACTCTTAACTTCCCCAGGACATGCAATTAAAGTAGCAATTATTCGGTGGTTAGATGGAACGAGCTACGCATGTTCATGAAGCCAGGATTTCTTAGCAATGTCATCCAAGTCTTTAACAATCTTACTGGGTGTTTTTGGGCTGGGGGCGAGGCAAATTCTGCTTGTTGTATACACTACTAAAAGAAGCGTATTAAAATCTCTCCCTAGGTTGGGAATTTTTCTGTTTCTTCTCTGCCAGTTTTGCTCTGCATATTTTGAGGTCTTGTAATCGGGACTATTCCAGTTTCGAAGATCGGGAATTAGACATCTCCCTGTGTGTTGAATTTCGCATAGCCAAGAAGTGCGTCTCTTTTGATTTGTTTTGCTCTACTGCAAGGGTGCAGAATCTTAGTTCCCAGCCCAACCAGGGATGCTGGGATGGAAGCCCTGCGGTGGAAGTGCAGAGTCTTAACCACGAAACAGCCAGCGAATTCCTAAGGAAGTGGGTCTCTTTATCCCCAGTAAAACTTTGCAAAAAAAATCAATTTTATTGGATTTACGTACGACCAAACGCATTCATTTTGTGTTTTTGTTTCCACTTACCACACGCACGCATGCACACACACACACACACACACACTCATAACTATCATCACAATCCTGTTTTCACTTTCACCTTTTTTTACAACCCCGTGTTTAGTGTGTTAGTGAAATTCATTGAGGCAGAATTTACATTCAGTAAAATTCACAATTCCATGAGTGGGGACAAGTGTGTATAGTTGTATAACCATCACCATAAGCAAGATATAGAATATTTCCATCAAGAAGTTCCTTCAAGTTCTTTTGCTGGGGCAGTCAGTTTCAGCAACTTTAGCTGGGCAACGTGCATTTTATCTGGTGACCCTGAACCAGTCCTTTTCCTCATCCCATGCCCTGGTGACCTCTGGCTTCTGTCTCCATACTTCGGTCTTTTCATGAAATGATGTGAATGGGCTCATACTGTAGCCTCCTGCATCTGGTTTCTTTCTGTTAGCATGTCCTCCTGAGACTCATCTGTGCTGGTCCATGCAGGAGTCCATGGTACAGACATACCACATTCGGTCTATCCATTCACCCACTGACTCATTTGGGTGTTTCCAGCCTTTGGCGATTATGAATAAAGTTGCTATAGACTTTTTCATACAGGTCTTTGGTGAACATATGTTTCCATTTTCCTTGGGTGAATACCCAGGGTGAGTGGGATTGCTGGGTCATATAGTAAGTGTATATTTAACTTTATGAGAGACTGTCAAACTGTTTTCAAAAGGCTCTATCTACCATTTTGCATTCCCATCACCAACGTGTAACAGTTCAAACTTCTCTGAATCTTTGCAGATACTTGGTAGTTTTGGAGGGACTGGGAAGGAGGACAAGGGGATCCCCAGGGTGCTGGTACTGACTTTCTTCTCTGAGTGGCTACACAGGGGCTCTTTGTGAAAATTCATCAAGCTATAAATCTGTACATATTCTTTTCTGTATGTATAATAATCCTCAATAAAAATATTTTTAAACTATACAAGATACCTTTGAATAATTTCACTAAATTAGTGATGTGTTGAAATTTAAAATGTGCTTTTTTAAAAATTGAAAATGTCAGTGTAAATCTGTAGCAAACTGCTTTTATAATCTCTAAAAAAGTTTTCCAGCTATCCATAGTAAATACCTGAAAGGGGGGTCTCCCATGGCCTTATATTCAAATGACATTAAAAATCAACAGCTAAAAGGACCAAGCTGAGTTTGTTATTTAGCCATTTCTGCATAGAAAGAACCCGAGGGCATCTGTGCCCTGAGTCACAGCATGAGGATTTAAGCTTATCATTCCTTCTCTGTCTTTAATTCGTCCGCTGCCATCAGAATCAGCTCGCCTGGCCTGCTTTATTGCTCATAATACTCTACATGAGCAGTAATGTGGTTCCCAGAGCTGTGC
>SJYW01054502.1:132251-145010 GCA_006410735.1 Raphicerus campestris | reverse complement strand
AAAAAAAAAAAAAAGAATGAAGGAGAGAAGCAGTATGAAGAAGAGGCAAGAGTAACCCATGGGCCAACCAAAGCCCTTGGGCCACGGCATCCCATGTCCAGTGCCCACGTCCCGCCTCCATTGCCACCGTGCTGGAGAGAAGGGCTGAAGGGGACGTTAAAGGAGACAAATTCCAGGTGAAGGACCAACTGTAGTGAAGATCTGCAAAGTTGTGTCTTAAACCTGTCCCTCCGGTGCCAGAGCCCAAGCCTCAAAAGGCCCCCAGCAAAGAAGGGGGAGGAGGTGCCCAAAGGGAAGAGGAGGGGCAAACTGATGCTGGCAAGTGTGGAACTAACCCTGCAGAAAGTGGGGCTGCTGAGCCGGGCCAGCCACAGGGCCCTGGAGGCGCTGCGCGTGCCCGCCGAAGTGTGCATTTCTGATAACTAACTGGGTCCTTCTGGTGACTGTCCAGTTCGAGATACTATTTTTTTTTATCAAGTTTTATAAAAATGCAGAATTTTGGTTTACTTTTTTTTAAGCTATGTTGTTAGCACACCGAATGCTTTGCTGTTGTTTTTGGGTGGAAGGGTACCTGCCATTTAATCGAATGTCTCTAAAGTTGAACTGATGAGGGGAAAAAATGCCTTTCCCATCTAGTTTTGAAAGGCTTCCTCTTGGTTCCCAGAAAGAAGGGAAGCTTGATGCTGACCCACGTTAGCCACCTTGCCCCAAACACCTTGCGGTGAGGAAAAGCTGAAGTTGGTTTTTCTGTCCTCTTCACCCTCTGGTACCTTCAGCTTAGACTTGGCTCCCCTAACACAGGGACCTGTTGGAACTTGACCTCCACGAAGGCCCCTGGGTCGGGGACAAAGTAGGGGTGGGGAAGGCCGTGTTCTGATGCCATCAGAGGCGGGATGTGGGGGTTGGGAGAAGGTGGTGCCCAGGAGCAGTAGAGGATGGCTTAGACTCCGAGCGGAGGCAGGAAGCACCCCCTCGAGTAATTTTTGAGGCATGGAAAGGTTTTCCCTAGAGCTTCTTTTAGGTTGCCTGTCTGGAAACATGCAATGGAAATTCTAAACCAGCTTTTACGACAATCAGACATCTCCCAATGCGTGAAATCCACAGAAGACAAAAATCTTGAGGAAAGGAGTATTTGTGTGTGTGGGTGTGTGCGTGTGTGTGTGTGTGTAAATGGTCTGTGAAACCATAAGTGCTGCTGCTGCTGCGGCTAAGTCGCTTAGGTCGTGTCCAACAGCCCACCAGGCTCCCCCATCCCTGGGATTCTCCAGGCAAGAACACTGGAGTGGGTTGCCATTTCCTTCTTCCATGCATGAAAGTGAAAAGTGAAAATGAAGTCCCTCAGTGTCCGACTCCCAATGACCCCATGGGCTGCAGCAAAACTTAAATCAGAAATTGAAAGGAGAGGCAGAGTGCGGTATTTCCCTCTGGGGTCTTAGGATTCCCTGTGATGCCCTTGTGATGGGTTATAATCAGGAACACTGGGTGAGGTTTAGTGTTTCAAATCCGTCAGATGTACCTGGACATTTCGATCCATTTGGCTGGAAATAAACAGATGACTGCATGGAACACAGATGACAGTAGGGTTTATGGTGAAAATCTCAAGCCCAGAAAGCAGCCTTTCTTCATTTCCCATGTATACTACTGTTCAAATGAGTTTTGCTGTTCATTTGCTCTGTTACACTGACAGCTGATCAACATAATTCTTGGAAAAATCATTCAGGTTCTGCAAGACTGTAACTGATTTGTTACTTTGTTTTTTCCTCTAAGCAAAACAGTATTAAATCATATCAAACCTTCTCAAAGAACTATTTTTCCATTCCTTTGTCAGGCCATTACCTTGAACTTCTAACAGTAATCTAATAAGGAATGAATAGATTCACAGAATAGAGAAAGGTTTGCATCTTGGTGATTACATGTTATACTATTTTTAAATGTGTCCTGGGATTAAGTTGTCTTTTGTTGTTGCTAAAATGGAAGACTTTCTTTACTATACAAATAATACACATTTTACAGAAATTTTGCAAAATACAGAAAGGCATTATAGCTTCTTTGCTATTTTTACCATTTAGTGTTACAGATGAATGTTAGAATTATTTTCTCAGGTTCCAAAATGATTCAAAATGAGGTTTTGATTAGAATTGTATTAAAACCATAAATTTGAGGCTGGGAAAGATTGAGGGTGAAGGAGGAGAAGGGGGCGATAGAGGATGAGATGGTTGCATGGCATCACTAACACCATGGACATGAGTTTGAGCAAACTCCAGGAGATAGTGAAGGACAGGGAAGCCTGGTATGCTGCAGTCCATGGGGGTGAAGGGTCAGACCGAACAACAAAACTATAAATTAATTTGGGGAAATATACCTCTCTACAAGGGTTTACTTCCCCATCAACATGATATACCTCTCCATTTTTTTCAAGTACATTTTTATTTTTAAAATAACATTTATTTACATACTTATTTTTGGTTGCGCTGGGTGGTCTTTGCTGCGTGGACGTTCTCTAGCTGCCGGGAGCAGGGGTGCGCTCTGGTTTTGATGTGCGGGCTTCTCCTGGCAGTGGCTTCTCTTTTGCAGAGTTCAGGCCCTAGAGCAGTAGTTGTAGACCACAGACTCAGTTGCTCCAAGGTATGTGGGCTCTTCCTGGACCAGAGATTGAACCCACTGCATTGGCAGATGGATGGATTCCCATCCACTGTGCCGCCAGGGAAGTCCTCAAGTGTATTTTTGACTCCTCCATAGAAAGAACATCCTAAAACTTGACAGTCCTGAATATTTCTCACTAATATATCACTGGCTATTTTATATTTTTGTCACCAGAGTAACTGACATTTTTAAAACTCATTTTTTTCTTTTTGATGGCGCTATGCCACACTGGGATTTTAGTTCCCAGAGCAGGGATTGAACCTGAGTCCCCTGCAATGGAAACACAGAGTCTTAACTACAGGACTGCAGGGAAATCCTGTTTTTCATTGTTGGTATACAAGAAATCTACTGACATAAACTTATCTTGCATCAGGGCAAATTATTAACTTATACATTTTAGTTGACTTCAAGGTGACTCTCTGAGACATTCTAGGTAATTGATCATACCTTATGCAAATAATGAAAATTTGTCTTTAAAAAAATACACTCTATTCTTTGCTCATCTCTCATTCCTTTGATTAGAATAATGTTCATTAAGACCTCATCCGTGATCTCTCTAGGAACAGCTCTAATTTTTAACAAATCATTATGTATGATGTAGGATGGGGTTTCCCAGGTGAAGCTAGTGGCAAAAAACCTGCCTGCCAGTGCAGGAGATGTAAGGAACTTGGGTTCAGTTCTTGAATCAGGAAGATCACCTGGAGAAGGGCATGGCAAGCCACTCAGTATTCTTGCCTGGAGAATCCCCATGGACAGAGGAACCTGGCGGAGTACAGTCAGTCCATAGGGTTGCAAAGAGTTGGACACGACCGAAGTGACTTAGCACACATGCAGATAACACTGGCGTTTCAACCTTTGGCCCCTGGGTTGGTCCCGCGGGGGCACCTTGTCCAGGGCTCTGTGGAGAG
The DNA here is from genome assembly GCA_006410735.1 of Raphicerus campestris. Classification (NCBI taxonomy): domain Eukaryota; kingdom Metazoa; phylum Chordata; class Mammalia; order Artiodactyla; family Bovidae; genus Raphicerus; species Raphicerus campestris. Next base: position 141,459 of record SJYW01054502.1, on the reverse strand, counting down.
CGTCAGCACAGAGAAGTGCCTGGGGAGCAACCCTGGGGCTCCAGCAGCAGACACTGAGCCAATCTGAGGGGACAGATGTAGGATAACAATCTGAAATAATGAGTCTTTATCCAGTCAATATTCTTCTCTTTGTAGTTACTCGAGTTTTTAATGCAGCTACATTAACCCTTTTAAAAACTAGGGGCTTCCCTGGCAGTCCAGTGGTTAAGACTCTGTGCTTCCAACGCAGGGGACACAGGTTTGATTCCTGGTTGGGGAACTGAAATCCCATATGCCTGCAGGGCCAAATAAAAAACTAAAGATTAATTAATGTCATAATGCTTGTAATATAAATTCGTATCACTTCCCCCTAACCCACATCATACGTAGTGAATGTACGCTTGCGATGACCACACAGAATTCCTCATCGAGATTTTTTTCCTCTCTCTTCAGAATTCTGGTACTCACAATATACAAGATACGTTCTTCGTGTAAGTAGGAGATAGACATTCAAAACCATACTTTTTTAAACAACCATTTCTGACCAGAGTCCCTGCTCTGTCACAAAGCCCCTCCCCCTTGAGTTTCCCTGTCTTGGGCCCTGAGCCCTGTTTCCTGATTCCCTGGAACCTCTGGCTGCGCCACTAGTCTCGGTGAAGGGACGGCTGACTCCGCGGCTGCTGCTGAGAGCGACGCCGCGTAACAGCCCCTCAGACTGGCTCAGTGTCTGCTGCTGGAGCCCCAGGGATGCTCCCCAGACACTTCTCTGTGCTGACGCTCTCCACAGAGCCCTGGACAAGGTGCCCCTGCGGGGCCAACCCAGGGGCCAAAGGTTGAAACGCCAGTGTTATCTGCAGATTTGATAAGCACACTCTTAACTTCCCCAGGACATGCAATTAAAGTAGCAATTATTCGGTGGTTAGATGGAACGAGCTACGCATGTTCATGAAGCCAGGATTTCTTAGCAATGTCATCCAAGTCTTTAACAATCTTACTGGGTGTTTTTGGGCTGGGGGCGAGGCAAATTCTGCTTGTTGTATACACTACTAAAAGAAGCGTATTAAAATCTCTCCCTAGGTTGGGAATTTTTCTGTTTCTTCTCTGCCAGTTTTGCTCTGCATATTTTGAGGTCTTGTAATCGGGACTATTCCAGTTTCGAAGATCGGGAATTAGACATCTCCCTGTGTGTTGAATTTCGCATAGCCAGGAAGTGCGTCTCTTTTGGTTTGTTTTGCTCTACTGCAAGGGTGCAGAATCTTAGTTCCCAGCCCAACCAGGGATGCTGGGATGGAAGCCCTGCGGTGGAAGTGCAGAGTCTTAACCACGAAACAGCCAGCGAATTCCTAAGGAAGTGGGTCTCTTTATCCCCAGTAAAACTTTGCAAAAAAAATCAATTTTATTGGATTTACATACGACCAAACACATTCATTTTGTGTTTTTGTTTCTACTTACCACACGCACGCATGCACACACATACACACACACTCATAACTATCATCACAATCCTGTTTTCACTTTCACCTTTTTTTACAACCCCGTGTTTAGTGTGTTAGTGAAATTCATTGAGGCAGAATTTACATTCAGTAAAATTCACAATTCCATGAGTGGGGACAAGTGTGTATAGTTGTATAACCATCACCATAAGCAAGATATAGAATATTTCCATCAAGAAGTTCCTGCAAGTTCTTTTGCTGGGGCAGTCAGTTTCAGCAACTCTAGCTGGGCAACGTGCATTTTATCTGGTGACCCTGAACCAGTCCTTTTCCTCATCCCATGCCCTGGTGACCTCTGGCTTCTGTCTCCATACTTCGGTCTTTTCATGAAATGATGTGAATGGGCTCATACTGTAGCCTCCTGCATCTGGTTTCCTTCTGTTAGCATGTCCTCCTGAGACTCATCTGTGCTGGTCCATGCAGGAGTCCATGGTACAGACATACCACATTTGGTCTATCCATTCACCCACTGACTCATTTGGGTGTTTCCAGCCTTTGGCGATTATGAATAAAGTTGCTATAGACTTTTTCATACAGGTCTTTGGTGAACATATGTTTCCATTTTCCTTGGGTGAATACCCAGGGTGAGCGGGATTGCTGGGTCATATAGTAAGTGTATATTTAACTTTATGAGAGACTGTCAAACTGTTTTCAAAAGGCTCTACCATTTTGCATTCCCATCACCAATGTGTAAGAGTTCAAACTACTCTGAATCTTTGCAGATACTTGGTAGTTTTGGAGGGACTGGGAAGGAGGACAAGGGGATCCCCAGGGTGCTGGTACTGACTTTCTTCTCTGAGTGGCTACACAGGGGCTCTTTGTGAAAATTCATCAAGCTATAAATCTGTACATATTCTTTTCTGTATGTATAATAATCCTCAATAAAAATATTTTTAAACTATACAAGATACCTTTGAATAATTTCACTAAATTAGTGATGTGTTGAAATTTAAAATGTGCTTTTTTAAAAATTGAAAATGTCAGTGTAAATCTGTAGCAAACTGCTTTTATAATCTCTAAAAAAGTTTTCCAGCTATCCATAGTAAATACCTGAAAGGGTGGTCTCGCATGGCCTTATATTCAAATGACATTATAAATCAACAGCTAAAAGGACCAAGCTGAGTTTGTTATTTAGCCATTTCTGCATAGAAAAAACCCGAGGGCATCTGTGCCCTGAGTCACAGCATGAGGATTTAAGCTTATCATTCCTTCTCTGTCTTTAATTCGTCCGCTGCCATCAGAATCAGCTCGCCTGGCCTGCTTTATTGCTCATAATACTCTGCATGAGCAGTAATGTGGTTCCCAGAGCTGTGCGCAGTGGACTCGAGGTGCCAGGTGACCCCAATCCACTGAAAGTTGCCAAACTCCCCTATGAGAGAATGAGTTTCCCTATATTCTGGACCACCTCATCAAGGTATTTCCACTGCTCTCTGAATCCATTTCCTTGCAACATTCTAGACTGGGGGTTTGCAAGCATGTTCTGAAGGGCCAGGCAGTAAATATGTTAGGTTTTGGTAGGTCATACAGTCTCTGCGGCAACAACTCAACTCTGTCCTTGCAGTGCAAAAGCAGCCAGATAACACATAACAGAGTGGTGTAATGATATTCCAATTAAAGTTTATTACAAAAGCAAACACTGGGCTTCCCTAGTGGCTCAGTGCTAAAGAGCCTGCCTGCCAGTGCAGGATACACGGGTTCAATTCCTGATCCGAGAAGATCCCACCCGCCTCAGAGCAGCACAGTGGCTAAGCCCATGCGCTGTAACTATCGAGCCTGTGCTCTAGAGTCCAAGAACCACAGCTGCTGAGCCCATGTGCAGCAACTCCTGAAGCCCGTGTGCCCTAAAGCCTGTGCTCCACAATAGAAGAGGCCACTGAGATGAGAAGCCTGCACACCACAACTAGACAGTAGTCCCTGCTTGCTGCAACTAGGGAAAAGTGCTCGCTGCAACAAAGAGCCAGCACAGCTAAAAATAAACAAATAAATAAAATTATGAAAGCAGACAGAGGGCCAGCAGACTCTGCTCTAGCCCATGAGCTCCTTAAGAAGGAAGCTTGCGTCTTATCTTTGTAATTTCAGCCCTAGTGGTAAAAATTGTTCCAGTTTTGGCAAAGAGGAAATGAAACACAGGACCACAGAAGCTGGCTTTGAGGAAGGAAAGCACAGAACTATAACTGGTTGCTTGAGTGTATTTTCACTTGTGAATTGAACAAAGATGCTGCACTTTTCATATTATATTGGAGATAGTTGGGAAAATTCAGAGAAGGCAAGGCACCCCACTCAGTACTCTTGCCTGGAAAATCCCATGGGTGGAGGAGCTTGGTGGGCTGCAGTCCATGGGGTCGAAAAGAGTCGGACACGACTGAGCAACTTCACTTTCACTTTTCACTTTCATGCATTGGAGAAGGAAATGGCAACCCACTCCAGTGTTCTTGCCTGGAGAATCCCAGGGACGGGGGAGCCCGGTGGCTGCTGTCTATGGGGTCACACAGAGTCGGACACGCCTGAAGCAACTTAGCAGCAGCAGTTGGGGAAATTAAAGCGAACACAAATCAAAGGAGCTTGTCTTCATGAATCCTCCCATCTGGTCTACATCTCAGCAAATCTATGTTTTTCAGAATAAGTTCTACACAACCTGAAACCATGGGGTACTGGGCGGTGCCACCACTAACTGGGGTTTCTGGTGCTCACAGGGCTCACAGCTGGCTGCTGACCTTGTCATCACACACTCCCAGGTTCCTGTGGCCCACTGAGTTTCTCAGCCCAGGGCCCTGCTGCCTGAAAAACACATACAACCTGCAAGTTGAGAATTATGTTTTATTTGGCAGACAAAACTGAAGACTTAAGCCAAGGATACAGCATCTCAGAAAAGTCTGAGATACTGCCCTGAAGAGGTAAGGGAGGAGCCAGCAGATATAGGGGTTTCAGCAACAAAAACCAGGGAGTTGGAAAATCAAGATTACTGTTAAAGAAAACCAGACATCTCAAGTCAGCGATTCAGTGCGTTTCCATGCATTTGTGTGCCGTGCTTAGTCGCTCAGTCGGGTCCGACTTTTTGTGACCCCATGGACTGCAGCCCACCAGGCTCCTCCACCCATGGNAGACATCTCAAGTCAGCGATTCAGTGCGTTTCCATGCATTTGGGTGCCGTGCTTAGTCGCTCAGTCGGGACCGACTTTTTGTGACCCCATGGACTGCAGCCCACCAGACTCCTCCACCCATGGGATTCTCCAGGCAAGAATACTGGAGTGGGTTGACATGCCCTCCTCCAGGGGATCGTCCCAACCCAGGGATCGAACATACATCTCCTGCATTGGCAAGTGGATTCTTTATCGTTCAGGCACCAGGAAAGCCCATACATATAGGTATTCTTTTTTAAAGTATTATTTTCCATTATGTTTTACCCCAGGAGATTGAACACAGTCCTGTTTATCTATTCTAAATCTAATAGTTTACATCTACCAAACCCAAACTCCCAGCCTACTCCTTCCCTCCCAAAGCCTATTTTTTTTTCTCAAACTCTAAATTTTATTTTTTTTTAATTGGAAGATAAATGCTTCACAACATTGTGTTGGATTCTGAGGCACACCACACATCAGCCACGTGACAGTTAGTCGTGTCTGACTCTTTGCAACCCCATGGACTGTAATCCACCANTCTATTCTAAATCTAATAGTTTACATCTACCAAACCCAAACTCCCAGCCTACTCCTTCCCTCCCAAAGCCTATTTTTTTTTTTCAAACTCTAAATTTTATTTTTTTTTAATTGGAAGATAATTGCTTTACAACATTGTGTTGGATTCTGAGGCACACCACACATCAGCCACGTGACAGTTAGTTGTGTCTGACTCTTTGCAACCCCATGGACTGTAGTCCACCAGGCTCCTCTATACATGGGATTTTCCAGGCAAGCACACTGGAATGGTTGCCATTTCCTACTTCAGGGGATCTTCATGACACAGAGACTGAACCCAGGTCTCCTGCATTGCAGGCAGATTCTTTACCAAGTATACACATACATCCAACACTTTTTCCTTCATAGTTCAGTCGGTAAATCATCTGCCTGCAGTGCAGGAAACCCAGGTTCCATCCCTGGGTAAGGAAGATCCCTTGGAGGAGGGCACAGCAACTTAACTCCAATATTCTTGCCTGGAGAATCCCATAGACAGAGGAGCCTAGCGGGCTACAGTCCATGGGGTCGCAAGAGTCGGACATGACTTGGCGACTAAACCACCACCACCAATACCTCTTGAGCCTCTGTCTCACCCCTCAAAGCCTATTTCTAATGAAGGTCAAGTCCCGTCAGCTTTACTCTGTGCTTCGTTCTGCCCCACTGTTATTCACGGCTCACAATTAAAGAAGATTCTGTGAGCCTCAGTTTCAGCGTCTGTAAAACGGGTGCGAAGCATGTCACAGGATTGCTGCTGCTGCTGCTGAGTCGCTTCAGTCGTGTCTAACTCTGTGCGACCCCATAGACGGCAGACCACCAGGCTCCCCCATCCCTGGGAATCTCCAGGCAAGAACCCTGGAGTGGGCTGCCATTTCCTTCTCACTGCAGAGTAAAATCACTGAACCAAGTTCAGGGCTCGGCGCGTGCAAGCGCTCCAGACACACGGATGGCCGTCTCCATTATTTAGTCCCAGCGCTGGCCCTTGGGCCTGGATAAAGTCTGTGGGATGGGGGCGGGCACATGGCACAGCCACGCCGCCGAGGGAGGTCTGAGACGAAACTTTCCGAGACCCTCGGCCGGACAGGGCGGTATCCGCAGCCAGGTTGCAAAGCCCCAGGAACCACCACTTCCGGCAGAGACCAGTCCAAAATAGCCACTTCCGGCCGCGCTCGAGGTGTAACCTGAGCCGCTCCGAGGTGGGCGTGGCTCTGGGTGCGGCCACGCCCCTCACTTCCGGCTGGCCTCCGGCGGGGCCACTTGTTTCGTGGATCAGGCTCCGGGGTCGTCCGAGGCTGCCCCGCCCACCCGGCCCGCCCTCCCGTGACGTCACCTCCGGGGCGGGGAGGGGCGGGGCCGAGCTGGGGCGGCTGCCCTGAGCGGTCTTGGCATCGGCTTCCGCGGCTCCGCGGCCGGCCACGTCCCCACGCCGGACCGCGGGCGCTTTCTCCCCGCCCGAGGGCCGCCGGGCCGCCGCAAGGCCTGCCGCGCCCGGGTAAGCGGGCCTCCCTGCTGTCCCGGGGAGCTGTTGTCACTGCTGCCTGTACCGGCTTGGGGGCGGAGAGGGGCAGGTGGGGTGCATGGGGGACTCGAGGGGCGGAGGAGGGAGGCAGCGACAAGATGAATGGGGATAATGAGTGCACACTGGTGACGATTTGAGGTGAGGAAGGAGAGGAAGGATCGGAAGGAGGAGTCAGCTGGGGGAAGGAGCGGGGATGGGGGAGCCCAAGAGGCAGGAGGCAAAAGGGGGCCTTAAGAGGACCCCAGTCTGGAGAAGAGACGCGGTCTATCCGGTTTGGGAGTGAAGGAGGGAAAGTTGGGACACACCCGGATGGGTGGGGAGCTTAAAAGGTCCTGCCCGGCCCAGGCTGGGCCCCAGGAAGTGTTGCCCTCAACGACAGAGTTGGCCCTTTCAGGCGATCCAGGCCTCCCCCAAGCCCTCTCTACCTGCAAGGGGTTTATGCATTTCGACTTAACCTGCCTGCCTCCCCAACGTGAGCCTGGGTAGCCGCTTAGTCTCTGCCATTAGCTGTTAAGCTAGTATGAGGAGCCAGCATCCACATGGTTTGCCATAAGACATAAATACCTACTTAGAAATCTGCCTTTAATAATATTGGGTTTTTTTCCCCCCTCTCTGGAGGAATCATCTCTAAAATTTCAGTACAGATGTTCAGCTTATAGGCCAGACTTGCCTGATGGACAAAGGAATGTGGAATTTACCCACGTGGCCAGCAAAAATTAGGCTCTTGATCAGCAATTAGCATCATACCCCAAACTCCAGAAGCCTGGAAGGAAGCAATATAATTAAGATGCTGTCCAGCGCTCCAGGTTCCCATCTGCCACAGACACACATCCTTTGGAACCCAAGACAGTGTCTAAAGACACAAACCCACAAGCCTGTGCTCCTTGCGTTCTGATACCAAAGTTCGGCCAGGTGACGTGTCAGGACAGATGTCTGTGGTTTGCCCTGTGTTTGTTTCCGCAATCCCTATTCCTTGGTGTGTGTCGTTTCTCCAGCTTGGAGTCACATTGCCGCTGCCGCTGATAAATAGGTTACTAGTGTGATGGACTGTGGCAGGTAACACTTGTGTTGGGCTCAGGAACCTGTGTAAGCCAGAAAAAGGAATTAAGCAATTTGGAGTCTGATTTCAGGTAATGTGAATGCAGCACCCTGTATATCCCAGTTTCAAAAAAGTTTAAAATCAAGCCAAGATTGAGAGCACAGAAATCGGAAGTGGGAGATGTTCAGAGACGGCACAAAGTCAAGGACCAGAGAAGGAGGATGAAGCTGGCGTCCAGGGCCACATCTGAGGTGCCTTTCTCATGGAGTGTTGCCTGGCTCCTGTCCCTTCCCTGCACAGCTTGTGAGGAGCTGAGCCCTGAAAATGAGAACTCTCAGCACCAGCCTCACCTCCTATCTTTGCTCCTGGCCTGCTGTCTTACTTAATACCATTTCCTTCCTGCTCCAAGGGTCTCTTTCTGAGACCTTGACCTGCCAAGTCATTCTGCACCAGATAATGAGAATAACCAGCCAGACCCTCCTTTAAGGCTCACTAAAGCATCACTGACCCCATGGACGTGAGTTTGAGCAAACTCCGGGAGATGGTAAAATACAGGGAAGCCTAGTGTGCTGCAGTCCATGGGGTCACAAAGAGTTGGACACAACTGAGCGTCTGAACAATACCAAAACCTCTGCAGGGGAAACCAGATACTAAGTTTTGGTGATAGTTTCTCCATCAGGCTTCCCTGGTGGCTTACACGGTAAAGTGTCGGCCCGCGATGCAGGAGACCCGGGTTCAATCCCTGGATTGGGAAGATTCCCCCAGAGAAGGAAATGGCAACCCACTCCGGTATTCTTGCCTAGAAATTCCCACAGATGGAGGTGCCTCAGTCCATGGGGGTCACAAAGAGTTGGACACGACTGAGCTACTTCACTTTCATTTTGCATTGTGAGTCAACTTCGATTAGCACAGGTCCCAGCAGGGGAATCTCAACATTTAAAATACAGGATTGGAAGGTGGGGGGCTGTACCATACCAGAGGGATGAAGCCATGGCACAAGGGCCTGCTCTTGACTTTACACAGCGGCCAATTCCTGTCTCTGTAGCAGTGATCACCAGCCGCGCTGGCTAGGGGAAGAGGCAGTGATGGGAGCCGTCAGCGGTTTCCTGAGAGACCCGTGGAGTTCCCTGAGATAGCTTGAGATATGCTCCGTGAGCACGCACACCTCGTGTATGTAATTGTGTGTGTGGTTGCANAAAAGAAGAAGAGGAAGAACAAGAAGAAGTTGAGAAGGAGAAGAAGAAGAAGAAAAAGGTCAGAAGAAGAAGAAGAAGATGAGAAAAGTAGAAGAAGGTGAGAAGAAGAAGAAGAGTGTGAGAAGTAGAAGAAGAAGGTGAGAAGAAGAGATTGAAGAAGAAGAAGGTGAGAAGAAGAAGAAGAGTTGAGAAGAAGAAGAAGAAGATGAGAAGAAGCAGAAGAAGAAGATCAAAAAAAGAAGAAGATGAGAATAAGAAGAAGGTGAGAAGAAGAAGAAGAAGAGGATGAAGAGGAAGATAAGAAGAAGAAG
>SJYW01054502.1:101610-127090 GCA_006410735.1 Raphicerus campestris | reverse complement strand
GGGATGGAGGGCCAGCCTCCTCCCGCTTCGCGGCCAGCCCAGGCGACATCCCCTCACTGCCCCCAACCCTGAGTTACTCTCCGCTCTGCACTGGCAGCAGCTTGCGGTGACCCCTCTTCGTGCCTCCCTCTGGAGGAGAGAGTCGTGTGGCTCTCGTCTTCCTGTCCCAAGTCCGCTGCCTGGCACATGAGCGGGCACTTGCGTGGGGCGCGCTGGACAGGTGCATGGGTGACGGCTGGCTGCTTGTGGCATGTCCGCATGCAGTCAGCCCTCACAGGTCCTGCAGGCCGCAGGAGACGTTCAGGAGAAGGACCTGGGTGATCTCAGTAACTGGAAGTCTTTATACCTTCTCTCTGCTGCTCTTTCATATTCAGAACTCCAGCGTGGGATGGTGGGACTCGTGGTGAAAGTGGGTCAAGAAGTGCTCTAAGCCCAGGAAAGCAGGCACTGAGCCGATCCCCGGACATGTGGCTCAGAACTGCCATACCCTTCCCGCATGCCAGGCCCTGGGGGACATCTGGCTGGGTTTGCACCCTGCGGCCCGCCGGAGCCCTGCCTCGCCCGTGACAGGGGAGCCCTTGCCCCCGTGTTCCTGACCAGATGCCTGCTGTCCTGACCGTAGGTCCCTTGGCCAAGCAGCAGGGAGCCCTTAGCAGCCTGAGGCACGGCTGGCTGGGAGCCTCGGGGACTACCTAGCCTCGCTCCCGGCCCACCTGCAAGATGTGGACAGCCCTCGTGCTTGTTTGGGTTTCCTCCTGGTCCTTATCCGAAAGCCTGCACATATCCGAGCATCCACGTAAGTGAGAAAGCCATGTGTCCGCTGGACGGGCCTGCCGGGGCCCTGGGGGCTGGGCTGGGAAGGCTCAGCCAGCCGACGTGGGACCCAGCCTCTGAGCCCTGCGAGGGTTACTCACTGGGTCCTGCAAAATTTCATTTGTTCCGTAAACCCAGTGTTTACTGGGGAATTGGCTGGCCCAAACGTCACATTTAGTTGCGCTTCTCTGTGCCAGGCTCTGTGCATCCCCAGAAATCTCTCTGTAGGCCCTTCCGTAAAGCCGAGAGTTGTGGCACGGTGTGAATATCTGGGCAAGGATTCAGCTGCTTTGAAAACCTGAGTGTGTGTTGGATAGATTTTTTTTTTAATGGTGAATCACACCTGTAATGTGAGACTTTGATATTTTGGGAATTGGATCAAAGGGTGAAGCTCTGAAGTCTTCCCATGCATTTGGGGTTCAGAGAGGAAAGGAATTTTTTAACCACAGTGCCAAGCACCCCTGTGACGGGCTGCAGGCCAGAGGTGAGCAGTGAGATAAGAGGGAAACCTGGCCCCACGTCACCGTCGTCCTCCCTGGCCAGCCCCACTGGCCAGAAACTCAGACTGGCTCTGAATAATCCACCTGAGTAATCCACTTCTCTAAGAGAAGACGATCATTTGTCTTTCTCCTTTTCTTACTCTTAATGGTACGCAGTCCTCAACCGGACATGGGACCATTCGGAGAAAAACTCATCTATGCAAACAGCGACTGGAGTCTTGAACACAACAGCTGAGAGAATGACCCCGGTGACACCGTCTCCTGTCACGCTGACCAGAGGGACATGGGGAGGCGACCACACCTCTCCTGAAATCACAGCGGGGGCAACACACAGGACAGATGTGGGCACCTCTGCGCCAGCTGGAGGGACCCAGGCTGGAGCTGCCTCCAGGGCGCCCATGCCGCCCGCCCCAGCGTCTGCCTGGAGGACCCCGTCCGCACCTGGTACACGGTCGCCTGGCAATGGCACGCCGTCTAAGCCAGCGACAGCCATGCTGCCCGCCCCGGCATCTGCCTGGAGGACCCCGTCCCCACCTGGTACGCGGTCGCCTGGCAATGGCACGCCGTCTAAGCCAGCGACAGCCATGCTGCCTGCCCCGGCATCTGCCTGGAGGACCCTGTCCTCACCTGGCACGCAGGCGCCCAGCAACGGCACGTCACCTAGACCAGCGACGGCCGTGCCGCCCACCACACACACACAGGCCACAAGTGCCCAGCCCACTGCCGCAACCCCCACGCGGGTCAGCAGCCCCGCAGGCTCACACGGTCCTTCCGGGCCCACCGCCAGCCTGACACCCTCGAGTCCCCAAGCACTCAGCCAGTCCACGCAGGCCCCCACCATCCAGGTGCCAAGGCCAACACCCTGGACTGTGGATGACATGGCACAGAGGCCCACACCCACCCTCTTAAACACAACCCCAGAGCTCACCTCCCCATCTGCGGCTTCTGTGTCCACAACCGTGGGTTCCACAACCAAGGCCCCCGAGCCGACCGTCAGCACAGCGGCAGCCTCCACACCTCACACCAGCCCAGCCCCCGTGGTGGAGGCCACAGCCCCCACGACACGGCCCAGCCCTGCCACATCCGTGCCGGGGACCGCAGGGCCGGGCACGGCTCAGACACCGGAGCAGGCCGAGCCTGCGGCCACGCCTGATACTACTTACCCGGGGCTGACCCCCGGGGGCTCCAAGGTGCCACCCACAGACTCGTGCCAGCCCAGTACCCAGGGCCGGTACCTGGTGGTCTCCAGCGAGCCCCTGGCCCTGTCCTCAGTGAACAGAAGTTTCCTCCTGGCGGTGCTCTTGCTGGGGGTCACCCTCTTCATCACGGTCCTGGTCCTGTTCGCCCTGCAGGCCTACGAGAGCTACAGGAAGAAGGACTACACGCAGGTGGACTATCTCATCAACGGCATGTACGCTGACTCCGAGATGTGACCTGCGGGCCGGGCGGGCGCCGTGCTCAGCCGAGCCTGGGGCCAGGCCCCCCCTGCCCTCCCTTCTGGGTTGCCTCTGAGGCCAAACCAAGTGCTCCCAGATTCTTTCGGTGCAATTTAGGAGATGTGCCAGATGCTTAAGCACATTTAATTGCTGTTAAGATTAATTCCACGATCACTAAAGAGCGGCTGCTTTTTTTCATATTTATTTTTGTAACGATCATGTTGACACGGGGCCAGTGGTTCTGCCTCGGGATGGGGCGGGTGGGCCCCCCGGGGTGGATCCTGACCTCAATTAAAGCAATGACCCCTTTCCACTCAGACCACGTCCCTCCATTTGTGTGGGCTGCGTCCTGCCCCCTGCCCCTGCCCCCGTCGCGCCTGGGGGAGCCTTTTCAAGATCATGGGATGGGGTGCAATATTGTCAATGCTGAAAGTACCGCGAGGCTCTGGATGTGGGCCATGTCTGCCGCTCTCCTGGGCTTCGCTCTTAGGCCTGACCTTGCCTGAGCCTGGGCAGGAGAAGCCTCTGCCTCTGAGGGTCCCTGGTACTGCATGGACATGAGCCCTTTCCTCGAATCCTTCTTTCTCGGGACCCTGACGTGGTGGATGCATGGAGCCTGCTTTGGATACAAGAGCCAAGTGCAACACGTACACCACGTGTGAGCTACACGGTGTAGCTAGATGGGCGGGATCTGCCCAGACCCGGCTCTCGGGGACCCTGCATAGCTCACACTATGCTCTGGCTGCATGAGAGCCTGGCCAGGTGGTGCAGTGGGCTGTCATTTACCAGCATTGCACCCCAGGCTGCCCCGGAATCCAGGGGAGCCCCAGGCCCGAGCAAGCCTGAGGCCAGGCCCCACGTTCCCAGCAGCCGTCAGAGCCCACACTGCGTGCTGGTCATGTGCCACACACTGTCTTGGTGCTCAGCACACGTGACTCAGCACCCACCCACACCCCAGGACACCAGCACTCTGAGCCCCATTTTAAAGGCGGGATCACCGAGACACAGAGACCTCACTCATCCGCGGAGGGCCAGAGTCAGAGTTCCACCAGTTCCAGAGGCCGGCTCTTTGCTTAACAGCTTTGTTTTATATGCTGTCCAGACCACACTTGGCTTTTGGGCCTCACTGCCTACCTGCCCGAGGCAGCGAGAGCTGGCCCGCAGCATGTGAGAGCGGTTTGCAAGCCACGTCTCTGAGCTATGTGACTAGTACGGGTCACTGGTGGGGACTCAGTGTCCTGTGAAATGGGAAGACAGTCACAGCTGTCGTGGCCCCAGGGCCATGCTGCGGGGCAAGATTCTGGGAGCAGGGTTGACTCTTACTTCTCAACTACTCTGAGCCCTGAGGAGGAGACTGCCTGGAGACGCCAGGTCCCCATCACAGGGGTCTCCTGAGCCAGAACTGCGTGTCTGGATCCTCCTATTTAAGTTCTGCCTCCAAAAAGAATTTCAGATGGTACATAATAAGAGACAATGACAAGGGCTTCCCTGAAAGCTCAGTGGGCCAAGAATCCACCTGCCAAGGCAGGAGACATGGGTTCCATCCATGGGTTGGTAAGATCCCCTGGAGGAGGAAATGGCCACCCACTCCAGTATTCTTCCCTGGAGAATCCCACGGACGGAGGAGCCTGGCGGGGTACAGTCCGTGGGGTCGCAGAGTCGGACGCGGCTGAGTGACTGAACACACAGACAGAACACAGAGGCAGTGACGCTCTCTCGAATAACGTGAGAGCCACGGGCGGAGGGTGCACAGAGCAGGGAGGGCATCTGAGCAGCCCTCCCCTGTCTTCCAGCTCCATCGGGGGTTTCCCCAGCCCCTGTCTCACTGACTGGTTCAGCAGCCCCCTTTCCTTCCCCAACAGCCAAGCTGTGCCTCCCGACACCTGGGCTCCCACCAGCCTCTGCCGGGCATACACGCTCAGCCGTGTCCGACTCTTTGCGACCCCATGGGCTGTGGCCCGCCAGGCTCCTCTGTCCCTGGGATTCTCCAGGCGAGAAGACTGGAGTGCGTTGCCAGTTCCTATTCCAGGGGATCTTCCCGACCCAAGGATCGATCTCACAACCCACTGGCCTACAGCCTGTTTCTCCCTGCCCCAGCACACCCATTGTGTGCTTGAGCCCGTCTGCTCTTTAATCCCAGGGTNACAGCTGGGCTCCCACCAGCCTCTGCCGGGCATACACGCTCAGCCGTGTCCGACTCTTTGCGACCCCATGGGCTGTGGCCCACCAGGCTCCTCTGTCCCTGGGATTCTCCAGGTGAGAAGACTGGAGTGCGTTGCCAGTTCCTATTCCAGGGGATCTTCCCGACCCAAGGATCGATCTCGCAACCCACTGGCCTACACGCCTGTTTCTCCCTGCCCCAGCACACCCATTGTGTGCTTGAGCCCGTCTGCTCTTTAATCCCAGGGGCTGGCGCTCCAACGGTGCCTGAGACGGTGTCAGCCTCACTGACCGGAGCTCTAGGCCAGCCTGCAGCTCCATCCTCAGGTCTGAGAAGTCACCTCTGCATCTCAGGGTGGACAATCGGGGGATTTAGGGAATGACCTCTCTGCCAGCATCACCCTAGTGACATGACGGTACTGGCCTGTCAAGGGCAGGCTCCACACCTGGTCTGGTTGAGTCACTCCACAGACAGAGCCAGACCCCCGTGTGAACCACACTGGGCGCCGTGCTCCTTTGCAGGGATGTAGGACAAGGGCCAGCCTGCAGGGGCTGTTGTCCTTAGCTTGTGACCAGGGGCCTCTGCCTCCAAGGAATGGGGGCGTGGAGTGTCACAGGGCTCGCCAGTCCCCCTGCTCCAGCCGGGACTCCAAGTCTTTCCCCCAAGACTCCGCTCTGCTCGCTGCTCCTTCCTCCTGGGGTCCTGTTCCCATCATCTTGGTTCCTGTTTTTTATTGTTCAGTCGCTGAGTCGTGTCTGACTCTTTGCAACCCCATGGACTGAAGCATGCCAGCCTTCCCTGGCCTTCGNAGCTTGTGACCAGGGGCCTCTGCCTCCAAGGAATGGGGGCGTGGAGTGTCACAGGGCTCGCCAGTCCCCCTGCTCCAGCCGGGACTCCAAGTCTTTCCCCCCAAGACTCCGCTCTGCTCGCTGCTCCTTCCTCCTGGGGTCCTGTTCCCATCATCTTGGTTCCTGTTTTTTATCGTTCAGTTGCTGAGTCGTGTCTGACTCTTTGCAACCCCATGGACTGAAGCATGCCAGCCTTCCCTGGCCTTCACTGTCTCCCGGAGTTTGCTCAGATTCACATCCGTTGAGTCTGGGGCTCCTGCTGGCGGACTGCAAATCCTTAACATGCAAGGCCAAGCTCAGCAGTGGCCCCCAGGAACGTGAGTAGTAGCCCCCGGGGTTCTTCCTAAAGCCAACAGCATCGCTGCTTACCTGAGCTGGATGCCCGGGCTTCACCCTCAAGTCCAGCTGGCATCCAAGCTTTCCTGTGAGCGGGCCTCTCCCAGCCTGAGTCCTTCCTCCTACCCTATCTGGGGGCCCACCGCCCCCTGCCNTTGGATTATAAAGAACGCTGAGTGCCGAAGAATTGATGCTTTCGACTGTGGTGTTGGAGAAGACTCTTGAGAGTCCCTTGGACTGCAAGGAGATCCAACTAGTCCATCCTAAAGGAAATCAGTCCTGAATATTCACTGGACGGACTGATGCTGAAGCTGAAACTCAGCATGAGTTTCAGGATGAGATGATTGGATGGCATCACTGACTTGATGGAGATGAATTTGAGCAAGCTCTAGGAGTTGGTGATGAACAGGGAAGCCTGGCGTGCTGTAGTCCATGGGGTTGCAAAGAGTCAGACATGACTGAGCAACTGAACTGACTGACTGAACAGATATATATGTAGTTAAGATGGCAATTCTGTACAAATTGATCTATAGATTGCATTCAGTCACAATCAAAATCTGATTTTAAAGTTTATATGGAAAGACAAAGGAATTAGAATTGTCACAATGAATTTGAAAAAGAAGAAAGTCGAGAAATTCACAGTAGTTCCAGATTTTTTAACAAAGATGAAAATGTGAGCAAATTAAAGAATAGTCTTTCAACAAATGGCACCAGGACAACTGGACATCCGTATTACAAAGAGAGACAGAGAGAGAGAAAGAAGAGAAACAATTCCTCAACTTGTACCTCACACCTTATACAAAAATTAAGCAGATACGGTCCAGAGAGTTCAATGTAAAATACACAACTATAAAATTCTTAAAATACAGGAGAAAATCTTTATGATCTTGAGTTAGGCAAAGAGTTCTTAGTTATAACATCAAAATCATGGTCCTTAAAAGAAAAAAAATGGATAAATTGGACTTTATCAAAAATAAAATGCTTGTTCTACAAATGATGCTGTTAAGAGGATGAGATATGACACAGGCCGGGAAAAATGTACAAATAACCTTCGTATATATTCAGAATACGTAAAGAGCCCTCAAAANGGACTTTATCAAAAATAAAATGCTTGTTCTACAAATGATGCTGTTAAGAGGATGAGATATGACACAGGCCGGGAAAAATGTACAAATAACCTTCGTATATATTCAGAATACGTAAAGAGCCCTCAAAACTAAACAATAGGAAAAGCAATCCAATGTTAAAATGGGCAGAAGATCTGGGCAGACACTTCAACAGAGAAGATGTAAGCGCGGCAGATAAGCCCATGGAAAAAATGTTTGGCGTTAATCAGTAGGAAAGTGCAAGCTAAAAGTACATGATCCACATTGTAGACCTACTGAACAGCTAAAATAAAAGAAGACTGATGGTACCAGGTTCAGACAAAGATCCTGAGGAGCTGCTTTCTCACAGGCTGCTGGTGGGGCTGCAGAATGTTACAGCATCTGGAAAGCGGTTTGGAAGCTTCTTAGAAACACAAACACATACCACGTGGTCCAGCAATCCCACTTCTAGTGATTTATCACAGCAAATCCTGTACACGAATGTTTGTAGCAGCATAGTGGTGAAAAACTGGAAACAACCCATACAGCCTTCGATGGGAGAATGGACAGACCAAAGTACGTCTGCAATGGACTAGCACTCGGCAACGTGAAGAAACCAGCTGGTGATGCCCCGGAAACCTGCAAGGCTCCCCAAAGGACCGCACCAGTGAAAGAAGCCAGTCTCAGAAGGTTCCTTAGTGAAGAATTCCCGTTTCCATGGCACTCTAGAAAGGGATGGAGGACACATCAGTGCTGGCCAGAGGCCGGAGGATGCTTTGACTTCAAGGAGGAAGTGTGAGGGGACCTGGGGGGCGATGGGGCCGCGCTGCAGTCTTCTGCGGCGGTCACCCAAACTCNGTACCTGGGAGTGTTTTCTGGGAAGGTCCGATAATCTCCACTGTATCTAAAAGAACGGTGTTCCGCTTGTCATCTTTTTAATTATTTTTATCAAAGTATAGTTCATGTCCCATATTATGTAAGTTACAGGTGTACAATGCAGTGATCCACAGTTTTTAAGGCTTACGATCCTTTAGAGTTATAATAAAATATTAGCTCTTAAAAAAGGATTCCCTTCCTTGCCAAGGCTGGAGAATACACCACTGGATGGAGGGACCGCGTCTTCCCCATGGATTCGTCCATCCGTGGACACTTGGGTTGCTTCCACATTTTGGCTGTTGTGAATGATACGGCTATGAACACGGATGAATGGCTTTATTATTTTAATTGAACAAGCCCTTAAGTTATATTCTATCGTTGGGAGAAGCTCTGTTCCCAGGTGGAATGGAGAGGCAGGGGTCAGGAGGCGTGGTGGGGCCCGGGGGCTCCGGCCCCACCTGACAACAGCTGTGATTGCTGCCAGCTGCCTCAGCGCCCAGGCAGGATGGTGTAACCGCCAGGGTCCCAGTCTGTGCCCATGGCTTTACCTGCATCATCCCTGGGACATGTGTGCATGTTCTGAGTCACTTCAGTCGTGTCCGACTCTTTGCGACCCCCTGGACTGTAGCCCACCCGGCTCCTCCATCCATAGGATTCTCCAGGCCAGACTCCTGGAGTGTGCTGCCATACCGTCCTCCAGAGGATCTTCCTGACCCAGGGATCCAACCCAGGTCTCCTGCATTGCAGACGGATTCTTTACTGTCTGAGCCTCCAGGGGAGTCCATATAGTACTGTGCTGTAATAAGTTTATAATACACAAATAATTCAAATATAAAAAACAAACATTTCTAATCTTACAGTACAGCACCTTGCAAGCACAGCAGAGCAGTTCAACAGCTGCCATACAAAGGCTGGCATCGAGTGAAGAGGCCAGAAGACTGACTGACTGGGGGAGGGAGAGGAGGTGGGAGGATGGTCAGCGACGGGAGACGGAGGGCGGGCTACAGGTCACACCTGGCGCCGACGGAACGCGTGTGCGCGTCTTTCAAAGTTCGCAACTTAAAGGCTCGTGTGTAGAGGACTTGCTGTGCCACAACAAAGCAACTCACGTGAGTTTTTGGCTTCCGGGTGCATATAAAATTTATGTGTACACGATTCTGTACTCTTCTAAGTATGAAATATTATCTTAAAAGACTGTACATATCTTGATTAAAAAATGCTTTATTGCTAAACGATACTGAAATGATGACCGCAGTCATATCAAAGGCCACTGCTCACAGATCACTGTTAACAAATGTACCAAAAGCTTCGCGGTACGGCCATAAATGCCAAAATGTGACACAGGGACACAGTGAGCAGAAGCTGTTGGAAGAATGGCACCAGTAGGGTTGCTGGACACAGGGTTGCCAGACATCTTCGATTTGTATAAAAGCTCCGTATAAACCTCCCCTGTTCAGACTTCTGTGTGGTTTGTCTCCCTAGTACCTAGCCATAGACAAGGGCTCAGGTTTTGGTGTGGAGAAGGGATGCTCAAGGAATGTTGGATCAGATGCTAGGGCCAGACTCGTAGTTTTGGGTACCCATCGTGGGATTTAGGGGAGGGGCCCCTGCTTCTGCCACCATCGGCCCTCTTCTGGGGCCGCTCTTGTTGGGTGTGAGACTCCATTCCATTTGCCAAAGGGAGGAACTCCAGTTTGGCCGCTGACCCCAGCAAGGGAATGACCCCAAAAAAGGGTGCTCGGCTTGCTTCACGCCTGGAAGAACCGAGGACTGGGGTGAGCTGGGAGCCCCACGTCCTGGGCAGGGAGGGCAGGTGCAGAACAACGCCTCCCCTGCTCAAGTTAGAACCGGTTCAGCAAAGCCAGGCAGACTCTGGAACAAGCAGGAAGGATCAGAGCTTGGTCCCCACCTGAGCTGACTTCATTGTTGTTCAATCGCTAAGTTGTGTTCGACTACTTGAAACCCCCTGAACTGCAGCACACCAGGCTTCCCTGTCCTTCACTATCTTCCAGAGCTTGCTCAAACTCATGTCCATTGAGTCAGTGATGCCATCCAACCATCTCATCCTCTGTCGCCCCCTTTCTAATGGATTACCTGGATGGGTCTAAATCCAGCGAAAAATGTCTTAAGAGAAAGGACAGCGGGGGTTGACACAGGGGAGAGGCCACGGGAAGATGAGGGCAGAGGCTGGAGGGACATGGCCATGAGCCCAGGGATGCCTGGAGCCCCCAGAGTTGGCAGAGGCAGGAAGGATCCTTCCCGGAACCCCTGAAGGGATCGCAGCCCTGCCCACACCTTGATTTGGGACTTCTGACCTCCAAACTGGGAGAGAATAATTTTCTGTTGTTTTAAGCCACAGAAAACTTACACCAATGGGAAGACGGCCCCTTGCCTCTGGGCAGAGCCCTTTCCAAGTTGAAATGACTCTTCTCTGCTTGATTTAAAGCCCTTTGTAAACAGACGGACCCTGTGAAGAGCTTGAGCTGGGGGTCAGGCTAGAAGGAGATCCCCATATCCAGGCCTCCCTCTAGAGGCCGAATGCTGGGTGCAGGGGGCTTGGATCGTGGAGGTGTGGCCTCCTGTGTGCGAGAGGGACCATGCCTGTCCTGCTTCTACGATCCGGGGCTCCTTTGCCTTCACCCTTGGCAGCATCTATAGGTCCACTGGGCCTTGTCCTGGAAATTTTCATCTCTCCAGCAAATTCTCACCAGTCTCTGAAACTCACTGTCCCAAACTGGGCTCCACCATAGCCCCAGGTTGCCAGAATGTCCAATCTCCTGAAGATCCCCCCACCACCCCTAGGCCTGGGCATGCAGGGGCAAGGCCTGGGGTCCTGCGTGCGGACTGTGTATCTGTGGACAGTAGGGACAAAGGAAATGAAGATTCTGAGTCTTTGTAGCCCACGCTTTATGTTGCTCAC
This sequence comes from Raphicerus campestris, assembly GCA_006410735.1. Taxonomy (NCBI): domain Eukaryota; kingdom Metazoa; phylum Chordata; class Mammalia; order Artiodactyla; family Bovidae; genus Raphicerus; species Raphicerus campestris. The sequence goes on along the minus strand of SJYW01054502.1, from coordinate 116,115 downwards.
AGAGGTGTGGAGGTAGATTGTTATGTTTTTACTCTTTGATTAAACAGCAGGGATGACCCCACAGAGAGAGAGTTGAAGCCCCTCATTTCCCCCTTGGTGAGTGTTCCCTCCTCCATCCTAAGGCCTTCTTGAACACATTGGGGCCCCCAACTCTGAAGGCAGGGTCTTCACACCGAATGCCAGGGCCGAGGCCCCAGTCATCTTGTCTGCCTGACCACTCAGGCTGGAAATCAACTCTGCCTTTGAGTCAGGAAACAACACCCCCAGGGATTCACCAGGGGACAAGCCAACAGCCCAAAGTGGACATATGGGATATGAGAAAGGACTCTCCGATGTGGTGATGGGGCAGAGAACTGACTCTGAGTGCAGCTCATACGTCCTGGCTAGAGAAGACCAGGGTCGACTTAAAACTGGCTGGAGGTTCCCAGTTCTGGTCAGGTCTGACAGCATCTGGGGGTGGCCCGAGAGCCAGCAGCCTGACCCTGGCTTCACCACTCTCCTGGTGGTGGAAGAAAGAGCAGGGCCCGCCCCCACCCCCAGCAAGAGCCAGCTCTACCAGGGCAGATGGCAGAGCAGGAATCCTCAGGTTCCGCACCTGCACCTGGAACCTGGATTGTGCACTTTGAACCTGGGTCACTCCTAGAAGCAATGGTTGTGGAAGAGGCAAGGAACAACGATTTTGCAAAGTTTGCTCACACAAGTCTTGGAAAAACTGGAGAGGTCTTCATTGAGCAGTAGGCCAGTTCAGTTCACTCTTTTCCCAGGTTGTTCCTCTCTTGTTTGAGGGTATAACTCACTTTCAGTAATCTGTACAGAACTCACACTTAAACTGCACATACCCAGGTAGCCAGCCTTGGATATAGGATGTTTCCATGATATCAGAAAGTTCTCTGTGTCCCTACCTAGTCAATACCACCTGCCAGGAGGAAAACGATTCTATCTGAAGCATAGATGAGTTTCTTTCTCTTCTAGGACATCACTTGTGTGAAACTAAGCAATTTACAAATTGGTTTGTAGCTCTATGGTTTCTAGCTTCTTTTATCTCAGCATAATGGTTTTGAAATTCATCCTTGTGTGGCTCATTCATTATGATTTCTGATTAGTATTTTATCACGTAGTTAGACCACACTTTATCCATTCTTTTGTTGGTTAGCATTTGCATTGTTTCCAGTTCGGGGCTTTTATAAATAAAGCTGCCGTAAATATCTTTGAAGGGAGAGAGAAGAGAGATGGGAAGAAACAGGAACATAGATTATATGTTGAAGAAGACTCTTGATAGGTTATAACTATGTGTTGGAGAAGACTCTTGAGAGTCCCTTGGACTGCAAGGAGATCCAACCAGTCCATCCTAAAGGAGATCAGTCCTGGGTGTTCATTGGAAGGACTGATGTTGAAGCTGAGGCTCCAATACTTTGGCCACCTGATGCGAAGAGCTGACTCCTTTGAAAAGACCCTGATGCTGGGAAAGATTGAGGGCAGGAGGAGAAGGGGGGACGACAGAGGATGAGATGGTTGGATGGCATCACCAACTCAACGGACATGAGTTTGGGTAAACTCTGGGAGTTGGTGATGGACANACAGGTGTCCCTTTTCCCCCAAACTCCCCTGCTATCCAGGCTGCCGCACGACATGGAGCAGAGCTCCCTGTGGGTGGCGGTGTTTCTTTAACCAAACTGAAATACCGGGAACAGAACGCAATGCACTCATGCTGTCAGGCCACCATCACTGCCATCCATCTCCGAAACTCTTCATCCTCCCAAGCTGGAAAACTCTGTCCCCACTAAACACTCACTCCCCTCTCCCAGACTCCCAAGCCCTGGTAACCACCATCCTGTTAGTACTTCCTGTCCTTATGCTTTCGACTACTCTAGGTACCTCTTGTAAGTGGAATCATGCAGTATTTGTCCTTTTGTGACTGGCTTATTTTACTTAGCATAACTCAAGGTTCACCCACATTGTATCCAGTGTCAGAGTTTCCTTAGGTAGGAGAAGCAAGTGGCAACCAGCTCCAGTATTCTTGTCTGGGAAAACCACGGACAGAGGAGCCTGGCAGGGGTCCACAGGGTCGCAGAAGAGTCAGACAGGACTTGGCGGCTAAACAAGATATACAATACATCGTTGAATTAATCAAAACCTGGGCTTATAAGGAGCTCTTTTCAACCTCAGTCACCGGTTGCTGATGAGGTTACATGAGCTCAATGTAGACCTCGTACTGTGCCTGCATCCTAACCCCAACTGAACAGGAGTCAGGTACCTGGGAGTGTTTTCTGGGAAGGTCCGATAATCTCCACTGTATCTAAAAGAACGGTGTTCCGCTTGTCATCTTTTTAATTATTTTTATCAAAGTATAGTTCATGTCCCATATTATGTAAGTTACAGGTGTACAATGCAGTGATCCACAGTTTTTAAGGCTTACGATCCTTTAGAGTTATAATAAAATATTAGCTCTTAAAAAAGGATTCCCTTCCTTGCCAAGGCTGGAAAATACACCACTGGATGGAGGGACCGCGTTTTCCCCATGGATTCGTCCATCCGTGGACACTTGGGTTGCTTCCACATTTTGGCTGTTGTGAATGATACGGCTATGAACACGGATGAATGGCTTTATTATTTTAATTGAACAAGCCCTTAAGTTATATTCTATCGTTGGGAGAAGCTCTGTTCCCAGGTGGAATGGAGAGGCAGGGGTCAGGAGGCGTGGTGGGGCCCGGGGGCTCCGGCCCCACCTGACAACAGCTGTGATTGCTGCCAGCTGCCTCAGCGCCCAGGCAGGATGGTGTAACCGCCAGGGTCCCAGTCTGTGCCCATGGCTTTACCTGCATCATCCCTGGGACATGTGTGCATGTTCTGAGTCACTTCAGTCGTGTCCGACTCTTTGCGACCCCCTGGACTGTAGCCCACCCGGCTCCTCCATCCATAGGATTCTCCAGGCCAGACTCCTGGAGTGTGCTGCCATACCGTCCTCCAGAGGATCTTCCTGACCCAGGGATCCAACCCAGGTCTCCTGCATTGCAGACGGATTCTTTACTGTCTGAGCCTCCAGGGGAGTCCATATAGTACTGTGCTGTAATAAGTTTATAATACACAAATAATTCAAATATAAAAAACAAACATTTCTAATCTTACAGTACAGCACCTTGCAAGCACAGCAGAGCAGTTCAACAGCTGCCATACAAAGGCTGGCATCGAGTGAAGAGGCCAGAAGACTGACTGACTGGGGGAGGGAGAGGAGGTGGGAGGATGGTCAGCGACGGGAGAAGGAGGGCGGGCTACAGGTCACACCTGGCGCCGACGGAACGCGTGTGCGCGTCTTTCAAAGTTCGCAACTTAAAGGCTCGTGTGTAGAGGACTTGCTGTGCCACAACAGAGCAACTCACGAGAGTTTTTGGCTTCCGGGTGCGTATAAATTTATGTGTATACGATTCTGTACTCTTCTAAGTATGAAATATTATCTTAAAAGACTGTACATATCTTGATTAAAAAATGCTTTATTGCTAAACGATACTGAAATGATGACCACAGTCATATCAAAGGCCACTGCTCACAGATCACTGTTAACAAATGTACCAAAAGCTTCGCGGTACGGCCATAAATGCCAAAATGTGACACAGGGACACAGTGAGCAGAAGCTGTTGGAAGAATGGCACCAGTAGGGTTGCTGGACACAGGGTTGCCAGACATCTTCGATTTGTATAAAAGCTCCGTATAAACCTCCCCTGTTCAGACTTCTGTGTGGTTTGTCTCCCACTGGTACCTAGCCATAGACAAGGGCTCAGGTTTTGGTGTGGAGAAGGGATGCTCAAGGAATGTTGGATCAGATGCTAGGGCCAGCCTCGTAGTTTTGGGTACCCATCGTGGGATTCAGGGGAGGGGCCCCTGCTTCTGCCACCATCGGCCCTCTTCTGGGGCCGCTCTTGTTGGGTGTGAGACTCCATTCCATTTGCCAAAGGGAGGAACTCCAGTTTGGCCGCTGACCCCAGCAAGGGAATGGAGAGACCAAAAAAGGGTGCTCGGCTTGCTTCACGCCTGGAGGAACCGAGGACTGGGGTGAGCTGGGAGCCCCACGTCCTGGGCAGGGAGGGCAGGTGCAGGACAACGTCTCCCCTGCTCAAGTTAGAACCGGTTCAGCAAAGCCAGGCAGACTCTGGAACAAGAGGAAGGATCAGAGCTTGGTCCCCACCTGAGCTGACTTCATTGTTGTTCAATCGCTAAGTTGTGTCCGACTACTTGAAACCCCCTGAATTGCAGCACACCAGGCTTCCCTGTCCTTCACTATCTTCCAGAGCTTGCTCAAACTCATGTCCATTGAGTCAGTGATGCCATCCAACCATCTCATCCTCTGTCGCCCCCTTTCCAATGGATTACCTGGATGGGTCTAAATCCAGCGAAAAATGTCTTAAGAGAAAGGACAGCGGGGGTTGACACAGGGGAGAGGCCACGGGAAGATGAGGGCAGAGGCTGGAGGGACATGGCCATGAGCCCAGGGATGCCTGGAGCCCCCAGAGTTGGCAGAGGCAGGAAGGATCCTTCCCGGAACCCCTGAAGGGATCGCAGCCCTGCCCACACCTTGATTTGGGACTTCTGACCTCCAAACTGGGAGAGAATAATTTTCTGTTGTTTTAAGCCACAGAAAACTTACACCAATGGGAAGACGGCCCCTTGCCTCTGGGCAGAGCCCTTTCCAAGTTGAAATGACTCTTCTCTGCTTGATTTAAAGCCCTTTGTAAACAGACGGACCCTGTGAAGAGCTTGAGCTGGGGTCAGGCTAGAAGGAGATCCCCATATCCAGGCCTCCCTCTAGAGGCCGAATGCTGGGTGCAGGGGGCTTGGATCGTGGAGGTGTGGCCTCCTGTGTGCGAGAGGGACCATGCCTGTCCTGCTTCTACGATCCGGGGCTCCTTTGCCTTCACCCTTGGCAGCATCTATAGGTCCACTGGGCCTTGTCCTGGAAATTTTCATCTCTCCAGCAAATTCTCACCAGTCTCTGAAACTCACTGTCCCAAACTGGGCTCCACCATAGCCCCAGGTTGCCAGAATGTCCAATCTCCTGAAGATCCCCCCACCACCCCTAGGCCTGGGCATGCAGGGGCAAGGCCTGGGGTCCTGCGTGCGGATTGTGTATCTGTGGACAGTAGGGACAAAGGAAATGAAGATTCTGAGTCTCTGTAGCCCACGCTTTATGTTGCTCACAGAGGTGTGGAGGTAGATTGTTATGTTTTTACTCTTTGATTAAACAGCAGGGATGACCCCACAGAGAGAGAGTTGAAGCCCCTCATTTCCCCCTTGGTGAGTGTTCCCTCCTCCATCCTAAGGCCTTCTTGAACACATTGGGGCCCCCAACTCTGAAGGCAGGGTCTTCACACCGAATGCCAGGGCCGAGGCCCCAGTCATCTTGTCTGCCTGACCACTCAGGCTGGAAATCAACTCTACCTTTGAGTCAGGAAACAACACCCCCAGGGATTCACCAGGGGACAAGCCAACAGCCCAAAGTGGACATATGGGATATGAGAAAGGACTCTCCGATGTGGTGATGGGGCAGAGAACTGACTCCGAGTGCAGTTCATACGTCCTGACTAGAGAAGACCAGGGTCGACTTAAAACTGGCTGGAGGTTCCCAGTTCTGGTCAGGTCTGACAGCATCTGGGGGTGGCCCGAGAGCCAGCAGCCTGACCCTGGCTTCACCACTCTCCTGGTGGTGGAAGAAAGAGCAGGGCCCGCCCCCACCCCCAGCAAGAGCCAGCTCTACCAGGGCAGATGGCAGAGCAGGAATCCTCAGGTTCCGCACCTGCACCTGGAACCTGGATTGTGCACTTTGAACCTGGGTCACTCCTAGAAGCAATGGTTGTGGAAGAGGCAAGGAACAACGATTTTGCAAAGTTTGCTCACACAAGTCTTGGAAAAACTGGAGAGGTCTTCATTGAGCAGTAGGCCAGTTCAGTTCACTCTTTTCCCAGGTTGTTCCTCTCTTGTTTGAGGGTATAACTCACTTTCAGTAATCTGTACAGAACTCACACTTAAACTGCACATACCCAGGTAGCCAGCCTTGGATATAGGATGTTTCCATGATATCAGAAAGTTCTCTGTGTCCCTACCTAGTCAATACCACCTGCCAGGAGGAAAACGATTCTATCTGAAGCATAGATGAGTTTCTTTCTCTTCTAGGACATCACTTGTGTGAAACTAAGCAATTTACAAATTGGTTTGTAGCTCTATGGTTTCTAGCTTCTTTTATCTCAGCATAATGGTTTTGAAATTCATCCTTGTGTGGCTCATTCATTATGATTTCTGATTAGTATTTTATCACGTAGCTAGACCACACTTTATCCATTCTTTTGTTGGTTAGCATTTGCATTGTTTCCAGTTCGGGGCTTTTATAAATAAAGCTGCCGTAAATATCTTTGAAGGGAGAGAGAAGAGAGATGGGAAGAAACAGGAACATAGATTATATGTTGAAGAAGACTCTTGATAGGTTATAACTATGTGTTGGAGAAGACTCTTGAGAGTCCCTTGGACTGCAAGGAGATCCAACCAGTCCATCCTAAAGGAGATCAGTCCTGGGTGTTCATTGGAAGGACTGATGTTGAAGCTGAGGCTCCAATACTTTGGCCACCTGATGCGAAGAGCTGACTCCTTTGAAAAGACCCTGATGCTGGGAAAGATTGAGGGCAGGAGGAGAAGGGGGGACGACAGAGGATGAGATGGTTGGATGGCATCACCAACTCAACGGACATGAGTTTGGGTAAACTCTGGGAGTTGGTGATGGACAGGGAGGCCAGGTGTGCTGCAGTCCCTGGGGTCGCAAAGAGTCAGACATGACTGAGCGACTGAACTGAACAGGAGCCCATCAATCCATACTGATACAATATATATTAATACATTGAAAGTTTGATGAGAATCAGATGTTTATATCCTCCCAAAGTCCATCTCCACAGAGTATTAGTATTTATTACAAAGAATCTTCAGGCTCTCCACAAGTGACTTTGCTATGGAGAAGCCTGGCACACACCTCTTAATCAAGGGACCCAAGTGAGCATCATCAGTTACGGGTCAAATTGAAATGCTTTGCCACCTGAGAGGATGCAGTGACAGAAACAGCCTCACTCCGACATTCCCGCCCAAGGCACCTGACCTCAATCCAATCACAGAGAGCTGTCAGAAAAAAGCTAAAGTGAGGCAGAGACTACACAATCATGTAACCTTCACGACTGCCCAAAGCACGCAATTAAAGGGAAGGGTGAGGAGCTGCTCCCCGTGGAGGAAGCCGAAGCATCACAACCAAGGTAACTGGGGGCTCTGGGCAAGCTCCCTGGCTATAAAGGACATTACCAGGGTCACCGGGAAAACTTGAGTCCGGTGCAGCGATGAGACAGCACCCACCCACCGGTGAAAATGTCTCAGTTGTTATCACCTGGTTCTGTGGGGGCCCTCTAGCTGGAAAACACACCCAACTCTGCTCAGAAGTCTTGGAGCATCATGGCAGCAACTTACAGTTTAGGAAAGTAAAGTTTTTGTGCTATGCTTGAAACCTTCTTGTAACTTTGAAAGTATTGACTAATAATAAGAGGACGCTTTCCCTGCCTTTGAGGAAACCAGTTTTACAGCAGCCACCGATCCTCTGTGTGTTTATCCCAGGTGTGTCTGAGAGGACAGGGGTGGCTATTTTATGTCTGGGTTCCTTTCTGGTGCTGGTGGGAACTGGAAGGAGTACCAGCTCTCAGCATGGGGCTGTTTCTGCGACCTTATGGGTTGTCTTAGGCAGACACGAAGCCCAGGGCACTCCTGAGCTTGAAAGGCAGGGAAGTCTGTGCGTGTTTAGGGGTGGATGGTGGAGAAACCTCCTCTACTGGAGCTTGAGCCTCGGAAAACAGGAGAGTGGTTAGAAACTCGCTTACAACTCCTTTTATCCCTGTAGCAACACCGGAAGGTTAGGTTGCCTTTTGTGGCCCCAGGCGCTGTTCTAGATGTTGAGGACAGAGCAGTGAAAAAGGCAGACAAAGCCCCCCATCCTTAAATAACTCACAGCCTGGAAGAAAGAGGCGGTCAGTAGATGCCATGAATAAGTGAAAGACACAGGACGCCAGGGGGGTTCCCCTGTGGCTCAGATGGTAAGGAACCTGCCTGCAATGCAGGAAATTTGGGTTCGATCCCCGGGTCAGGAAGATCCCTTTGGAGGAGGAAATGGCAACCCACTCCAGCACTCTTGCCTGGGAAATTCCATAGACAGGCCACAATCCACGGGGTCATAAAGAGCCAAACACGACAGAGTGACTAGCGCGCGCACACAGGGTGCTAGATGGTGGCGCGCGAAGGAGAAGACCAGCCAAACCAAACACAAAGGCCATTAAGAGAAAACAAAAGCTAGGTACTGGGCCTGAGAAAATGGGAAAGGTCTCTCTCTGGGAAGTGGAATTTGGCGTGCATGTGTGTTTTCAGTTTTAACCTTGCTTTATGTGAAATGCCTATGAAACACCTAAGTGGTGGTGTCACAAGGTNGCACGCAATTAAAGGGAAGGGTGAGGAGCTGCTCCCCGTGGAGGAAGCCGAAGCATCACAACCAAGGTAACTGGGGGCTCTGGGCAAGCTCCCTGGCTATAAAGGACATTACCAGGGTCACTGGGAAAACTTGAGTCCGGTGCAGCGATGAGACAGCACCCACCCACCGGTGAAAATGTCTCAGTTGTTATCACCTGGTTCTGTGGGGGCCCTCTAGCTGGAAAACACACCCAACTCTGCTCAGAAGTCTTGGAGCATCATGGCAGCAACTTACAGTTTAGGAAAGTAAAGTTTTTGTGCTATGCTTGAAACCTTCTTGTAAGTTTGAAAGTATTGACTAATAATACGAGGACGCTTTCCCTGCCTTTGAGGAAACCAGTTTTACAGCAGCCACCGATCCTCTGTGTGTTTATCCCAGGTGTGTCTGAGAGGACAGGGGTGGCTATTTTATGTCTGGGTTCCTTTCTGGTGCTGGTGGGAACTGGAAGGAGTACCAGCTCTCAGCATGGGGCTGTTTCTGCGACCTTATGGGTTGTCTTAGGCAGACACGAAGCCCAGGGCACTCCTGAGCTTGAAAGGCAGGGAAGTCTGTGCGTGTTTAGGGGTGGATGGTGGAGAAACCTCCTCTACTGGAGCTTGAGCCTCGGAAAACAGGAGAGTGGTTAGAAACTCGCTTACAACTCCTTTTATCCCTGTAGCAACACCGGAAGGTTAGGTTGCCTTTTGTGGCCCCAGGCGCTGTTCTAGATGTTGAGGACAGAGCAGTGAAAAAGGCAGACAAAGCCCCCCATCCTTAAATAACTCACAGCCTGGAAGAAAGAGGCGGTCAGTAGATGCCATGAATAAGTGAAAGACACAGGACACCAGGGGGGTTCCCCTGTGGCTCAGATGGTAAGGAACCTGCCTGCAATGCAGGAAATTTGGGTTCGATCCCCGGGTCAGGAAGATCCCTTTGGAGGAGGAAATGGCAACCCACTCCAGCACTCTTGCCTGGGAAATTCCATAGACAGGCCACAATCCACGGGGTCATAAAGAGCCAAACACGACAGAGTGACTAGCGCGCGCACACAGGGTGCTAGATGGTGGCGCGCGAAGGAGAAGACCAGCCAAACCAAACACAAAGGCCATTAAGAGAAAACAAAAGCTAGGTACTGGGCCTGAGAAAATGGGAAAGGTCTCTCTCTGGGAAGTGGAATTTGGCGTGCATGTGTGTTTTCAGTTTTAACCTTGCTTTATGTGAAATGCCTATGAAACACCTAAGTGGTGGTGTCACAAGGTTAGAGACGTACAGGTGGGGATGGGAAGGTGGGCATCTTTGGTAAATAAGCGGTTTTGAAGCTACAGAGGGGACTCCTTGGGCAGGATCAGGACTGGCACCTTTGCACAGGTGAGAGAACAGGCATGTAGACAGGCTGCCTCATTGGGCCCAAATCACTTGGAAGCTAGATTGTGGAACTGAGATTCAGACCCAGGTCAGACTTATGCCAAGGCCCTAACCACAGCTGCCCTGGAGTCTTGCTGCTGTTGACTTGGCCTTGGGCAGGTCACTTGACCTTTTCTCCTCTACCAAACCAGGATTGGGCAGTGGAGGGGCAAGCATGATGCACGGGGCGCTGCAATGCTCAGGCAGGTGGCTGAGGAGCCCACAGCCGCCCAGACAGATCATTGGAATCACCCTGGTTATGTCCTCCACCCTCTTCCCGCTGCCCACCCTGGCACCTGCTCCCATCAAAGCAGCCCTGCCTTCCGGGCAGGGGTGGGGTCGGCAGGGGTAAAGGGGACACAGGAGAGCAGAGTCTGAAAGCCAAGGTATCGCTTTACATTGAGAAGCCACCTGCCACCCAGACTGGTATTCTGGGCTCAGCAGGACCTGTGGGCCCTCCCTGTGGGCACAGGATCCCAGCAAGCAAATCTTTGCCAGCCAGTGGCTGCGTGAACCTGGTATTTGAAGAAGGGACGTGGGAGACGGATGCAGGTTTGGTGGGACCCAGCTGGGTCTCTGCAGTGGCCCCNAGGGGGGTTCCCCTGTGGCTCAGATGGTAAGGAACCTGCCTGCAATGCAGGAAATTTGGGTTCGATCCCCGGGTCAGGAAGATCCCTTTGGAGGAGGAAATGGCAACCCACTCCAGCACTCTTGCCTGGGAAATTCCGTAGACAGGCCACAATCCACGGGGTCATAAAGAGCCAAACACGACAGAGTGACTAGCGCGCGCACACAGGGTGCTAGATGGTGGCGCGCGAAGGAGAAGACCAGCCAAACCAAACACAAAGGCCATTAAGAGAAAACAAAAGCTAGGTACTGGGCCTGAGAAAATGGGAAAGGTCTCTCTCTGGGAAGTGGAATTTGGCGTGCATGTGTGTTTTCAGTTTTAACCTTGCTTTATGTGAAATGCCTATGAAACACCTAAGTGGTGGTGTCACAAGGTTAGAGACGTACAGGTGGGGATGGGAAGGTGGGCATCTTTGGTAAATAAGCGGTTTTGAAGCTACAGAGGGGACTCCTTGGGCAGGATCAGGACTGGCACCTTTGCACAGGTGAGAGAACAGGCATGTAGACAGGCTGCCTCATTGGGCCCAAATCACTTGGAAGCTAGGTTGTGGAACTGAGATTCAGACCCAGGTCAGACTTATGCCAAGGCCCTAACCACAGCTGCCCTGGAGTCTTGCTGCTGTTGACCTGGCCTTGGGCAGGTCACTTGACCTTTTCTCCTCTACCAAACCAGGATTGGGCAGTGGAGGGGCAAGCATGATGCACGGGGCGCTGCAATGCTCAGGCAGGTGGCTGAGGAGCCCACAGCCGCCCAGACAGATCATTGGAATCACCCTGGTTATGTCCTCCACCCTCTTCCCGCTGCCCACCCTGGCACCTGCTCCCATCAAAGCAGCCCTGCCTTCCGGGCAGGGGTGGGGTCGGCAGGGGTAAAGGGGACACAGGAGAGCAGAGTCTGAAAGCCAAGGTATCGCTTTACATTGAGAAGCCACCTGCCACCCAGACTGGTATTCTGGGCTCAGCAGGACCTGTGGGCCCTCCCTGTGGGCACAGGATCCCAGCAAGCAAATCTTTGCCAGCCAGTGGCTGCGTGAACCTGGTATTTGAAGAAGGGACGTGGGAGAGGGATGCAGGTTTGGTGGGACCCAGCTGGGTCTCTGCAGTGGCCCCAGGCCCTTCTGGGGGGCTGGAACAGATCCCGTGGCAGGGGTGCGGTGCCCAGGTCAGCTATGGGCTGGGCTGGCACTCCTGGGCTTCCGGGGCTGGCCCAGGCTCCTTCCGCCAACTCAGTCTTTCTTTAGAGTTGTTAATGTCTTTCTGTCTGTCCAGGACTGGTGGGGCCCCACCGCCTCTGTGGCTTAGCACCTCCACTCGGGGCATCCAGCGGCTTCACGGTGTAAATGCCGGTGGCTCCTGTCATGTGGGGGGCTGGGCAGGTGCCTGGCCACACTACTTCCTGTCCCCCCTCCTCTGCCAGCTGGCAGGAGGCAGCCTCCAGCTGGCCACGCTCATTGTGGGGAAGTCGAATTTCCAGTCTCCCCCAAGCAAAGCAGCTCTGGGCTGTGGCCTCTGGCCAGCTCAGAGAGCTCCGGCCCACCCTGAGGGCCTCTCAGCGGAGGCTGGAAGAGCAGCCAGCAGCACAGGAGGGACGAGCAGGGGGTGGGGGGTGGAGACAGGCTCAGAAGTGGGGAGCCGGAGGGACTTGTGTCTGGGGTCACCCATCTGCCTCCCCTGCTCCCTGCAAGTCACCGCCCGGAAAACTTGGGCTGGCGCTGGGCCGGAAGCGCATGGAGCCAGCGTCTTGGGAGTCTGGGGACTTGTCAGGGTCCGGATTTGGGTGTCAGCCGCAGGGGGCGCTGTCGGGATGGACTCTGGAAAGCTTCGAGTGGGGAAGGCAGGGATGTTCGGGGCTGTGAAGGGCTGCCCGGGCATGGCTGGACTTGGGGCCTGGGCACCAAGACCCAGGGGGACCCACACAAGACTGTGGTGCCCCCTGGGCTTCTTCCTCCCTGGGCACCTAGGGAGGAGACAGGGTGGCAACGGCAGTCTCGGTGGGGTGCGATTTGAGGATCTGGAGCCAAGCACTATGAAAATAATTGGAAAGTTTAGCCATAAATCAGAAGCTAATGAAACTGAAGCAATCATTCATTAGTTGCGCTAGCACAGAGGAACGTGGCAAGGCAGCTTCTGATGTCAGAGACGCCCGAAGGCTTTCAGAGTGAAAGAGCAGAACAGCCGATCGGCTTCACCGGAGGGGTAGTGAGCCCCCGCACAGCGCCATCCCCGCCCAATGGGCTTCCCCAGGAGGCAAGGTGAGGGCAGTGGGAGGAGCGCTGGTGTTTAAGATCTAGTCCCGCCTCCACCTCTGTTAGATTCCTGTCCTCAGCCAATCACTGTGCCTCAATTTCGCGTCTGTGAAAGGGGCTAATAAGCGGTATGTCTGCCACTCAAGGTCAAGAGGGAGAGAAAATCAAGTAAGCACTCGTGTTGGTGGTGGCTGTTTGGTGGACCACAGACTTTGTGGTCATCGACACTGTCCACGGAAGCCGCTTTTCTGGCATGCCTACTCTGTGCCAGGCCCTGGGAATGGCAGGAAACCTGGGGCTCTTCCTGGAATAGAAGGACCCGCCTGCTCAGCCTGCCTCCTCTCTGCAGGACCGAGCTGGGCTCTTTACCACCTCCTCCCCCACTCCGGCCCCAGGGCTTCAGCACTTCTCGGGCTCACCTTTCTCAACCACTCCCTTTTCTTTCCATACCCATATCCACTCTTCCGGGTGGCGGAGACGTTTAGGCACCAATACCGTGCCATCTGCCCGCTTGTGGCAACCTCAACTTCTTGGCCTCTGCGCTTTTTATCAGGATAAGGGCTCTGCTTCAAGCCCTGACTGACTGGAGGTCGCCTCACCTCTCGATGCCTCAGTCTCCCTACGTATAAAGTGGGGAAAAAAACGGTCCCCACCTCCTAGAGGTCGTTGTAAACCAGATAGGGCACCAAAGCTTGAGAATGGTGCCTGGTATCCAGGAAAAGATGTTCCTCTCAGGATTGCTATTTTGCAGCCATTATCATCAACCTCGCAGGCAAGATCCCGAGGGCGAGGCAGCGCGCCCGGCCCGTGGGAACCTCTCAACAACTTCCCGGCCAGCCTGAGACCCAGGAGGGAGCCCGCATCCTTGGGTACCGGCACTGCCCAACGAGGGAGTGAATCGGCAAAACCCGTTTCTCCGAAAATCCGACGCACAGTAGGTGCTCAAGAAATGGCCGGCCGACGCTAGGAAGCTAGTGGCCAGGTTGCTGCAGGCTCACGTCCCGCTTCCTCCCACACGAGGCGGTGGAACTCGGGCTGCCCACACGGTCTTGAAGGGTGTTATCTGCTCCCAAGGACACCCACTCCCACAACAAAGAGGCTCGCCGCCACGGGGGCCAGCTCGTCTCGGCGCACCGCAGGCGCAGCGGGCGAGAAGCCTGCCCGTCCCCCACGGCTGGCCCCTGTCCTGACTCAGAAGCGGTCCCCGGTGGGTGCTGCTACGCCAGGGACTGAGGGGTGGAAGGCAGCCTCGCGAGACCCCGAGCGCACGGAGAGGCCTAGGGGCCAGCTAGCGCCCGCGGGGCGCGCGGCGACACCGCCTCCAGCCGCGATTTAAAGGGCAGCGAGAGGCGGAGGGATCCTTGCCGACCGCTCCATACGAATCCCTCCGCTGCGAGCGGAGCGAAGCGACGACTGGCCTCGGCCTCTCAAAATTCGCTTTTTTGTCCCTCCGCCGCGGGAAGCAGCCGGCGGGGGAACTCATTTCTTTCTCGGGTTTCTCCGCCTCCCCCACCCCCACCCAACCCCCAGTCCCGTAAAAGCAACAGCGGCGGCCGAAGAGGCGCGAGCTGGCGTGGTGTCCCTCCGCTCGGCCGAGGGTACTCCTTTTCGTGTCCTTCCACCGTTCCCGGGCGGCGTCCGAGCGGCTCACCGGGGGCGGCGACGCGTCTGCGGCGCGGTCGGCGAGGCTCCGGGGCTATGAGGTGAGGGCGCCCG
>SJYW01054502.1:84064-98510 GCA_006410735.1 Raphicerus campestris | reverse complement strand
GCGGGGCGGGCGGGGGAGGGGCCGGCGGCGGCGGGGGGCGCGGGCCCTGCAGTGGGCGCCGCGGCCGGAAGGGAGCGGTAGCGGCCGCCGGGCAGCGCCGGGCCGGCCCGCGGCCGCACGAGGGGAGCAGCCCCGCCGCTCGCGATTGGGGGACTCTGTTTTCCCTCTTCTCCAATGGGCAGCCGTGAACGGTCTCGCCCAATCTGCTGTCTCCGCCGCGCTCAACTTCGGGTTGTTTTTGTTTGGGCTCGAGCCTCGCTCCTGGTCTCCTCCCGGGCCCGTCCTCCGCCCCGCTCCGTGCCTTCTGCCGTCGGCGGCCCCGGCACCTCGGCCCGGGCTGGCTTCCCTGGCTCCGGGCTCCCCCCGCCCCGTGCGCCTCGGCCCGGTCCCCCTCGGTCTGTCGGCGTCTCGGGTCCCGAGGACACGGTCCCCTGCGGCCCCGGAGAGGATGATCCGCGTCTCCCCCAACTGTGAGAGTAGGGGACACGTGAGGAAGGTTACAGCTGGACCCGACTTGCTGGGACGGTATAGAAGCACTTGGGACCCAGAGAAAGTCACTCTTTGTCGGTTTGGGTTCGTTTGACCCGGTTTTGGAGCTCTGGCTTCCGACCCGTTGAGTCGGGGAAACTTTTTAAAGAATACTGAGGAGGCGAACGTGTGTTCTTTGAAATTTTTTTCAGAACTTGCCAAACGAAATTCTCTCCGGCGGCGGAGGGCGGGGGGAATCTTTATTTAGAGTAGGACGCAGAGGAATTGATTGGTTGTGATTGTGCTACTTTTCATCAGGAGCTTTTTCAGATGTAAAGCGTTTTGATATAAAGTACAGTGGAGCATGGCTTAATAAGATCATTAATGGAAACAGTTGCCAGCTGAAGCTTTTTTCCTTCCCCCTTTGGTCTTTAATAGTAAGAACACGCCTATAACTTTTGGTGATTAATTGTCCAAGTGTAAGCATTGACTTTTATTTTAGGGGCTCCAAAATCACTGCAAATGGTGATTGCAGCCATGAAATTAAAAGACGCTTACTCCTTGGAAGGAAAGTTATGACCAACCTAGATAGCATATTAAAAAGCAGAGATATTACTTTGCCAACAAAGGTCCGTCTAGTCAAGGCTATGGTTTGTATGGCTGTGAAAGCTGAGCGCCGAAGAATTGATGCTTTTGAACTGTGGTGTTGGAGAAGACTCTTGAGAGTCCCTTGGACTGCAAGGAGGTCCAGTCCATCCTAAAGGAGACCAGTCCTGGATGTTCATTGGAAGAACTGATGCTAAAGCTGAAACTCCAATACTTTGGCCACCTCATGCGAAGAGTTGACTCATTGGAAAAGACCCTGATGTTGGCAGGGATTAGGGTCAGGAGGAGAAGGGGACGACAGAGGATGAGATGGCTGGATGGCATCACCAACTCGATGGACATGGGTTTGGGTGAACTCCGGGAGTTGGTGATGGACAGGGAGGCTTGGAATGCTGTGATTCATGGGCAAAGAGTCTGACGGGACTGAACAACTGAACTGGAAGCATTGTGAAGAAGGAAGGGGAAATCAGTTTTGCCTGAAATCATCAGAGATAATTTATACCGACCAGGAAAATGAAGAGTTACTTAGTATAGACGCAAGTTTACTTTGTGGCCGAATGTTTACCCCTTCGCCACAGGTGTGGTCCTGTCACTGTGGGGCTCACTAGATTCCAAGATTAAAGTCCACAAACGCTTTGATCCCAGCTCATGTGGGAACTCAGGCCCTTTTTCCAGTTTCTGATCACTCAGCATTGTCTTCTAACGGTCCGAGCTCAGGCCCCAGCAGTTTCCCCTTCTGCTGTCTTTTGATCGTGTCTTGCCCAGCACTCCTGCACTCCAGACCCAGAATGACACTCTTCAGAAGGGCCTCATGGGAGTGTGACCTTCTGGGTACCTCTTCCGCACCACACAGAGCTCTTACACAGGTGCAGAGACAGCCCTCAGGTTAGAAGGCACACCTGTGTGTTCCCTGGGCAGTTGCTACGTTGGATTTGGTTATTAACCTGCTCATCCCGTCTGTCTTTTTGATAGCTTATTGAATTATCTTCTCTGCTCAGAGCAGGTGCTCAATAGACACTTGATGAAAAATACTAATTTATTAACAGCTCGGTGATTTATATGTAGTTCTTCAAAATACGTGCATTCTACTATTATTACAACGTTGTCGTCGTCAACAAAACCACTTAGTTTGAGAGCGAAAGGAGTAATGGTGGTATTTACTCTTCAAGGGGAGAAGAGAGTAGGGCTTAATTTTTTACCCATAAACTTTGAAACTAAACTCAAAGTCATTTCCAAGTGCTGTCTTGCCTGTGTTTCCATTCGTCGTCTTGTGCACGCTGAAGTGCTTATGTTTTGGACTCTGCACACCGGAAGCAAATAGCAGTGGGCAGTGTGGGGGTCTAGCGGAATACGCGTGTGAAGGGAGTGGCTGCAGGTCGTTTGGGGCTTTGAGTTTTTGCGGGTGGGGCGTGTTGGTTTACTCGTTTTCCCTTGGGTCCGATGGATCTGGGATCGAGTCTGGTTTCTCTTAGTTTGAGGGCCAGTTTGCGGCCTTGCAGAACATGAGCGTGTGGCCTGATTGTGTTGCAGAGTCATTTGTGTGTGTAGCATGGTAGCAGCTCCCTGTCCACAGGACTGCCCTTCACACGGCTTAGGAAAGCACATCCTTTCAGACAAATGCTGTCGACCCTGTGCTGCCTGCCATGTATGAGTTTTCTTTCTCTCCTCTCATAAAATCCTGCTTTGGCAGGCAGGAGCCTACAGGTCTCTGTCAGCCCTGGAACACGCTAACTGCTAAGTTTTCCACACGTTGTTAAAGATGAGGACCGTGTGTCTTTGTTCGAGTGTGTCTCTTAGTCCCACAGATACACTGAGGAAATGAAGGAAGAGAGGGTGGGTAGCTGTGTCTGAGGTGGAGCTCTGTGCAGAAGTTTTATGTGTAAAGATAAAACTTGGGCCGGATTTTTAGTTACTTTTTATTTGGAGGGAGAATGTATTTGCTGATGTGTCTTGGTGTAGGATATGGTTTTAATTGCAATAAAAAGCACACACTTAAATTTTATTACTGTGTAAAGCTAGCCAGTGCAATTTAAATTGCAAGTATCAGGAGTTCTAACCATTAAACACAGTGATTTGAAAAGTAACTTTTTTCTTGGATAGTCTTGCAACTTCGAAATCTTAAAAAACATACTCTGAGACTCTCAAGTATGAAATGTGAATTGAACCCTCTGGTTTCATGACCGAGCTCCATGGAACGAGCTGTACAAGGAAGGGTCCTAGTAAACAAGTCAGGAGTTCCACTGGGCTTAGGCAAGTTTCATGACTTTCTTTAAATTGTATCAACTCTACATTCCATTCCCCCCAACACCCCCCCTCCAAAAAAAAAACCCTTTACAAATCTGGTTTTGTTTTAGTTCTTATTATAGGCCCTTTCCCCTTAATTTGGTGTTTCCTAGATTAGAAGTGTTGGTTGAGGGGAAATGCTCATGTTAACCAATATCTTAACTCTGTATTTTTCTACTAATGTGACTGGAGTTTGTCTTTGTCCAAATCAGATTACAGAAAGTCTGAGTAACTTTTCAGTTAAAAATGTATCTTGTTTTATTCAACAGACACGTCCTCAAATTTTAGTCACGCACATCTTATTTAACTTGCTTTACAGGACTTTACTATTTTAAAGGTGTGGAATAGAGAGAATCCATCTGTGCAGGAAAGACTCATTACTTTGTTTTTCTAAACCCACATTAAGGTCTAGTTTAAAAACACTTCTTGTGATCCGCATGTTGTTCAGAGGCAGTGGATATATTGTCTTTATATAGTTGGTGATGGAAGCAAAACTGTTTGCATTAATTCTAAAATATCTCACAGAATGGGAAAAAAGTCACTGATTTCCATAGTCATTGATGCTCTGAATTATGTTTTGCTTCATGATTTTCCTCCCATTGGGTTGAAGGGCTCCTGGGGCTGGCCGCTGGAGGGCTTTGTCTGCCTCCGTCTCCCGTGCCGGCCACACTGGGGGCTGGCAGCGTCTGTGTGAGACGGCACTGCACAGTCTTCTCTGAGGATGTGCATAATTTCATAGTACAGCTAGACAGACAGTTCCAAGGCTGGATGAAGGGCCACTGGAGAAAGGATTGATGCCTGTGTCCCAGTCTGCTCCTCCTTATTTGTTTAAAGCATTGATGGAGCCAAGCCTTAGTTTCTTCATCTGTAAAATAGCTAAACATTAACCTGTGACATCACTTGCAGTTCTAAAGGATACTCTTTTACACTTGATCACCACCCATTTTCTCACTTCTAAGAGCTAACTTAATCACTTTGTCATCTCCAATTGGTTTACATAGTCTTTCCTCCTTGTTTTGAAATATTATTAAGTTGATGGTACAGCTTACAATCAGGCTTCCCTGGTGCCCAGTGGTAAAGAATCCTCCTGCAATGCAGGAGATAGAGGTTCAGTTCCTGGGTCAGGAAGATCCCCTAGACAGGGAAGTGGCAACCCATTCCAGTATTCTTGCCAGGAATCCCATGAGGAGCCTGGTGAGCTACAGTCCATGGGGTTGCAAAGAGTCGGACATGGCTCAGCGAGGACACGCACAGCTTACAGTCAGTCGGGTTTTAGAATTTGGAGATGGGGATCCCAGAAGTTTGATTCTTAAGGTCTGCATGGCTCCCACCTCTCTGTGGCTCCTGTTTGTCAATTGCATTTCTGCAGGATGTCCTATTTTCTGTATTATGAGAGCACACAGAGAAAAGAGCAAGTGATAAGCCTCTTTGTGGGGGATGTACACGTGACTCCAGTTTTGAAGTAGTCCTCCCAGACTTAAGTCAGGACGCTCTATTCACAGCCTAGACCCAGGCTGTTTAAGGCGGCTTGACTTCAGGAAGGCAACTTCATTCTGAGCTTCAGCCATCTCATTTGTGGTGATAATACCTGTCTCACCTAGCTCATAGTGTTGCCAATCTGGGGAACCCTTGTTAGGTGTTAGGATGAAACAAACAGCTGACGTGGGCATCTTTATAGGAGCACCAGGTCTGTAGATCTCTGTGACACTAGGATTGCCTCTCGGGTCTAAGGCAGAAGAGCCCTTCAGGTGAAGGTCATTCTGCTTCTGCTCTGCGCTCTTCTGCTCTGCTCATCAGACACCTGGCTTTCTCAGGCTTCCCTTTGCTCTTGCAGAGAAAGGTCCCCCGCTCCGCGGTTGCCTTGTGCAGTTTCCCGAAAGCTGAAACTCTCGTGCGCCCTCTAGTGTTTCCTGGTTGCAAGCAGTATTCCAGCACCACGAACAGTGCCTAGTGGCTCCGGGTAGTTTCTTGCTAAATACTGGATTGAGTTGATTCTCGGTTTGCAGAATGAGTCATTTTGTCTGTCTCATTTTTATCAAGGTTGAAATATCTGATAGTTTAACCTCTGAAGAGTATTTTTAAGAAAAGCCCTTATGTTACATGTTGTGAAGAGATATGTATATTCGGCAAGAAAACCAACTTACTGTTAGGAAGATGGAACCCCCTCCCCCCACCCACCTGCTGAAGAGTAAAGGGGGCTGATCCTTCAGCCAGTAGACCCTGGAGCTAGAGAAGCCAGATACAAACCCGCTTCTCCCTTAGCCTCAAAAAAGAGACAAAAAGACACCTCATTCAGAGGAGGATTTAGACCAAGCCAGTTGCCTCAGCAAACATTTGTTTGGTGGGTGTAAATAGACACCGGAGTGTCTTTGATCCAGAAAGGTGATTGGGTCTCTGTATTTGCGCCGTTTGGTTTCTCCTTCATGATCCTCCAGTTGGAAGTTTGCCCCACATTAGTCTCTCCTGTATCCTGCTTGTCTCCTTCCTCGCTTTTTACCAGAGCTCCCCGGTTCATACCTGCTTGCCTCATCTCGCTGCACTCTGAGCTCCGTGACACCAGGAGCCAGGTCTGTTTTGTCTCAGGGTCTTCCTCATCACCTATGAGGCAAAATATGTTTCAAATTTTGAGTCTGGCTAATACTGCTCTCTTGCATGGTCAAGAGTGGATATCTAGTCTTTTAACGTGGCCTTTTGTTTTTTCTCATTCTCTTAAGGCTTCCTCTTATTTGTGAAATGAGGGTGATAATAGTCGTATAAGTTACTGTATATTTTTAATGTTTTATGTTACAAATTGTGTGGTATAATTTGCTATTTTATTGTATGTTTGTGAATATTAAAGACGTATTGTATATTGAAGGTACTGTGATAGGGATAAATGACACGGTATATGAAGTTACTGGCCCAGTTGTTGGATCATAGTGCACGCAGCCGGGTGGCCCTGTGGCGCTCAGCTCCCGCTCATGTCTGCGTGGACGCTCGCTCAGCTGTGTGTCGGGCACCGGTGGGCACTGAGCAGCGCCTGCCCCCAAACACTGTGAGTTGGGTGCCCCTGTGCAAGGCCTGTCTGGCTCTCAAGATGCCGGTGTGTGTTTCCGGCTTCTTTTCTCTCCTCTTCACCCCGCTTTTATTCCAGTGGCCGGGATAAAGCTCAGAAAGTCTTTTTGGTGTCGTGTTGGTAGCATATGACTTTGTCAAGAAGTGGCAAGTCTGTGGCTTAGACGGTGTTGAATTGCTCGCTGAGCTGCAGGCTGCTGTCGCGCTGCCCAGTCGCATCCAGCTCTCTGCGGCCCCATGGGCTGTGGCCTGCCAGGCTCCTGTGCGCATGGGATCCCTTCAGGCCAGAAAACAGGACTGTGGCACCGTTTATTACTCTATTCACAGCCACTTCTCTCCTGAGTTTCAACATCCTAGAACGCTGGGTACTGCCCCTCCCTCAAATTTAGCAAGTCCAGACGTTCTCATCTTTCCTGCAAATGTGTTCCTTCTTCAGTCCCTAATGCACTTAATGGCCATCTTGCAGGCTCCCCCTTAAAACNGTGAGGCAAAATATGTTTCAAATTTTGAGTCTGGCTAATACTGCTCTCTTGCATGGTCAAGAGTGGATATCTAGTCTTTTAACGTGGCCTTTTGTTTTTTCTCATTCTCTTAAGGCTTCCTCTTATTTGTGAAATGAGGGTGATAATAGTCGTATAAGTTACTGTATATTTTTAATGTTTTATGTTACAAATTGTGTGGTATAATTTGCTATTTTATTGTATGTTTGTGAATATTAAAGACGTATTGTATATTGAAGGTACTGTGATAGGGATAAATGACACGGTATATGAAGTTACTGGCCCAGTTGTTGGATCATAGTGCACGCAGCCGGGTGGCCCTGTGGCGCTCAGCTCCCGCTCATGTCTGCGTGGACGCTCGCTCAGCTGTGTGTCGGGCACCGGTGGGCACTGAGCAGCGCCTGCCCCCAAACACTGTGAGTTGGGTGCCCCTGTGCAAGGCCTGTCTGGCTCTCAAGATGCCGGTGTGTGTTTCCGGCTTCTTTTCTCTCCTCTTCACCCCGCTTTTATTCCAGTGGCCGGGATAAAGCTCAGAAAGTCTTTTTGGTGTCGTGTTGGTAGCATATGACTTTGTCAAGAAGTGGCAAGTCTGTGGCTTAGACGGTGTTGAATTGCTCGCTGAGCTGCAGGCTGCTGTCGCGCTGCCCAGTCGCATCCAGCTCTCTGCGGCCCCATGGGCTGTGGCCTGCCAGGCTCCTGTGCGCATGGGATCCCTTCAGGCCAGAAAACAGGACTGTGGCACCGTTTATTACTCTATTCACAGCCACTTCTCTCCTGAGTTTCAACATCCTAGAACGCTGGGTACTGCCCCTCCCTCAAATTTAGCAAGTCCAGACGTTCTCATCTTTCCTGCAAATGTGTTCCTTCTTCAGTCCCTAATGCACTTAATGGCCATCTTGCAGGCTCCCCCTTAAAACTTGGGTCCCAGCTAGAGACCTCTGCCGTGAGTTCCTTTCCTCCCTGAGCGCCCGTATCTGATTTCTCACTGAGTCTTGCCAAGCTTGTATTTGAAACATGAAACCTTTCCTTCTTCCCATCTATTGCTACTTTGTTGCATTTAATTCTTTTAAGTGGTCTCTCTGCCTCCAGTCACATGCTTTTCCACTAGTGGGATACTTTCTGTGAGTATAGTGGAGCGTATTCTCTAGTCCTTCATCTGTGTAACTGGGGGGGAAATAAAGTACCTACTTTATGGGGCATGACAGTTACATGATAAAGTTAATTTAGGAGGCACTAGGTGAAAGAGAGGGCTTCCCTGGTGGCTCAGTGGTAAAGAATCCACTTGCCAACACAGGAGACAATGATTTGATCCCTGGGTTGGGAAGATCCCCCGGAGAAGGAAATGGCAGCCCACTCCAGTATTCTTGCCTGGGAAATCCCATGGACAGAGGCGCCTGGCCAGCTACAGCCCGCGGGGTCACGAAGAGTTGGACACAACTTAGTGGCTGAACAACAGCAAGTGGATGGAGGAACTATTATTGTTTTAAGAAATGGAGTTATAGTAAGATGTTTTACCAGATACACAACAAAGTATATTTATTCTATTGTATCAAAATCTATAGTTACTCTGACTGTGAACATGTGAGGTATATTCAGTGATGTTTAATAATACATTGGTGCCAGAAGCACACTCCTCTTCAGGAGCAGTAGGAAAAGCAGAACTGATCTCAACTCTATCATAAATGAGCGCCTTGCTCCTTTTTATTTTCTTGAAACTTTGTACTTTTTCTAATGGATGAGGTGGTGTGATTTTTTTTTTTTCTTCTTGTGGGGATTATGGTAGGATGAGGAACGGGGAACTTTCTATTTGATTCTTGAAAGTTTTGTGAATGTACATCAGTGTGCTTGGTCTTCTCTGTTCTTCCTTAGTTTCATGAAAAGAGGAGATAACTTGGAGACCTTGATTGTATTCACAGTTTCTGCTCATTTAATCCTTGTGCTGGACTTCTCTTCCTTTTACGAATGAGACATTAACAAGGTTGCGTGACTTCTCCATGGTCAGGTTGCAGGAGAGTACTGAGCGGAGCCAGGGTGGGCCCCAGGCGCTCTGCGCCCTCCTGAGGCTCAGCCCGCCCGGGGTGCGCTGCC
Source organism: Raphicerus campestris (assembly GCA_006410735.1). NCBI lineage: Eukaryota > Metazoa > Chordata > Mammalia > Artiodactyla > Bovidae > Raphicerus > Raphicerus campestris. The sequence continues at coordinate 89,511 of SJYW01054502.1, read as the reverse complement.
CTCTGCCCAGTCTGCCACCCGACAGTCCCAGTCTTGGCTCAAGACTCGGACTCAGCCCAGGATCCACGTTTCTTGTTTTTCTCACCCTTGTCTGCCGGTCAGAATTGATGATTCTTTGTTCCGCTCCCCTCAGAGCTGCTCGGGAACTGTGGACTGTACTTACAGGGTCTTGCCGCTAGGTGTCATCTGTTGATAGAAGAGCAAAGTGCGGTTTGGGTCCCAGAGCGGAGGGTAACGAAGGAAGCGTCCTTGGTCTTGTTTGTGGGCGCTCCTGGATGAGCAGGTGGAGCGAATGGAGGAATAGGGAAGGAGGCTGGGGGCGGAACTTCCCTCGCAACCACATCAGCTGAAACCTTTATTTCAGAGATAGCTGCCCCGATAGTTGGAGGCACAAATCTTTCTTACGTAGAATCCTTTGTTGTGATACATACTGGTGTACGTATGGTGTATGTAAATAAGGTGCTTTGAAGCAGTATTTTCTGTAATGAGGAGTTTTACAAGCTCAGCTGTAGATCAGTGGCCGAATAAGTGTAAGTGTTGGAAACATCTGATTGTAGACCTACCAGTGGTGGCTCTTTTGCTGTTTAAAATGGTCTGCTAAATGAAAAGTTTAACAGTTTTAATTTTCATCTCTTGTTGTAAACATATATAAATATATAATGTTCAGTATGATGCTTCTAAGGAAGGTCTTGGTTAACAGTGCGTGAGTAATTCGATGTTTAGTTGAGACACCAGTTGTAGCTTCACAATCCATACAGCTCTCTCTGTGGCTATGTTGATACCTGCAGTTGAAGGGGGAGATGACTCTTAAAAATGTATTTTAACAACTGTTTAAAGGTGCTTAATCTCCTGTAATGTGTTGGAATTCCATGCATTTCTGGAGTCCAGCTGGAATGTATGTGCACTTCGGTCTACCGTTTCACGGTCTCCGTATTGCTTCCCTGGGTGTGCTGTGAAATACCACAGAGGTGGTGGCTTCTAACAGCAAACGCGACTTCTCTCACAGCTCCAGTGGACCGGAGTCGGACTGGGTGGGGCTCCCTCCAGAAGCTCCAGAGCCTTGTTCTTGGCCTCCCCCTGTGTCTGGTGTCCGTGCGTTCCTTTGCTTGTGGCTGCCTCTCTCCAGTCTTTCTGTCTTCTTCTCAAATTGTATGTGATGTCAGATCTCCTTCTGCCCTTCCCTTTTAAGATCACTTGTGATGACATTTACAGCCCACCTGGATAATCTCTTTCATCTCAAAAATCTGATTTAATCATATCTCCAAAGACCTCTTTCCTTGTAAACTAACATTCACAGGTTCCAGATTAAGACATGATAGCTATCTTTGGGAACCATTTTCCAGCCTCCTTTCGAGAAGTTATTGCAACCAGTAACCTGGTTCCATCACTGGGTTGGGAAGATCCCCTAGAGAAGGGAACGGCTACCCACTCCATTGGTTTTGCCCAGAGAGTCCCATGGACAGAGGAGCCTGGTGAGCTACAGTCCATGGGGTCACAAAGAGTCGAACACGACTGAGTGACTTTGACTCCACTAGCAGGATTAGTGACACCATCTCTAGCTATCCTTTTATCCTGACCGGGTGGCTGGAGTATTATTGTGCATTGGTGGGAAACTGCTGTCTTCAGGCACCATCCTTTTGCTGGTCTGAGTGGGGTTTTGCCTCCTGAGACTGCTTGAGAAAGCTGTTGAATTGACTGAAGCAAGATGCAGTAGCCCGTTCTTTGCTCTAAAGCTTGGTGCTGGTTGCCTGGTGAGCACGGAATCTGCGTGACAACTCCAGATTAGGAGCAGCGCCCTGCCCTAGGTGAGGGCTTTCTGCTGAATTAGGAGAATAATCATCCCTGAGACTTCTAGCACTACCACCGGTTGAACTCTTGACAGGGCATCTGAATTCTTGAATGAGGTTTTTTTCTGGCAGTGTGTACAGGAGCATGTTTTAAGGTTACAGGTGTGGTAGCTTTCCTGGTAGTTTTCTAACAAATTGGCAATGCACAGTTACCCTGACCAACTGCGTTAAAGTCTGAACAGTGGAGCAGTCATGATCCCAGATGCTTCTGGTGGCCTTGCGAGGCTTCACCTGGTCTCATTGCGTGAATTATTACTGGAGGATTCTGTGGAACCTCAGCTGTATGTTGGATGCAAGTGAGTTTGGAGTAGCCGCTGACAAAAGACTGACAGGGATTCTTTGGTGCGTATGTTATAGAGTCCTGTTGTCATTTTAGACTTGAAAGAACGGATAAGCTACATGTAGCAGTTAGGTTTGCGACTGGAAAAGGGGGTATGGTACGCATGGACCTGTGCAGTGCTGGGCCTTGTGATGGGTTCCAGTGATATGAAGGTGTGCCTCACCGTGGTTGTGCTGTGTGGGAGAGGCAGGCGTCATCAAGGAACGCATGAAGAAGTGAGCGCGGTTGTGATCAGCGGCGTGAAGGAGACACGTGCCCTGCTGGGCGCGCTGACGGCAGAGCCGGGGCGTGCTCTTCGTTCTTTGGGGTGCGTGTCTGATTGCTCTTTCTTTGGGCTGTGCTTTCTTTCATTTCTATGCCTTTTATTTGTGTTTTTCTTTTTATACTTATTCTTTATTACAAAAGTAGTATATGCTCATTTTGAAAAGTCAAACCTTTTGAAGAATATATCATGCAACAGTCCAAAAATTGCTTGTAATCTCTTTCTCCAAAATAAGACTGTTAACTGTTTGGTGTATTGAATTGTTTTCTTAGCAAATTATAACTGAATCACTTGAAAATTGTTTGTTCTGCCTTTTCTCAATAAAGATTTTCAAAAGTCCTCTAGCGAGCTAGAGCCGGCTTTTAAAAATGTGTTAACTTTTTCATTTCAGCCACTTGGGAAATTGTTTCCTTGTCAATGGAGAATTTCTCTTAAGATAAACTACCTTCAGACAAGTTCAGTTAGAAACTGGTTAGAGAGTTCTTGGTGATGTTACCAGAATTGTGTAAAAATTTTTGGTAGTCTTTCAGAATTTGTGTTTTCATTTTTATAACAGATTTTTTAAAATCCTGATTTGTATTTAGGATACTCAATGAAAAATTCCTGTCCAAAAGTTTTAAGTGAAAAAGAACTGAAACTAGAGTTCTCAAATTGGAGATGAGCAGCTGAGTTCAAAGGCTCGAACAGTTTTGGTCCTTGTGAGTGTGCGTAAGGGACACTCTCACAGTGGGAGTCTGGAAGCGTGTTGGCATTTGCTGAAGGTCCCTCAGTGGACACACTGTCTGTGAAGCAATTCGGTGCTTTCTTTGGAAACTTGAATTTCAAGTATTAGGGGGAATGGGCTGTTCGTTTTTTTCCAATTGTAAAGAAATGGGTTCACTGTAAGTCTTTGATGTTAATCCTGTTCCCCCATACAGCCATTGCTGTCTGTAAGTCTTTGATGTTAATCCTGTTCCCCCATACAGCCATTGCTGTCTGTCGGCGATTTGGAATTCATGATGGGGGGGGGGGTGTGTGCTTTTTACCTTAGTGGTATTAAAATGTGATCAAACTTCCTCTTTAAACACAGCTCTAAAGAATTCTTTAAATGCTTTCTTCTTTAAATGCATCTCTTGTTTTAGCAGTTTTCTGGTGCATTTTGTATCATCATGAGTGGTGTGCCCTTTTCTTTACATTTGAATTCTCCAGGTCAGAATACTTTGCCTTCTCCAGGGANCTTCTTTAAATGCATCTCTTGTTTTAGCAGTTTTCTGGTGCATTTTGTATCATCATGAGTGGTGTGCCCTTTTCTTTACATTTGAATTCTCGAGGTCAGAATACTTTCCCTTCTCCAGGGACTCTTCCCAACCCAGGGTTTGAACCCTGGTCTCTTGCACTGCAGAGAAGGCAATGGCAACCCACTCCAGTACTCTTGCCGGGAGAATCCCAGGGACGGGGGAGCCTGGTGGGCTTCCGTCTATGGGGTCGCACAGAGTCGGACACGACTGAAGCGACTTAGAAGCAGCAGCAGCCCCTGCATTGCGGGCGGATTCTTGACCAGCTGAGCTACAAGGGAAGCCCTTTACATTTGACAGTAGAATCTGAAGCACGGGCATCCTTCCCCACTTGTACTGGTCCAGTGAACCCCTTCCTGATGCCTCAGTGTCAGATAAACGCCCCGGTGAGCTTCCCTGGTGACTTGGTGGTAAAGAAGCCACCTGCCAATGCAGGAGACACGAGTTCAATCCCTGGGTGGGGAAGATCCCCTGGAGGAGGAAACGGCAAGCCACTCCATTATTCTTGCTGGGAAATCCCATGGACGGAGGAGCCTGACTAAGCCCAGAGGCGGGTAGGGGTGAGGGAAGGTGTCCCATCCCAGAGCACACTGATAGCTGCCCGGTTTTGTCACTTTTGCGACACCTATAAAAACGGGGGTGCCTTGTACAGACACTTTGGAATTCAGTCCATCAGCATATTCAGGTGATTTTATTCCCTTCCTGATAACTAGTAAATATGGTCATTTAAAAACAACAGAACTCTCAAAGCATGCTGGTCTCAAATTGACCTNATACGAAATATTAATTTTGACTCTAGTCTCTCTGACATCACAGGAATTCTATGTGAACTCAGTGAGGCAAAATGTGTGTTAGAGCAACATGCTTAGATATAAGAAGGTAAAAACCAGTTGATCCATATCAAGAATACTTTCAAATTGTTCTCAAAGATGTATTTTCTCTTACCTCCTTCACTACTTAAATTCAACTAGTCTACAGCTCTTATTGTGCCGATCTTTTGATTCTTCCTGTGGGCTTCACTAAACCTCGAAAAATGCCGCAGCTTTAGTAGATAAAGGCAAGTAAGCGACCGATACATCAGTTACAAGCTGAGTGTTTTCAAATAATATACTTTATTAAATAAAACAGTATCTCCTAGCAGTGATAGAGTATCTTATATTTACACTTAGACAACTGGTCTTTTTGTCTAATTCCTGCGTGTTCCAGGAAGTCTTCCTTGACCTTCATTCCCAAATCCAGGTAGACACCCTATTATAAAACTGGGTGAAAGCCCCTAAGTCACCTTATAGTGGAGGCCTGTCTGCCATCTCCAAAGCTAGCGGAGACGATGTAATTCCATCTGAGTTATTTCAAATCCTAAAAGATGATGCTGTTAAAGAGCTGTACTCAATGTTCCAGCAGATTTCGAAAACTCAGCAGTGACCACAGGACCAGAAAAAGTCAGTCTTCATCCCAATCCCAAAGAAAGGCAATGCCACAGAAAGTTCAAACCACCTTTAAGTCATGCTCATCTCACATGCTGGCAAGGTAATGCTCAAAACCCTTCAAGCTAGGCTTTACCAGTAAGCGAGCCAAGAACTTCCAGATGTACAAGCTGGATTGAGAAAAGCAGAGGAAACAGAGATCAAATTGCCAATATCCGCCAGATCACAGAAAAAGCAAGGGAATTGCAGAAAAACATTTACTTCTGCATCACTGACATCCTAAAGCCTCTGACTGTATGG
>SJYW01054502.1:57204-79962 GCA_006410735.1 Raphicerus campestris | reverse complement strand
CTATACAGACCTTTGTCAGGGAAGGTCTGCTTTTTAATATGGTGTGTGGGTTTGTCATAGCTTTGCTTCCCAAGAGCAAGCGTCTTTTAATTTCGTGGCTGCAGTCACTGTCTTCAGTGATTTTGGATTCCAAGAAAATAAAATCTGTCGTTGCTTCCACTTGTTCCCCTTCTCTTTGCCATGAGGTGATATGACTGGATACCGTGATCTTAGTTTTTTGAATATTGAGCTTTAAGCCTGTTTTTTCACTCTCCTCTTTCACCCTCATCAACAGGCTCTTTAATTCCTCTTTGCTTTCTGCCATTAGAGTGTTATCATCTGTGTGTATCTGGGATATTTGATCTCAAATATTATTGATATTTCTCCTGGCGGTCTTGATTCCAGCTTATCCAGCCCAGCATTTCGCACAATGTACTCAGTATTGAAATTAAATAAGCAGGGAGACCATGTTTAGCCTTGACATACTCCTTTCCCAGTTTTGAAACCAGCCCATTGTTCCATGTCTGGTTCTAACTATTGCTTCTTGACCTGCATACTGGTTTCTCAGGAAATTGGTAGGTAAGGTGGTCTGGTATTCCCATCTTTTTAAGAATTTTCCAGTTTGTAGTGATCCATACAGTCAGAGGCTTTAGGATGTCAGTGATGCAGAAGTAGATGTTTTTCTGCAATTCCCTTGCTTTTTCTGTGATCTGGCGGATATTGGCAATTTGATCTCTGTTTCCTCTGCTTTTCTCAATCCAGCTTGTACATCTGGAAGTTCTTGGCTCGCTTACTGGTAAAGCCTAGCTTGAAGGGTTTTGAGCATTACCTTGCCAGCATGTGAGATGAGCATGACTTAAAGGTGGTTTGAACTTTCTGTGGCATTGCCTTTCTTTGGGATTGGGATGAAGACTGACTTTTTCTGGTCCTGTGGTCACTGCTGAGTTTTCGAAATCTGCTGGAACATTGAGTACAGCTCTTTAACAGCATCATCTTTTAGGATTTGAAATAACTCAGATGGAATTACATCGTCTCCGCTAGCTTTGGAGATGGCAGACAGGCCTCCACTATAAGGTGACTTAGGGGCTTTCACCCAGTTTTATAGTAGGGTGTCTACCTGGATTTGGGAATGAAGGTCAAGGAAGACTTCCTGGAACACGCAGGAATTAGACAAAAAGACCAGTTGTCTAAGTGTAAATATAAGATACTCTATCACTGCCAGGAGGTACTGTTTTATTTAATAAAGTATATTAGTTTGAAAACACTCAGCTTGTAACTGATGTATCGGTCGTTTACTTGCCTTTATCTACTAAAGCTGCGGCATTTTTCGAGGTTTAGTGAAGCCCACAGGAAGAATCAAAAGATCGGTACAATAAGAGCTGTAGACTAGTTGAATTTAAGTAGTGAAGGAGGTAAGAGAAAATACATCTTTGAGAACAATTTGAAAGTATTCTTGATATGGATCAACTGGTTTTTACCTTCTTATATCTAAGCATGTTGCTCTAACACACATTTTGCCTCACTGAGTTCACATAGAATTCCTGTGATGTCAGAGAGACTAGAGTCAAAATTAATATTTCGTATTTGTGTTGGGTATCAGTAATTATCTCCGGCTCTCCATTTCTGGGAGTTCTTGAGAATGATTTATCGTGTCCTTTTCTGTGTGTTTGGGGAAAGTGAGGGAAGATGCCCTCTGCTGCAGTGAGAGCCCCTTCAGCAGCGGCGCTGGGCTCCTCTCTGGACACTGCTGCAGGCTGGCTGTGCGCCTTGGGCGTGCTGCCTCTGTTCCCTCTGCACGCTGAAAGAGCTGTGCTGAAATCCTAAAACTCCCTTAGCTCTGTTGTTGTACTTTTNTAGGTCCAGAAAATACGGACGTGGCACCCGCTGTGAGGTGGCTGAGATCACAGCCTAATTTATTCATTCTTTGATCAGTTGAGTACCTTTGATCCACTCTGCTCTGCTAAGGAAAAGAAAAGCAGGCCCTTCAGGAGGCAAACTGTTGTTGCTCTTCAGTCTCTAAGTCGCATCCGGCTCTTTGCAACCCCATGGACTGCAGCACGCCAGGCTTTCCTGTCCTTCACTGTCTCCTGGAACCTGCTCAGATTAATATCCATTGAGTCGGCAATGCCATCCAACCATCATCCTCTGTTGGCCCTTTCTCCCCCTGCCCTCAATCTTTCCCAGCATCAGAGTCTCTTCCGATGAGTTGGCTCTTCGCATCGGGTGGTCTGAGTTTTGGAGCTTTAGCTTCAGCATCAGCTGAAATGATGAATATTCATCCCTCTGATGAATATTCAGGGTTGATTTCCTTTAGGCTTGACTGGTTTGATCTCCTTGCAGTCCAGGGGGCTCAAGAGTCTTCTCCAGCACCACAATCCGAAAGCATCAGTTCTTCAGAGCTCAGTCGTCTTGATAGTTCACATTCGTGAACTCTCACATTTGTACATGACTAGTGGAAAAAGCGTACTTTGACTATACAGACCTTTGNGACATCCTCTCTCATTTCACTGCCAGCAAACGCCATCTATTATACCTTCTTTTCCAAAGGTCCTTACATATGATAAGCATCACTCACTGTCCTAGTCATTTTGCCCCTAAATTCAGCCAGTTAAAATTCAGATAGGGAAACCACTGTACTAGCAAATATAATAATTTCAGTTCTTGTTGCCAATGTAAAGAAAGCTAAGGCAGGTATTTCATGATGAGCAGTGTTTTGATATTTGAATCTTGGTCTCTTAAATACCCTTAATGCTGATTTCAGACTAACAAAACTCTTGTGGAGAAAGCTTAGCTTAGGTGCCTTTTCTTCAGTTCCTCNTGTCAGGGAAGGTCTGCTTTTTAATATGGTGTGTGGGTTTGTCATAGCTTTGCTTCCCAAGAGCAAGCGTCTTTTAATTTCATGGCTGCAGTCACTGTCTTCAGTGATTTTGGATTCCAAGAAAATAAGATCTGTCGTTGCTTCCACTTGTTCCCCTTCTCTTTGCCATGAGGTGATATGACTGGATGCCGTGATCTTAGTTTTTTGAATATTGAGCTTTAAGCCTGTTTTTTCACTCTCCTCTTTCACCCTNTGTCAGGGAAGGTCTGCTTTTTAATATGGTGTGTGGGTTTGTCATAGCTTTGCTTCCCAAGAGCAAGCGTCTTTTAATTTCGTGGCTGCAGTCACTGTCTTCAGTGATTTTGGATTCCAAGAAAATAAAATCTGTCGTTGCTTCCACTTGTTCCCCTTCTCTTTGCCATGAGGTGATATGACTGGATACCGTGATCTTAGTTTTTTGAATATTGAGCTTTAAGCCTGTTTTTTCACTCTCCTCTTTCACCCTCATCAACAGGCTCTTTAATTCCTCTTTGCTTTCTGCCATTAGAGTGTTATCATCTGTGTGTATCTGGGATATTTGATCTCAAATATTATTGATATTTCTCCTGGCGGTCTTGATTCCAGCTTATCCAGCCCAGCATTTCGCACAATGTACTCAGTATTGAAATTAAATAAGCAGGGAGACCATGTTTAGCCTTGACATACTCCTTTCCCAGTTTTGAAACCAGCCCATTGTTCCATGTCTGGTTCTAACTATTGCTTCTTGACCTGCATACTGGTTTCTCAGGAAATTGGTAGGTAAGGTGGTCTGGTATTCCCATCTTTTTAAGAATTTTCCAGTTTGTAGTGATCCATACAGTCAGAGGCTTTAGGATGTCAGTGATGCAGAAGTAGATGTTTTTCTGCAATTCCCTTGCTTTTTCTGTGATCTGGCGGATATTGGCAATTTGATCTCTGTTTCCTCTGCTTTTCTCAATCCAGCTTGTACATCTGGAAGTTCTTGGCTCGCTTACTGGTAAAGCCTAGCTTGAAGGGTTTTGAGCATTACCTTGCCAGCATGTGAGATGAGCATGACTTAAAGGTGGTTTGAACTTTCTGTGGCATTGCCTTTCTTTGGGATTGGGATGAAGACTGACTTTTTCTGGTCCTGTGGTCACTGCTGAGTTTTCGAAATCTGCTGGAACATTGAGTACAGCTCTTTAACAGCATCATCTTTTAGGATTTGAAATAACTCAGATGGAATTACATCGTCTCCGCTAGCTTTGGAGATGGCAGACAGGCCTCCACTATAAGGTGACTTAGGGGCTTTCACCCAGTTTTATAGTAGGGTGTCTACCTGGATTTGGGAATGAAGGTCAAGGAAGACTTCCTGGAACACGCAGGAATTAGACAAAAAGACCAGTTGTCTAAGTGTAAATATAAGATACTCTATCACTGCCAGGAGGTACTGTTTTATTTAATAAAGTATATTAGTTTGAAAACACTCAGCTTGTAACTGATGTATCGGTCGTTTACTTGCCTTTATCTACTAAAGCTGCGGCATTTTTCGAGGTTTAGTGAAGCCCACAGGAAGAATCAAAAGATCGGTACAATAAGAGCTGTAGACTAGTTGAATTTAAGTAGTGAAGGAAGGAGGTAAGAGAAAATACATCTTTGAGAACAATTTGAAAGTATTCTTGATATGGATCAACTGGTTTTTACCTTCTTATATCTAAGCATGTTGCTCTAACACACATTCTGCCTCACTGAGTTCACATAGAATTCCTGTGATGTCAGAGAGACTAGAGTCAAAATTAATATTTCGTATTTGTGTTGGGTATCAGTAATTATCTCCGGCTCTCCATTTCTGGGAGTTCTTGAGAATGATTTATCGTGTCCTTTTCTGTGTGTTTGGGGAAAGTGAGGGAAGATGCCCTCTGCTGCAGTGAGAGCCCCTTCAGCAGCGGCGCTGGGCTCCTCTCTGGACACTGCTGCAGGCTGGCTGTGCGCCTTGGGCGTGCTGCCTCTGTTCCCTCTGCACGCTGAAAGAGCTGTGCTGAAATCCTAAAACTCCCTTAGCTCTGTTGTTGTACTTTTCTTTCCTTGAGTCTTTTTAGTCTGACTTATATTAAAGCGTAATTTGTAATGAGGTGATGACATGGACATCCTCTCTCATTTCACTGCCAGCAAACGCCATCTATTACACCTTCTTTTCCAAAGGTCCTTACATATGATAAGCATCACTCACTGTCCTAGTCATTTTGCCCCTAAATTCAGCCAGTTAAAATTCAGATAGGGAAACCACTGTACTAGCAAATATAATAATTTCAGTTCTTGTTGCCAATGTAAAGAAAGCTAAGGCAGGTATTTCATGATGAGCAGTGTTTTGATATTTGAATCTTGGTCTCTTAAATACCCTTAATGCTGATTTCAGACTAACAAAACTCTTGTGGAGAAAGCTTAGCTTAGGTGCCTTTTCTTCAGTTCCTCAAGAAGAGAAAAAGCAGTTTTTCATGTAGCTTATTCACAGAGTTAATACAGTTTTCCGAAACTTGTAGTTTGAGCCTGGTTATTGATGTCTAGCTATACCTGGATATCACAGTAATGGGAAGCAAAGATGATTCCTATTGGGAACTGAGAGAGAACTATTTATTGAACACTTACTAGTTACCGGTCACTGTTAGCACAAGCAGTGAGCAGGGCGGAGTGAGGCTGGGGCCCCTGCAGGCCTCCGCGTGATGGGGGCGGGCGGGCCGGCACAGCCTGTGGAGAGGGGAAGCACGGATTGCGCAGCTCCTGCTAATGCTCTGCAGATTGCCGAGGGGTCTGTGTCGCGTGGTCTTCTATGTATTTACCTCCCCATTTCTTTGTTTTTCACGTTTTGTTTCTCTTAGGAGAGAACGTTGACATTATTCTCTAAGCTATTTGAAGAGAGTGACTAAATGCACCTGGGTCAGGCTGCCTGTGGGCATGAAGTGGTTGGGAGAATCCAAGAACATGGTGGTGAATGGCAGGAGACATGGAGGCAAGTTGTCTAATGACCATCAGCAGAATCAAGCAAAATTACAGCACACGGGGAAGGACAGCGTGAAGGCTGGCAGGAACGCAGGCGAGAGGAGGTCGAGCAGATGTACGTACACCTCAGCTGTCGCTCTCTTAACTGTGGTGTGGGGCAGGGATTCTGCCCGCTGTGCCGGGTGTTATCCTCTCAGTTAACAGTGTGGTTCTTTACTCTTTGAGAGCTGTGTCANCCATACAGTCAGAGGCTTTAGGATGTCAGTGATGCAGAAGTAAATGTTTTTCTGCAATTCCCTTGCTTTTTCTGTGATCTGGCGGATATTGGCAATTTGATCTCTGTTTCCTCTGCTTTTCTCAATCCAGCTTGTACATCTGGAAGTTCTTGGCTCGCTTACTGGTAAAGCCTAGCTTGAAGGGTTTTGAGCATTACCTTGCCAGCATGTGAGATGAGCATGACTTAAAGGTGGTTTGAACTTTCTGTGGCATTGCCTTTCTTTGGGATTGGGATGAAGACTGACTTTTTCTGGTCCTGTGGTCACTGCTGAGTTTTCGAAATCTGCTGGAACATTGAGTACAGCTCTTTAACAGCATCATCTTTTAGGATTTGAAATAACTCAGATGGAATTACATCGTCTCCGCTAGCTTTGGAGATGGCAGACAGGCCTCCACTATAAGGTGACTTAGGGGCTTTCACCCAGTTTTATAGTAGGGTGTCTACCTGGATTTGGGAATGAAGGTCAAGGAAGACTTCCTGGAACACGCAGGAATTAGACAAAAAGACCAGTTGTCTAAGTGTAAATATAAGATACTCTATCACTGCTAGGAGATACTGTTTTATTTAATAAAGTATATTATTTGAAAACACTCAGCTTGTAACTGATGTATCGGTCGCTTACTTGCCTTTATCTACTAAAGCTGCGGCATTTTTCGAGGTTTAGTGAAGCCCACAGGAAGAATCAAAAGATCGGTACAATAAGAGCTGTAGACTAGTTGAATTTAAGTAGTGAAGGAAGGAGGTAAGAGAAAATACATCTTTGAGAACAATTTGAAAGTATTCTTGATATGGATCAACTGGTTTTTACCTTCTTATATCTAAGCATGTTGCTCTAACACACATTCTGCCTCACTGAGTTCACATAGAATTCCTGTGATGTCAGAGAGACTAGAGTCAAAATTAATATTTCGTATTTGTGTTGGGTATCAGTAATTATCTCCGGCTCTCCATTTCTGGGAGTTCTTGAGAATGATTTATCGTGTCCTTTTCTGTGTGTTTGGGGAAAGTGAGGGAAGATGCCCTCTGCTGCAGTGAGAGCCCCTTCGGCAGCGGCGCTGGGCTCCTCTCTGGTCGCTGCTGCAGGCTGGCTGTGCGCCTTGGGCGTGCTGCCTCTGTTCCCTCTGCACGCTGAAAGAACTGTGCTGAAATCCTAAAACTCCCTTAGCTCTGTTGTTGTACTTTCCTTTCCTTGAGTCTTTTTAGTCTGACTTATATTAAAGCGTAATTTGTAATGAGGTGATGACATGGACATCCTCTCTCATTTCACTGCCAGCAAACGCCATCTATTATACCTTCTTTTCCAAAGGTCCTTACATATGATAAGCATCACTCACTGTCCTAGTCATTTTGCCCCTAAATTCAGCCAGTTAAAATTCAGATAGGGAAACCACTGTACTAGCAAATATAATAATTTCAGTTCTTGTTGCCAATGTAAAGAAAGCTAAGGCAGGTATTTCATGATGAGCAGTGTTTTGATATTTGAATCTTGGTCTCTTAAATACCCTTAATGCTGATTTCAGACTAACAAAACTCTTGTGGAGAAAGCTTAGCTTAGGTGCCTTTTCTTCAGTTCCTCAAGAAGAGAAAAAGCAGTTTTTCATGTAGCTTATTCACAGAGTTAATACAGTTTTCCGAAACTTGTAGTTTGAGCCTGGTTATTGATGTCTAGCTATACCTGGATATCACAGTAATGGGAAGCAAAGATGATTCCTATTGGGAACTGAGAGAGAACTATTTATTGAACACTTACTAGTTACCGGTCGCTGTTAGCACAAGCAGTGAGCAGGGCGGAGTGAGGCTGGGGCCCCTGCAGGCCTCCGCGTGATGGGGGCGGGCGGGCCGGCACAGCCTGTGGAGAGGGGAAGCACGGATTGCGCAGCTCCTGCTAATGCTCTGCAGATTGCCGAGGGGTCTGTGTCGCGTGGTCTTCTATGTATTTACCTCCCCATTTCTTTGTTTTTCACGTTTTGTTTCTCTTAGGAGAGAACGTTGACATTATTCTCTAAGCTATTTGAAGAGAGTGACTAAATGCACCTGGGTCAGGCTGCCTGTGGGCATGAAGTGGTTGGGAGAATCCAAGAACATGGTGGTGAATGGCAGGAGACATGGAGGCAAGTTGTCTAATGACCATCAGCAGAATCAAGCAAAATTACAGCACACGGGGAAGGACAGCGTGAAGGCTGGCAGGAACGCAGGCGAGAGGAGGTCGAGCAGATGTACGTACACCTCAGCTGTCGCTCTCTTAACTGTGGTGTGGGGCAGGGATTCTGCCCGCTGTGCCGGGTGTTATCCTCTCAGTTAACAGTGTGGTTCTTTACTCTTTGAGAGCTGTGTCAGCTTTTATTCTCGTCAAACATTGTGTACAACTCATTTAATTTTTAATATAGTGTTTTTGTATCCATAACTTTATATCTTGTAGAATTTATACCTGAATGGTTGCTTTGTTCTATTAAAAANAGAGTTTGGTGGGTAGCAGTCACTCTCTGGGGCTTCCTTGGTAGCTCAAATGGTAAAGAATCTGCCTGCAGTGCAAGAGACCTGGGTTTGATCCCTGGGTTGGGATGATCATCTGGAGAAGGAAATGGCAACCCACTCCAGAATTCTTGTCTGGAGAATCCCATGGACAGAGGAGCCTGTTGGGCTATATAGTCCATGGGGTCGCCTGGGGTCACAAAGATGTGTATAAGAGACAGCTTGTAGAGTGATATGAATGATAAAGTCAGCCCTCATTTACATGTTAAGTGGAAGTTAAGGCACCTTTTAAAATTGTCACAGTTTGATCTATTTATTTACAATGAATAGTTTATCCTAACAGAGAAGGGCTGTTGACAATGCATTACTTTTTTATCTCAGTATCTTTTGGTTGATAATGAGGCTACATATTGAGAGTTCAAGAAATGTAGATTTGATTGTGTTTCAGAGCTCCTGTAGGAGTAGTAAATTGCCCCAGGATGAATGTAAACCTGTGAGGATGAACAGTATTACACTGGATGTTACTGGGCAAGAATGGTGCAGAAAGAGTGTCAATGACGAGGAGACGCATCATCTTAGATAAAAGACTTCCGTGACTTCATCTAACACCAGAACCATAGAATACATGGAGCAAACACTCACAAAGCTGAAGGAAGGAACAGACGATTCGGCAATAATGTGGGACTTCAGTTCCCCACTTTCAATAATGGATAGAATGGATAAGCAGAAGATGAAGGAAAGAAGACTCAAACAGTACTCTAAACCAGCTATTCCTGACAGACCTCTAGAGAACACTNACAGACGATTCGGCAATAATGTGGGACTTCAGTTCCCCACTTTCAATAATGGATAGAATGGATAAGCAGAAGATGAAGGAAAGAAGACTCAAACAGTACTCTAAACCAGCTATTCCTGACAGACCTCTAGAGAACACTCTACTTAACAGGAGCAGAACACACATTCTTTTCAAGTGGACATGAAGCGTTCAGGATAGGCCATAGACCAGGCCATACTTTAAGCCTTGGTAAATTAAAAGGATTGAAATCATACAATATATGTTCTGACCACAGTGGAGTAAGATTAGAAATGAATAACAGAAACTTGGGAAGTACACAAATATGTGGAAGTTAACTCACTCCTAAATAACCAGTGGATTAGAGAAGAAATCAGAAGGGAAGTAAGGAAATAGTTTGAGACGATTGAAAATGAAGATACAGCATACCAAAAACCTACGGAATGCAGCTAAAGCAGTGCCTGCAGGGAAATGACAGGTGTGAGCACCTGTACTTTAAAAAGAAGGAAGAATTCAATCAATAATCTAACCTTTTACCTTAAAACACCAGAAAAAGAGCAAAAGTAAACCCAAAGCAGGAAAAAGGAAGGAAATAGAGTAGAAATTAGCAAAATAGAAAACAGAGAAAATGAACAAAGCTCAAGAAGTTCATTCTTTGAAAAGATGAACAAGAATTGGCAAACCCTTGAGCAGGACTGATTAAGAAAAAGAGAAGACTGAAGAATCGACAGCAGAAGGGACATCACTGCTGCTGTTCAGTTACTAAGTCAGGCCCGGCTCTTTGTTACTCCATGGACTGTAGCAGAGCAGCCTTCCCTGTCCCTCACCGTCTCATGGATTTTGCTCAAACTCATGTCCATTGAGTCAGTGGTGCCATCCAACCATCTTATTCTCTGCCACCCTCTCCTCCTGCCCTCAACCTTTCCCAGGGTCAGGGTCTTTTCCAGTGAGTCAGCTCTTCGCATCAAGTGGCCAAAGTACTGGAGCTTCAGCTTCAGCATCAATCCTTCCAATGAATATTTAGAGTTGATTTTCTTATGACTGGTTTGCTCTCCCTATAGTCCAAGGGACTCTCAAGAGTCTTCTCTAACACAACAATTTGAAAGGAACAATTCTTCTGGAGGCTGTGGGATTGAAGGGTATTACTACTGCCTTAGAAAAATGTAAAGAATTATAACAGAATACTGTGAACAACTGTGTAAATAAAGAACAAAATAAATAAAATAGCTAAGATTAAGTGAACAAATTTCTAGAAAGTAATAAATTACTGAAGCTGAATTAGAAAGAAATTTATACAAAATCTGAATGAACCTATAAAGCAAGTAAAGAAGATTGAATCAGTAAATTTAAAATCAAAACCAGAAAACATTACCTGCAAAGAAAAGGCCAGTCTTATCCTTGTACCAGAGCCATCATAAGAAAAGGAGACCAGCAGACCAATATCTCTAATAAATATGGATGCAGAAATCCTCAATAAAATACGAGTCAACCAGATCCAGCAACAGATGAAAAGAGTTCCGTAGCATGCCCAAGTGGGGTTTATCCCAGGAATGCGAGGTTGGTTTAATGTGTGAGAATCAACTGATGTGATATCAATCATATCAATAGAATCAAGGACAAAAACCGTCCTACCATCCCAGTAGATGTAGAAGAAGCATTTGACAAAATCCAACATCCTTTCAGGATAAAAACTCAGCAAACTAGGGATAGAAAGGAATTCTTCAACCTGATAGTGCTCAGTGTCACGTGCAATGGTGGATGGTTTCTCCTGAGGTCAGGAACAAGACAGAGATTTATCTGTTCTCATCACTCCTGTTCAGCATTGTACTAGAAGTTCTGACTACAGCAGTTAAGCAAGAAAATGAACTTAAAGGCATCTACATTGGAAAAGAAGTAAAACAATCTCTATTTGAAGATGCCATGATTGTGTATATAGAAAGTCCTAAGGAGTCCTCTAAAATATTAGAATGAGTTCAGCAAAATTGCAGGATACAAGTATACAAAAATCAGTTGTCTGTCTCTACACTTTCAGTAACGAATCCAACAATAAAAGCGACAGTTTCGTTTACAGTGGCGTCAGAAAGAAACAGCAGTAAATTTAACATAAAGTGTGAAACTCACACTCTGACAGCTACAAAACATTATTGAAAAGAAATTAAAGAAGATCTAAATGAATGGAAAGACATCCCATATTCATTGACTGACTGAATATTGTTAAGATGGTAANAGGATACAAGTATACAAAAATCAGTTGTCTGTCTCTACACTTTCAATAACGAATCCAACAATAAAAGCGACAGTTTCGTTTACAGTGGCATCAGAAAGAAACAGCAATAAATTTAACATAAAGTGTGAAACTCACACTCTGACAACTATAAAACATTATTGAAAAGAAATTAAAGAAGATCTAAATAAATGGAAAGACATCCCATATTCATTGACTGACTGAATATTGTTAAGATGGTAATACTCCCCAAATGATCTGCAGATTGAATGTATGCTGTGCTTAGTCGCTCAGTCGTGTCTGACTCTTTGGGACCCCATGGACAGGCTCCTCTGTCCATGGGATTCTCCAGGCAAGAATACTGGAGTGGGTTTCCATGCCCTCCTCTAGGGGGTCTTCTCAACCCAGGGATTGAACCCAGGTTTCCTACTTTGTAGGTGGATTCTTTACTATCTGAGCCACCAGGGAAGTCCAAGAATACTGGAGTGGGTAGCCTATCCCTTCTCCAGGGGATCTTCCCAACCCAGAAATCCAACCAGAGTCTCCTGCATTACAGGCAGATTCTTTACCAGCTAAACTACTAGGGAAGCCCCAAAGATTGAATGTAATCTCTATCAAAACCTCAACTGGCTTCTCTGTAGAAATTGACAGGCCCATCCTAGAACTCTTAAGAAAATTCAAGGGACCTACAATAGCTAAAAGAGTCTTGAGAAAGACTCAAACTTGGAAGATTCATACTTTTCAGTTCAGAGCTTACTACAAAGCTGCGGTAATCAAGATAGCATTATACTAGCATGTGGATAGACATATATTCATGAAATAGATTTGAGAATCCAGAGAAGACCCTCATGTTTGTAGTCAATTGATTTTTGACAGAAGTGAGACTGAAATTAAGTGAGGAAAGAATAGTTTTTCAGCAGTTGGTTCTGGCCAAACTGTATACTCACATGCAAAAGAATGAAGTTAGACCGAACCTCAGACCATATGTGAAACATTAACTCAAAATGGACCAGAGACCTAAATTAAATGCTTAAACTATAAAACCCCCAGAAGAAAACATGGTCAGTTTTCATGACTTTGGATTAGGCAGTGGTGTCTTGGGTATGACACTAAGAGCACAGGGATGAACAGAGAAAGGATGACGTGGATTTCACTGAAGTTGCAGACTTTTAAGGAATACCATTGAGAACGTGGAAAGACAGCCTGCAGAACAGGAGAAAACGTTTTCAAATCACATATCTGATAAAGGACTAGTATCCAGAAAAATAACTCTTGTGGGCTTCCCTGGTGGCTCAGTGGTAAGGAGTCCACCTGCCAGTGCAAGAGACACAGTTTGATCCCTGGCCTGGGGAGCATCCACATGCATGGGGTGGGGCAGCTGCGGTGGTGTGCCACAATACCGAGCCTGTGCTCAAGAGCCCAGGAACTGCAGCCGTCAAGCCCGTGTGTGGCCGCTGCCGGAGCCCGCACGTGCCACGAGAGAAGCCGTCGCTGAGGAGCCCGCACCCTGCTGCTGGAGAANGTGGGGCAGCTGCGGTGGTGTGCCACAATACCGAGCCTGTGCTCGAGAGCCCAGGAACTGCAGCCGTCGAGCCCGTGTGTGGCCGCTGCCGGAGCCCGCACGCGCCACGAGAGAAGCCGTCGCTGAGGAGCCCGCACCCTGCTGCTGGAGAAAAGCTCACATGGCAACAGCGACCCAGCACAGCCAAGTGAATTGTAGAAAGAATTCTTAAAGTAAATAATAAAAGACAATTTAAATTTTTAAATGGGCAAGGGATCTGAATATACAGACATTTCTTCAAAGATATACAAATGGCCAATACATGAAAAGATATTCAAAATCATTAGTCATCAGGGAAGTTCAAAACCATGGGGTAGCCCTTCACAATGAGTAGGATGTCTGAAATCAAAAGGACAGATGGTATCGAGTGCTGCTGGTGATGTGGTGAATTTGGAGTCCTCATACACTGTTTTTGGGAACATAAGATGGTGCAGCCAGTTGAAAACCAGTCTGGCAGTTTCTCAAAAGGGTCAGCATAGAGTTACCACATGACCCAGCGGTTTCCACTCCTGGATGTGTACCTAAGAGAGTTGAAAAACATACGTACTCACAAAAATTTTACTTGAATGTTCATGGAAACCTTATTCATCATAGCCAGAAATGGATACAGCCCCTGTGTTTCCATCAGCTGATGAACGAAAAACAAAATGTGGTCTGTTCATACAATGACGTGCTCTTTGGCCTTAATAATGAAGTACCGACGCGTGGTGCAACATGGATGAGCCTTGGAAACATGCTAATTGAAAGAAGTCAGTCACAGAAGACCACATGTCGTATGATTCCATCCATGGGAAATTTTCAGAGCTAGGCAAATCCCCAGAAGCGCGGTAGACTAGTGGTTGCCGGAGGCCGTGTGGGAGGGAAAAATGGACAGTAACTTCTAGTAGGTATGGGGTTTCTTTTAGGGGTGATGAAAATGTTCCAGAATTGATTGCAGTGATGGTTATACAATTCTGTAAGTATGTTTAAAACCATATTCTGAATTGTATACTGTAAATGGGTGACTTGTATGGTATGTGAATCAAATTTTAATAAAGCTGTTATAGAAAATGTAACTTTGATAGTTGTACACATACCTATATGCAAAAGTTTGACTTGAAAACAAATACCCTTTGCCAGGGACTTACATGTAAGTGTTTGTTTGTTTACTTATTGGAAGAGTGGATGAAATGGTTAGACCTCTCCCTTTGTCTCTCATTCTTCCACCTTTTAATGTTGAGAGGCTTAAAGTTACACTGCTCGTATCCTCTGTCATTACATGTGCTGGCTCCATGACATCTCAGTGACATGCACATCAGACTTAGATCAGCACTGATGAAGCTTCATCCGCACAAGTTCAGTGTTCCTTTGCTCTCTTTACATTGTTTTTCTTACACAGTTAAAGCCATTTACTTTAGTTACCTTTTTCAGTCACTTCCCTATTTTTATCCGTTCCTTCAAAATCTGTTTCAAGCAGGTTAGTTAGAAATAGGCCTCTTAGTCTCTCTCTACCTCTCTCCCCTCTTCTGCTACCTAGCTCTGTAACCATAGGAAAGTTTCTTAACCTCTGGGCCTCAATTTCCTGCATAGAGGGGATGATAATCACACATCTCCCCAAAAGCAGGAAGCTGAAGGTGTGACACCGTGATGTTCCTTTCTGGCTCCTTTGAGATCTGCCCTTCTGGCACTTCTTGCAGAGGGCTCTTGTGCTCCTCTTGTTTCCTTCTCACCCCAGCCCCGTCTGCAGTGGCCCTTGATGCTGTCTTGCTACTGTGACGAACATCTGCCTGTCTCCTGTGGCTCAGCTCTTCCTTGGATGGGCAAGTAAGGCATCTGAGCCAGGGTATCACAGCTATCTAGACCCTGTTCTTGGGAAGCTTGATAATATTATCTAACGAAAATGCTCTCAATAATTGAGTTAATGTACTGTATTTGGGTTTTCTATTTTTGCAAAGGGTACTCAGTTTTTAATTGGTAAGAGTGATTGAAGTAGCAGTTTTGATTCTTAATTACTGACTTGCATGGGCAGTGAGGCTACAGATTGTTAAGGTGGATTTAAGCAGTATTCAGTGTGAGTTACTTTCTCTCTTTTCTTCTCACAGGTAACGGGAGTTCAGGCTTTGAAGGACAGAGTCGGTATGTCCCATCTTCTGGAATGTCTGCCAAGGAACTCTGTGAAAATGATGACCTAGCAACCAGTTTGGTTCTTGATCCCTATTTAGGTTTTCAAACACACAAAATGAATACTAGGTAATTTTAAGTCTTTATTCTGAGTGGAACAGATGATGTCGTTGAACTTGAGAAAATAGATGGTTAATTTTAAGTCAAAATTTAAAGTGACGTTAAAGGAAAGTTTCCAGTGTGAGCCAAGAAAAGCAACAAAAGCTTCCAAGAGCTGTGTGTTTTAATTCTGTGTTCTTATTTTATCTTGAGATGGTTCTATTAAAATATAAAGTTGGAGGCATATCTTTATATTCTGTTTTAGATGTTGATGAGAATTATCTTAGCTGAAAGAAATAGCTTATATGCATCCTGTACAATCTTGAAAATGTGGATGATTTTTTTTCCTACTTAGGTGGCATCAGTTTTTTTTCATGATTTTATTACAAACTTGTCTTCTTTTAAATAATTGCTACTATATATAGGGAATTTTACCATTATGTTTTATCTTTGAGACTCAGCTAGTCATTAGAAGTAAAGACGAGCTTATATTCAGTATGCAGATAAAAAATATTAATAAATCTGTAACTGCTTTATTGAATATTGCATGCCACATATATAAAATACTACATAACTCTTTACATCTGTCACCCGTTAAATTTCTTTGTTTTAAACATCATCTTGCTCCCCAAAAGACCCTTTGATAATTTCATGATTAACTGCCGCCAAGCACTGAAGTCAAACCTTGACAACTTTTTGTTGCCTCTTAATGTCCAGAGGATTATGAAATCTGATGGAAAAGCAGGACAGTGGGGGTTCATTCAGAATGCGGAGCAAATTCCGGGCCTTTGCTCACTCTTGGCTGTGTCAGACCAGTGTGCTGCTGTGTAGCTGCCATGTCAGGGGCAGCCCTGGAGGAACTGGGTCACCAGGCGGAGGGTCACCAGTAACTAACTGGGGACGGGTGGTTAGAGGAAAGTCACATGTTCATTTCTTCCTCTTTAATTCCGTCCCTTGTTAGAATTGGAACAAGATAATTCATTTATCAATTATATTCTACAGTCCCAAAGAAGTAATTCCGGTTAAAACATGCCTTTGGTATTTTCATGTAATTTCCTGCCATCATATATCTTTACTTACTAAAATGAAGTGAAATTTGGAATGGACTTGAGACTGTTTAACTGGTTCCCTGCTGTCAGAGGGGCACATAGATTTTCTAAAATCAGCAGGATTGGATGCCCTAGTGCCTAACTAAAATCTAATTTGTATTATTCTGAGTCCGTATCATCTATTTCCCAGTGAACATAAGAGGCCAGGGCTTATTCTCTTACTAGTAGAGTCCTAGTAGTAGTTAACTCACTGGGTAGCCTGGAAGAAAAAGGGATACACTCACTGTTTGACCCAGTAGTCTAGTGGCATTCGGAATATTACCTCAAAGGCCTGTAAGTACGGCCTGGAGTCATCAAGAAACAGATCATGTTTATTATGCCTTGTATCCTGAAATATGGAAGCATATAAACCACTTTTAGAAAGTTTTCCATCAGAATGACAACAAAAGTTTTAATGGCTTGGGAAAGAACTCCATGTATTCTGAGGCCCTCATGCTTTGGCTGTCCCCAAGGCTGAAGGGTTACCTGTTACTGGTTTCCGTAACAGTAAATAACTCATGTTTTCTGTAAAAGTCCTGGACAACTGCTTCTTATAATCAGCTTACACATGAGTCACTTGGGAACCTTGTTAAGATGCAGGTTCTGATTCAGTAGCTTTGAGGTGGGGCCTGAGAGTCTCCGTGTGTCACAAACTCCCAGTTACACTTGGGAAGCAAAGTCCCAAACCATCGAGCCTGCTGAGCCTTGTCGGCATGTGCTAAGTGGGTAGAGACTCACTCATCAGTAGTTCTGGGACTCATCTTAAGATATGTAGTCCTAAAATGTAAAGTTTAGGATTACCACACAGATAGTATCATTAAAACTAAATGTAAAGTTTAGGATGACCGCACAGATAGTATTATTAAAACTTTAAATCTTACTATATCCAAGTACCCCAGGTTCATATTTTCCAGTGCTTCCTTTGGTTCTACTCAGACAGCTCCTAAAATAGCTTCTGATGCTGTAGCTAATGCTGCTGCCCCCGGTTAGACTTCGCTGGCCTAGTGACGGGTCACCGCGTACAGTGCGGCGAGCGGGCAGTGCCGCTGTGTCAAGCACGGCCTGCTGCCGCCTCAGTCTATTTGAAAATAAAGCTGTCACTTAGTTCTGTATCTTCTGAGTGGGGATTTGCCAGAGTGCCACTTACACGATTTTCAAAGTTATTTTATAGGCAGTAAGGAAACTTGGCAGTGTTTTCTTTGAATAATCATATATACTGCTGAAATTATTAGTTTTTTGTGGACTTCTCTTTCTTTGGGGCGCAGGGCAGTGGCTGGAGGGTGTGACTGGAACTTGGATCCTAACTCTCCAGGCTGTCTGTTCCTGACAAGGGCCTTCTTCGTTCTCATGCTTGTTGGCCTGTGGTCTGGTCTTAGTTTTCCTTCTTCATGCCCTCTTCCTCCCTTCTACTCACTTCAGTTGCGCCTTCAGTGATGCTGCTCAGAAACAGTAGATCTTTCATTATTTGAGATTTTAACCTTAGCATATCCCTGCATCAGACTTGTGGTGTGAATGCCTAGAAATAGCATAAGCAAAATAGTAATTTCCATTTATCAGGAAATGTTTTGATTTAGTTGACTTTTGTCAGTTATAAAATTTAAATTCACCCTTTTAACCAGAAAATAGAGTTGTTAGTAATACCGCTAATGATTTTTAAAAAGCTAGTGGAGAGGTGAAGGTCGTGGATCAGGAGTGGGTGTTGTCAGTGATGCCCCATTGTTCAGGCCATGTGACCAGTGACTTCACAGTATCCTGAGGAGCTGGGGGGCATCACATTGTGAAGGAATGGGAAGAGTCCTCGCAGGACACAGACTCCGCCTGTGTAGCCCTCACTTACCTGATTCCACTGCACTAACCATCTAATTCTTTTCATAATTTACATATTNGGCTGTGTCAGACCAGTGTGCTGCTGTGTAGCTGCCATGTCAGGGGCAGCCCTGGAGGAACTGGGTCACCAGGCGGAGGGTCACCAGTAACTAACTGGGGACGGGTGGTTAGAGGAAAGTCACATGTTCATTTCTTCCTCTTTAATTCCGTCCCTTGTTAGAATTGGAACAAGATAATTCATTTATCAATTATATTCTACAGTCCCAAAGAAGTAATTCCGGTTAAAACATGCCTTTGGTATTTTCATGTAATTTCCTGCCATCATATATCTTTACTTACTAAAATGAAGTGAAATTTGGAATGGACTTGAGACTATTTAACCGGTTCCCTGCTGTCAGAGGGGCACATAGATTTTCTAAAATCAGCAGGATTGGATGCCCTAGTGCCTAACTAAAATCTAATTTGTATTATTCTGAGTCCGTATCATCTATTTCCCAGTGAACATAAGAGGCCAGGGCTTATTCTCTTACTAGTAGAGTCCTAGTAGTAGTTAACTCACTGGGTAGCCTGGAAGAAAAAGGGATACACTCACTGTTTGACCCAGTAGTCTAGTGGCATTCGGAATATTACCTCAAAGGCCTGTAAGTACGGCCTGGAGTCATCAAGAAACAGATCATGTTTATTATGCCTTGTATCCTGAAATATGGAAGCATATAAACCACTTTTAGAAAGTTTTCCATCAGAATGACAACAAAAGTTTTAATGGCTTGGGAAAGAACTCCATGTATTCTGAGGCCCTCATGCTTTGGCTGTCCCCAAGGCTGAAGGGTTACCTGTTACTGGTTTCCGTAACAGTAAATAACTCATGTTTTCTGTAAAAGTCCTGGACAACTGCTTCTTATAATCAGCTTACACATGAGTCACTTGGGAACCTTGTTAAGATGCAGGTTCTGATTCAGTAGCTTTGAGGTGGGGCCTGAGAGTCTCCGTGTGTCACAAACTCCCAGTTACACTTGGGAAGCAAAGTCCCAAACCATCGAGCCTGCTGAGCCTTGTCGGCATGTGCTAAGTGGGTAGAGACTCACTCATCAGTAGTTCTGGGACTCATCTTAAGATATGTAGTCCTAAAATGTAAAGTTTAGGATTACCACACAGATAGTATCATTAAAACTAAATGTAAAGTTTAGGATGACCGCACAGATAGTATTATTAAAACTTTAAATCTTACTATATCCAAGTACCCCAGGTTCATATTTTCCAGTGCTTCCTTTGGTTCTACTCAGACAGCTCCTAAAATAGCTTCTGATGCTGTAGCTAATGCTGCTGCCCCCGGTTAGACTTCGCTGGCCTAGTGACGGGTCACCGCGTACAGTGCGGCGAGCGGGCAGTGCCGCTGTGTCAAGCACGGCCTGCTGCCGCCTCAGTCTATTTGAAAATAAAGCTGTCACTTAGTTCTGTATCTTCTGAGTGGGGATTTGCCAGAGTGCCACTTACACGATTTTCAAAGTTATTTTATAGGCAGTAAGGAAACTTGGCAGTGTTTTCTTTGAATAATCATATATACTGCTGAAATTATTAGTTTTTTGTGGACTTCTCTTTCTTTGGGGCGCAGGGCAGTGGCTGGAGGGTGTGACTGGAACTTGATCCTAACTCTCCAGGCTGTCTGTTCCTGACAAGGGCCTTCTTCGTTCTCATGCTTGTTGGCCTGTGGTCTGGTCTTAGTTTTCCTTCTTCATGCCCTCTTCCTCCCTTCTACTCACTTCAGTTGCGCCTTCAGTGATGCTGCTCAGAAACAGTAGATCTTTCATTATTTGAGATTTTAACCTTAGCATATCCCTGCATCAGACTTGTGGTGTGAATGCCTAGAAATAGCATAAGCAAAATAGTAATTTCCATTTATCAGGAAATGTTTTGATTTAGTTGACTTTTGTCAGTTATAAAATTTAAATTCACCCTTTTAACCAGAAAATAGAGTTGTTAGTAATACCGCTAATGATTTTTAAAAAGCTAGTGGAGAGGTGAAGGTCGTGGATCAGGAGTGGGTGTTGTCAGTGATGCCCCATTGTTCAGGCCATGTGACCAGTGACTTCACAGTATCCTGAGGAGCTGGGGGGCATCACATTGTGAAGGAATGGGAAGAGTCCTCGCAGGACACAGACTCCGCCTGTGTAGCCCTCACTTACCTGATTCCACTGCACTAACCATCTAATTCTTTTCATAATTTACATATTAGATATCCACTGTTTGATCATTTGTATCCACTGTTGAATGTGAACTTATAAGTCACTTTAAATGTCACTTTAATATCAAGTGTTTAACTGGAAAGCATAAAGTTTTTGAACTTTTAACTTAGTATAATCAAGGATAAAATGTTTTGTGGAAAGGAAAGAATTTTCGCTTCCTGGCCTTTTTTTATCATTTCGAGCCAACCTGTGGCTTCTTAAAGTTGTTAGGTATCATAGCATGTTACGGATTTCTGCTACATCTATTATTGTAAGTCTGTTTAGAAATCACAAATGCACGTTCTACAAATAGGTTTTTATTGTTTGTTTTTGCATTTATATAGCGCCTTTCCTCCGAGGAGCTCAAGGCATTTTTCAAAATCCGACAGTTTTTCTCACAACAACCCTGTAAGGTAGGTAGAGAGCGTTACAATTAGTAATAAGATACAAACTAACTTGTTTCAGCCATTATAATGTTCTTTTATGTTAAGTAATTGGAGGTGTCAGCGTAAACAAGATTTGTAGAACATTTTGCAAACCTTTTGAAAATTTGGTCTTTAGTATTAGCTATATTTAAAAAACCACTTGTACTCCATAACAGGGTAATTTTAAGAGAAATCATTCATCCAAAGATCAGGAGGCCTCCATGGGATTAGCTGAGCACTGAGTGCAGGACTCAGCCAGGTATGTTGCTGGTTGTTGTTTACTTTCAGGTCAAGAAGGAACGAGGAGCTCTCCTAGCGGGACGCCCCCACCCCCCGGCATCCCGGAATGTCAGTTTGGAGTTACACTTTCTTGAGAGGGGGAATGTGGTCACGATGTTGCCTCACGGTTTTATTTTTTGTCTTAAGTATTTGAGCATGTCTCTCTCCCTCCCTCCCTCCTCTCCCCGCTCCCTTTTTCTGTGCCCCTCCTCTCTCCCTCCCTCCAGTCAGCTCTTGGTTTACACTGGAAGGGCATAGTGCAGCTAGCACACACCTGCACTTTTCTTCATTGCCACAGTGGCCTCTTGGGTTTGGAAACAGAAAAGCCAAATAGCAAGAAAGCCTGGGAAGTCAGTCTCTGGAAAGAGTGGGGAACAGGTGTGTGGGAGTGTGAATTCATACGTTTTTCCCCTGCCCCTTTTAATAGTAAATAATTGTAAATGCCATATTTTTAAATTTCCTACACCGGCCATGGGATCAGAGAAGTGTAGGAAGAGAAAAATAAATGTTTGGTTTATTTAAAGTTGCAAATGTCATGAAGAGGGAGGAGGGGCGTGTTGATTTGAAAATGCCAAAGACCTGCTTCCCTTGCCTCGCCTGCCACCCCACTCGCAGTTTGTTTCCACTCCTCTCGCTGCGCTGGCGAGGCGCCGGGCGGGGCTTAGTGCTGCTGCTCAGCGGTAGGTCAGAGCCCGTTCTCATGGTGAAGGGACACACGAGGGCGCCCATGCTTCAGATGAGAGCAGGCCCAAGGAAGGCTTGGGGAACAGGCCCCTCCTTCCAGCAGTTGGCCCTCATTGGGCCTTATTTTTCTCATTTATGGAGCTAGACATAATTTTTTAGACCATCTGAATTTTCTTCTATCTTTAGGAGCCATGGTGTAGAATAGCTTTATGCAGTTTGTATGGGAGATTTAGCATGACTGTATCAAGGAGAGGACAGAGCATATTTTTCTATTCAGTAATAGAAAATTAATTTTTTCCAAGATCCCCCATGCCTTTTGCTCTGGACCTGATAGTTGTAACAGCCTTGTTATTAAATAATTTTTATTTCCTCATAGTTTTTATTATAATGGGATTTGACTTGAACTGTCAGCCAGGTGATTTTGATGTTCTATCTGGTTATCGAAAACAGCTGTCTCTTCCCCTTCCTGTCTGCACCCAGTAGCGTTTTCTTCCTCCTTTTCATCACTATCATTTCATGCCTATACAGGAACGTCACTCAGTCGTGTCCAACTCTTTGCGACCCCATGGACTGTAGCCTACCAGGCTCCTCTGTCCATGGGATTTTCCAGGCAATAGTACTGGAGTGGATCGCCATTTCCTTCTCCAGCGGATCTTCCTGACCCAGGGATCGAACCCGGGTCTCCCACATTGTAGACAGACGCTTTACTGTCTGAGCCACCAATATACAGTCAAAACTTACTGTCATATATGGCTGCTATGATAGTTAAGTTTTGACTGTAAATTACATTTTAAGTAAAATGGAGATTCTTGTCCAGTGGGCAGCAAGGGAGAGTTTAGGGGTTTTGTTTGTGTTTGGAGCATAGAAGTCAGGGAAGCAGAAAGGCCGGCCACGGGTGTGTGGAATGTACGGCGTT
>SJYW01054502.1:6784-56830 GCA_006410735.1 Raphicerus campestris | reverse complement strand
GTATTTGAGCATGTCTCTCTCCCTCCCTCCCTCCTCTCCCCGCTCCCTTTTTCTGTGCCCCTCCTCTCTCCCTCCCTCCAGTCAGCTCTTGGTTTACACTGGAAGGGCATAGTGCAGCTAGCACACACCTGCACTTTTCTTCATTGCCACAGTGGCCTCTTGGGTTTGGAAACAGAAAAGCCAAATAGCAAGAAAGCCTGGGAAGTCAGTCTCTGGAAAGAGTGGGGAACAGGTGTGTGGGAGTGTGAATTCATACGTTTTTCCCCTGCCCCTTTTAATAGTAAATAATTGTAAATGCCATATTTTTAAATTTCCTACACCGGCCATGGGATCAGAGAAGTGTAGGAAGAGAAAAATAAATGTTTGGTTTATTTAAAGTTGCAAATGTCATGAAGAGGGAGGAGGGGCGTGTTGATTTGAAAATGCCAAAGACCTGCTTCCCTTGCCTCGCCTGCCACCCCACTCGCAGTTTGTTTCCACTCCTCTCGCTGCGCTGGCGAGGCGCCGGGCGGGGCTTAGTGCTGCTGCTCAGCGGTAGGTCAGAGCCCGTTCTCATGGTGAAGGGACACACGAGGGCGCCCATGCTTCAGATGAGAGCAGGCCCAAGGAAGGCTTGGGGAACAGGCCCCTCCTTCCAGCAGTTGGCCCTCATTGGGCCTTATTTTTCTCATTTATGGAGCTAGACATAATTTTTTAGACCATCTGAATTTTCTTCTATCTTTAGGAGCCATGGTGTAGAATAGCTTTATGCAGTTTGTATGGGAGATTTAGCATGACTGTATCAAGGAGAGGACAGAGCATATTTTTCTATTCAGTAATAGAAAATTAATTTTTTCCAAGATCCCCCATGCCTTTTGCTCTGGACCTGATAGTTGTAACAGCCTTGTTATTAAATAATTTTTATTTCCTCATAGTTTTTATTATAATGGGATTTGACTTGAACTGTCAGCCAGGTGATTTTGATGTTCTATCTGGTTATCGAAAACAGCTGTCTCTTCCCCTTCCTGTCTGCACCCAGTAGCGTTTTCTTCCTCCTTTTCATCACTATCATTTCATGCCTATACAGGAACGTCACTCAGTCGTGTCCAACTCTTTGCGACCCCATGGACTGTAGCCTACCAGGCTCCTCTGTCCATGGGATTTTCCAGGCAATAGTACTGGAGTGGATCGCCATTTCCTTCTCCAGCGGATCTTCCTGACCCAGGGATCGAACCCGGGTCTCCCACATTGTAGACAGACGCTTTACTGTCTGAGCCACCAATATACAGTCAAAACTTACTGTCATATATGGCTGCTATGATAGTTAAGTTTTGACTGTAAATTACATTTTAAGTAAAATGGAGATTCTTGTCCAGTGGGCAGCAAGGGAGAGTTTAGGGGTTTTGTTTGTGTTTGGAGCATAGAAGTCAGGGAAGCAGAAAGGCCGGCCACGGGTGTGTGGAATGTACGGCGTTGGTGGCTCAGCGGGCGGTTGCTGCGGGTTCAGCGTACGGACGGTTTGGCGTCACGTTGTTCCTGTTGTCACTTGTGCCCGACTCTGTGACCCCATGGGCTGCAGCACTCCAGGGCTCCCCGTCCCTCACCATCTCCCGAAGTTTGCCCAAGCTCATGTCTGTTGCATTGTGATGCCGTCCAGCCATCTCATCCTCTGATGCCCTCTTCTCCTCTGCCCTCAATCTTTTCCAGCATCAGGGACTTTTCCAGTGGGTCAGCTGTTCTCATCAGATGACCAGAATGCTGGAGTTTCAGCTTCAGCATCACTCCTTCCAGTGAATATTCAGGGTTTCCATCACAAGCAAAGAGTAAACAAAAGGATAGCTGAAAGGTGTCTTTAGATAGAAGGTTTCAGAAAGTGGAGAGCAGGAGTAGCTGGGGTCTGTTCCAGGTCTGTGACTTGTTTTTTGTCGTGTTCTTAAGATTTGGAGGGGAATATAGTCCTGACTCTGACGTGTGCGGCCATGCAGTTACTTCACAGGCATCACCATTGGTCAGTCCTACATTGAACATGTGAGGATGGCTGTGGCCCCATCACTTAGCATCGTGTATTATTGCTCAGAGGGAACTTTTGCTTTTCTCTTTACTGTGCAAAATGTGAGTTTCTGTTCCCTGTCGTTTGGTATCGCCTGCAGTGGTGTGCCTCAGCTAACAGCTGCTGAGTGGTCTTATCTGTCCTTCATATGCACATAACCCCATAGTGCAGGGTTGCAGCCAGAAGGGTTTAAGTTTGGGTTTCTTATTGAAACCCAGTGTTGACAAAATCACCTGTGATGGGCGCACTTCAAAAGTTGTTTAATACTGTTAACTGTGTGGAAGTTTGAATACCATCACAGTTCTGCAAATCTGTATTTTAGTGATTCCTTGACACCATAGTCTGACAGTCTAGTTAAAGACATTCTGAGTTAGTTGTCCAGAGGACTTCCACTCATCTGTCTGTGAGGGCTGGTGTGCTAACTGATTGAAATGGGAAATAAAATGGGGCACTGTTTGTTCATGTGCTATCTCTAGAGCTCCTTTGGATCCTTCTATTAGGAGTCGTGAGAGCTTCCTAACCCTGGAGTCTGGGGCTCATGAGTTTCTGGAGGTGTCAGTGTGCTCACCTACCTGAAGGCCTCTGAAGATCCTGCCCAGTAAATTGTATTATACCTATTCTCTTCCTCACATCTTCCCCCTTCCTTGTTCTATAACATTCCTTGTCCTGTTGCTCACCGGCTGACTCCCTCAGCTCTGGTCATCTCTTTGAATCAAGCCTTAGAATTTCTGCTGAGGTCCTCTGCTAAGAATTTCTCTCCTTTGCCTTCCTCCTTCTGATTCCTTCCTGCCTTCAGTGATAGTCTGTTTTTCTTTAGAAGTCTCAATTCACCACTTTCTTCATTGTCCGTATCAGTGTCAACCCCAAAGCACGCTTTAGGGATAATCTCCACACTTGGAAGATGCACAGCAGTGGTGTTTGTACCACATTAGTGTGTATTTGCACATTGATCCTGGCTTCTGTGTTTGATGCACGGATATGTCTTTCAGTCCCAGCAAAATTTTCCGTAGAACAGTAGGTATGTCTTCTAGCTTATATTTTTCACCGTAGCACCTGTATGCACAGCACCTAAAAATAATCCTTGGTGAAATATTGTGGCTTAAAATCTTACTGAATCTTAATGTATTTTACTTGAAGAGCAGTCTGATTCCTCTTTTTTGTTGGCTGTTAATTTTTAAAAAGGCTTTATTTTGAAAAATAAACTATATTAACATGAGAAGAAAATTTGAAGTTAAGCTCCAAGAACTTTTAATCATAGTGCACATTTTATTGAGAACATAGCTTTAAAATGACTTAAATTTTCCTTGGGCCATGATTATTACATTGTGTGTTTGACGTGCCTGGCCATGTAGTGTTCTGAAGTGTTCATAGCTGATTTTACGTCGATGCCTTCTGAAATTTTACCCCAGCAGTTTTTCCCTCCATCACTGCCACAACAGCACCACCTCTCAAGTTGTACTCTTGCACACTTCTTGTTCTTGGAATGCAGTTATCATAGACTCCTTTGACGTGGCTGGTAGAACATCCATCCAAGTGTGTTTCAAGACCTGTCAGGATGCTTAGTTTGGGATTTTCCTAACTGTACATGGAGGGTGTTTTTGTTCATGGCATAATTTTGTTTACTTCATCCTTCTTCTAAAGCTCAGTGCCTTGCACTCTTCTGGCTTGCTTCTGCATGTTTTAAAAAATCCTTGTCCTTCCAACTCAATTAGATGAACTCTATCCTACCTAGATCTCTCGTTTTGTACCTCCCAAATTAGGTGACAGTTAAAAGTCTGAATTAGCTTTCATTTGAATCACCTGGTCACCTCTTGGTTAGTGAGATAACAGTGAAATAAAAATACTAAAGTACAGTTTGAGGAAGGGAAGTTATATTTTTTGGTGATCAGTATTACATTAGTACTCATTATCCAGAGTACTTATTGTTCTCTTGTTAGGTCTGGCTGTTGTTTTTAGGTTACTTTTTTCTCAAAATCTTTTAACTAACAGTGGCCCAGGGATGAAGGCAGATAACTAAAGTTGTTGTTTTGATTTCTTTCAGATTTCGGCCTATTAAAGGAAGGCAGGAAGAACTCAAAGAAGTAATTGAACGTTTTAAGAAAGACGAGCACTTGGAGAAAGCCTTCAAATGTCTGACTTCAGGAGAATGGGCACGGCACTATTTTCTCAACAAGAACAAAATGCAGGAGAAATTATTCAAGGAACATGTGAGTTTATTGAAAAAATAGTAATACTGTTTATCTGTTTGGATAAGATTAAAGGAAACTAAAATGTAAATTTTAGTGAACACTGAAATTTTAAATCCAGTTTTCATAAAACTAATTAATATGAAGGTCTAATAATACATTAACTTATGACTGTCCATAGAGAAAACTTTGTTGTCTAGAAGTGAAACTTTCTGCGAACGTTTAGAGTAACATAGCCAAGTCACCAAGTATATAAATACGTGAAATTTTAAAATCACAAGATTTGTTGCTTAACCTTAAATTTTTTCATTGGTGGTGGTGGTTTGCTTTTATAATTCTGAGAGTCTAGCAAGGTAAATAATTTAGTGTGAAGTAAGTATCAAAATTTTTTTCTGTTTTAGGTATTTATTTATTTGCGAATGTTTGCAACTGACAGTGGATTTGAAATATTGCCTTGTAATAGATACTCTTCAGAACAAAATGGAGCCAAGATAGTTGCAACGAAAGAGTGGTAACTATCATACTAGTGTAAACCCATAAAATAATCTTGTTTAAAGTTCTGTCTCAAATTGCCATTCCTGTGCTAAGAAAGCCGTGGGAAGGAATAAAACCAGAGCTTGCCCTAAAGGAGCCAGTGCAGGGCCAGCGCCTCAGCCCAGTGACTTGGGGTTGGGACAGTGGTGAAGCTGGAAGTTCTGAGTTGAACCAGGTCCTACTTCTAAGCCAAGGGCTCTGTGTTTCCCTCTTGACAAGTCCGGATACCTGCTGACGGACTGCTGAACGGCTGGGGTGTGGGGTTAGATGACCTGGCTTCTAGGATCCGTCTTTCACTGGCCTGTAAGAAGGGTCACGTATGAAGTTTTAATGGTCCAAGGGATTGCACGTGTGAAATTGACGAGCACATTGCCTGCTAAAAATACACGTGTGTGCCAGCGCAAACAGATGTAGTGAAGTTGACCCCAGGCAGGAGGGATGAAAGCCATACAGGAAAGAGAGTATGTGGTTATATCTTTCTTCATTAGAAAGAAGAATGCCTATTCCCTGCCTTACCTCCCAGAAGAAACCTGTAACCTCTCTCTTATAAGACCCCCGACATTTTTTGTAGCAAGAATGTTAGGATCAGTTACCTGAAAATGAAACGTTGAAGAGCCCGACTCCTGGCCTCTTGAAAAAAATGTGTGTATGTACGTGAGTGAGTGTGTCTGTCTGCCATGGGATGGTACCCAGCCTGCTGCTGGGCTCTCATGGCTCCCTGCCTGGCAGATGGGTGTGAGGTTTGAGGTCTTGGGTTCTGCACTGCACCATCTAGGACAGTGGCCACCAGTCATGCGTGGCTCTTGGACTTTTGAAATGTGGCTGGTCTTAATGAGCTGAGAAGTGCTGCAGCTGTGATAAACATGTCAGATTTTATGCTGTGTTTCTCATTTGTACTTCATACTGCTGACCTGGTGAAATGCATTTGGGTTGTATTGGGTTAAAACATGCTACTGAAAGTACTTTGGCCAGTTCCACTTGCCTTTCTTCCTACGGCCCCTAGATGGGTGCGTGTCGGGCTCGCACTGCGTTTGGCTGGTGCTCTCCAGAGGGCAGCGCCCCAGTTCTGGGTGCTCCTGACCTCTTGCTGCTGCTCATCTGTGTCCTTCTCCAGGGTCAGCAAGTTGACTTCAGTGCAGCGGCTTTTTGAGTCCTTCCTGCGTGCAGAGCGCGGGGGCTTCAGAGGTGTGGGTAGCACAATGCCTGCAGGGCTTCCCGGTCTCTTGTAGGGGTCGGGCAGCTGCGCAAGGCTGTGGGGCTTCCAGCAAAGAGGGGATAATATCCAGGTGCAGTCAGCGTGAGTCAGTTAGAACACGCACAGCTAGGTCTTCTCAATTCCTGGTATTTATTGGACAGGCTTATTTTATTAAAAGAAGCCTTATTATTTATAATTACTAGTAATTTTTACCATCACATATTTTAAATAGGAAACGAAATGACAAAATAGAATTACTGGTGGGTTGTATTGCCGAACTTTCAGAAATTGAGGAGAACATGCTGCTTAGACATGGAGAAAACGACTTCAGTGTCATGTATTCCACAAGGAAAAACTGTGCTCAGCTCTGGCTTGGCCCTGCTGCGTTTATAAACCATGGTAAGCTCTGTTTCCGAGGAGTTAGCTCTAGCGTTGGGTAGCACTGCTAAAACTGAGAGTAACCTTGTCTGTCTTCCTTTAAAGGAGGGTTGGAAATGGAAATTCTTTTTGCACAAACTTATGAAAATAAGTCTTCCTATAGTTTAACTCGAGATCAAAAACTTCTATCAAAAGTTGGGAAAATTATGTGGAAAGCTTATTTCAGATTTCTATAATTGTTCGTGTTTCAGATCTTATCTACAGTTAATTGACTTTATCTTTTGGACATTTTTCAGATTGCAGACCTAACTGTAAGGTAAGCATAAAAAATACTTTATCTCAAGTATTTTGTCTTTGCTTCAGGTATGCGTCTCTTAATGAGTTCATTTTATTTCAGTTTGTGTCAACTGGTCGAGACACAGCATGTGTGAAGGCCCTAAGAGATATTGAACCTGGAGAAGAAATTTCTTGTTATTATGGAGATGGGTTTTTTGGAGAAAACAATGAGTTCTGCGAGTGTTACACTTGTGAAAGGTAGAGTATCGATTAGTGCCTGATGACTGTGAGAGTGAGTGCGTGCCATCTTCTCATCATTTAGTTGGCAGCGATAGTCTTCTGTGTCCTGTAGCGTCACACCCAGGACAGCAGATAGGAGCGAAACCAGAGAGGACAGAACTATTTAGGAGCACCAGTGCCTGACCTTCTAAAATGTTAAAATCGTTCCCAGCTGTTACCCGTATGAGTGAGTCAGAGTACAGATGTGCTTCAGCAGAGAGTGGGAGACACACACATACAGTTCCAGGGTGGGGTTGCTCCAAAATGGCAGGTGAGATTCACCACTGATCGTCATTTAAAAACCCCAAGCTGTGTCCTTCTGGAACTCCTGTGTTTAGATTTCTGAGTCCTACTGCCTGATGAGGACCTTCCTTTTGTGGCACATGGAGACGGGTCCTTGTGGAACCCCCCCAGGTCTGGCTGAGCAGGACTGCTCGTCCACACTGCTCGTCTCCTGGCGGCAGCGTGCTTGCAGGGCTCACAGGGGCAGCCTCGCAGGCTTGCCTGGGCTGCCGTAGCCGCGCGGGGAGCCTCTGGGTTGGGGTTGCCACTGTTTCGTTTCTTAGTTGACATGTAGTTGATTCTCAGTGTCGTGGCAGTTTCAGCTGCACAGCACAGCGATTCGTGTGTGTGTGTGTGTGTGTGTGTGTGTGCGTGCGTGCGTGCGTGCGTGCGTGCGTGCGTATTCTTCTTCAGGTGAGCACACGTAGATTGATTGAACCCATTTCACATGCTGTGTGAGGTACGAGACCCAGCTCAGCCTGACCCGGCCTGCGCTCTCGCCGCCTTGTGTTTTCCGCACACGGGAGCAGAGAGGGAGCGGTGCTGCTTCTCTCATTGTGAACACCCAGCTGCCANTGTGTGTGTGTGTGTGTGTGTGCGTGTGTGTGTGTGCGTGTGTGTGTGTGTGCGCGCGCGCGCGTGCATTCTTCTTCAGGTGAGCACACGTAGATTGACTGAACCCATTTCACGTGCTGTGTGAGGTACCGGCTGCTTTACTCTCCTGGACTCAGTCCTCAGCCGTCCTGGGAGAGGGCGGTAGAGGGGGACGCTGCAGGTGCAGAGACCCAGCTCAGCCTGACCCGGCCTTCGCTCTCGCCGCCTTGTGTTTTCCGCACGCGGGAGCAGAGAGGGGGCGGTGCTGCTTCTCTCATTGTGAACACCCAGCTGCCAGCCTCCCGGCCTTGGGAGACNGTGTGTGTGTGTGTGTGTGTGTGTGCGTGCGTGCGTGCGTGCGTGCGTGCGTGCGTATTCTTCTTCAGGTGAGCACACGTAGATTGATTGAACCCATTTCACATGCTGTGTGAGGTACGAGACCCAGCTCAGCCTGACCCGGCCTGCGCTCTCGCCGCCTTGTGTTTTCCGCACACGGGAGCAGAGAGGGAGCGGTGCTGCTTCTCTCATTGTGAACACCCAGCTGCCATGCTGATTCCCCAGAGCTCGGCTTTCTCTCCTTCCTGGGCAGCCAGAGGTCTCTCGTGTCGCGAGAGCAGAGGCAAGGAGCCGTGGCACAGCCCCAGCAGTTTCTCTCCCAGCTCCCGGGCCCCTGACTTGAAAGAATGGCAGGAAAGGAGGGGTTGGGAGTGTGAGGGGATACAATTTATCTTTTTATAAATTAAAAAAATGGTTCAGACATTGCTTAAACCTTAGACCAGTCCACAAAAAGACCCTTTAACCCACAAAGTCGTTTAATTATAGTCGAATAAAGCTTTAAACCACTGTGCAGAGACAGCATGGCATAGCCCGACGTGAGGCCTGACATCAGCGCCCTACGTTGGGATCCTGGGACTCTACAGTTTACTAGCTGTGTGGTCTTGGGCAGCTTAGCTGCTTTTGTGCCTTAATTATACCATTTGTGAAATGGAGATAACGCTAGGGTATCATAGGGTTGCTGTGAGGATTAAATTTATCTCACAAAAAGTATGTAAAACACACAGTTAATATTCAGGTGTTAGGTGTAAAGGTATTTTGTGGTTTCTGGTCATTTTCCTGTTAGAATGTAAGTTCCATGAAGGCAAAGATTTTTATCTCTTTCATTTATTGCTATGTTGCTAGCATCCAAAACAGTACCTGACACGTAGTAGTAACTACCTGCTTGATAACTGTTTGGTGAATGAATGAATGGAGTAAATGATACGCTGAATATGTTTAGGAATCTTCCTACAAAATGTAACTGCACACACAGGAGTCCACACCAGCCAAGAGGCAGCTCTTTCACTGGCTCAGGACCGCATGGCCGCCATGTTCCTTAGGCAGCTGAGCTCTCCCTGAGACTGTTTCTCACAGGCCAGGTGGGCTGATCCTGCCGACTTGACGGGGTTAGTGTAGTGCAAGGAATAAGTAGAAATGTGCAAATCACTTTTAAATGGAAAGGCCTCATATGGAGCAGTAGGCACAGCTTTTATCAGACTATTAGAGAGTGTGATTTAAAGGTTGTCTGGGAATATTCTTGAAATCCTCAGGAACAAATTGTTTCTGCTTTTCCAGAAACTAGGCAAGAGAATGAGACCAGTCAAAGGAACTCGTTCAGTTATTACCATCTAATTACTAAAGAGTTCTCGTTCAGGCAGGGTACACGAGGCCAGCCCAGTG
Organism: Raphicerus campestris; assembly: GCA_006410735.1. Classification (NCBI taxonomy): domain Eukaryota; kingdom Metazoa; phylum Chordata; class Mammalia; order Artiodactyla; family Bovidae; genus Raphicerus; species Raphicerus campestris. The sequence continues at coordinate 47,361 of SJYW01054502.1, read as the reverse complement.
CCAGCTCTGGGAGCGGTGTGCTGGCTGCTGAAGGGTGAGGCGGGAGAGTGCAGTGTTTACAAGGCCCTGACATCACGGATGCAGTGTTCAAAAGATACCTGGTGCATGCTTCTGGGCAGTGACCGTCCTGACACAGCAGTAATGCTTTTCATAAGGAAATGCTGCAAATGTAACTCTTGAGAATTTGAAGAATAAAATCTAGTGAGGGATTGAAGAATATGAAGTACCAGAGTATTTTAAAGTGTGACAAGTATATGAAGCACCGAAGTATTTTAAAGTATATGAAAGTATGTCTGATGATGACCACATTTTGCAGTATACTAGGGGCAGTTTGCTTTAATAGGTATTAAAAAGTACTGTGAAATAATTGTGTTCAAAACCTGATGATACTGGCTCAGATATGAACAAGTAGATGAGAGGACGTGAGCAGATCCGGAAGCAGAGCTCAGTGTGTGTGAGATGTTAATACCATGTGTAGGGGAAGGATGATTTCTTTAATAAAAGGTGGTAGTATAATTCACCATGGGTCTGAAAGAAAACCAAGCTCACCTCCCATCTCATACCATATACAAGATAAATTCCAAATAGATTAAAATTTTAAATTTAAAAATTAGGTAAAATGATTAGAAAAATTTTAGACTTATATGTCTAAACTTGGCAGTGGAATTTTCTGGAAGAAGTTAGTATAAGAAATGGTGAGTATGAACATTATATGACCAAAGGCAAAAGTTAGATAAATGATAAACTTGAAGGGAGGAAAAAGCACACATAGGGCCACGTTAATAAGCCAAGGACAGAAAGCTCCTAGAGCTCATAAAGAAAAGATAGGCTCCACTGGAGAAAAGAGGGGTATGGAGGGTGCCACCCAGAAAATGATAGCTGTAAACGAGGCAAGTGAAACGATAGCTAGGCATTCATTTTCACCATCAAATTGGTAACATTGAGAAGTGTACTCTGTGCTGCGGGTGAGGGTACAGAGAGACCGGCCCTCACACAGTGTCAGTAGGGCTGTAAAGTGCTTTAACCTTTTGGGAACTTACTCTGGCAATATTTGTTCAAAATACTAGCACCCTTTTATCTGGCAGTCAGTTCCATGTGGAAGAGTCTGCCCTGTGGAAACAGCAGCACTAGTCAGTATGGGTCTGGTTGCAAGAGCAGGGTGGCAGCAGTGTTCGCGGTGGTGAGCAGACACCGGAACGCCTGCAGGTGTCAGGCATCACCGTCGAGTGCCTGGACAGATTGGCGTGTTTAGTCTGTAAAAGCCACAGCTTTCAAAACATGCTGAGTTCAGAAGCGCTTGTGCACAATATAGCGACAAGAGAGCTGGGCTGGAAGGACAGGAGGAAAGCTGCTTGCTGAGTGGAGTGTGTGGTGGCGCCTAGTTGGGGTTCTTTTTGCTTAAGGAGAAACAGCAGTGGGTCTAGGTGTGTTCCTTGCGGCAGAGCAGCAGATGAGGTGCTGGCAGGTGGTTAACACAGGTGCTGGGGCTCTGCGTGTGGAGATGGCTGGTAAGCTTGGGGAACTTCCGCTTTGGGGAGGCAGAGCCAGGGATGGGCTCACCTGTTGTAGCAAGCACATATCACTGTCAAACGCTAGAAGAAGTCGGAGAAGGAGAGAAGCAGATGAACGGCCATTTTACTTTAAAAAGTTAATTTCTAGATAATTCCACCCATGATCATTTGTTTTGTTAGTAAGTATGCCCCATCTTGGGCTTCCCTTCAGCTCGGCAGTAAAGAACCCACCTGCCTATACAGGAGATGATAGGTTTGATCCCTGGGCCAGGCAGATTCCCTGGAGAAGGAAATGGCAACCCACTCCAGTATTCGTGCCTGAGAAATCTCATGGACAGAGGAGCCTGGAGGGCTACAGTCCATGGGGTCACAAAAGTGTCGGACATGGCTTAGCGACTAAACAGCAATAGGAGTAATCAAAGCAGGTTACAAATCATTCTTAGCTAGTGGTAAAAACAGGTCTTTTAATGTCTCTTATTCAGTAACATCTTGTTAACTTAATGATGTTCATCCAGAAACTTTAAAGGAGGAATTTTACAGTTTTCATTACTCCAGAAATGAGATTTTCACTAAGATAGCCTAGCCTTCCTAATATAAAATTTCCATCAGAATTTATTTGTATCTAACATTATCTTCTAAGTAATGACTAAGTTTATGGACATTCTCTAGTTTCTCTTTTAATTCCTTCATTCTCAATATTCAGTAATGGAGTGTTAAATTATGCAGAACAAAGCTAGGATATAATTGATAGGTGGGTTATTTTTACCTACACTTGAAATTCTGCAGGGTCCAATACCTTCTCAAGTGATTGACAACAGTCATAACAAAGTGTTTTAAGTCTGGGGCTTTGGGGCATTAATTTTATCTCCGTATTTATTTTGAGAGTCCTAGACTTGGCAGCGTGCGGTGATTAAGCCTCATCGGTTCATCTCACCTGCTGACCTGGTGTGGACAGGTGCTCTCAGCAACCAGGCGGGCGGCAGTGAGTATGCTGTGTGTGTAACCTGTGCTGTTTCTTTTTCAGACGGGGAACTGGTGCTTTTAAATCCAGAGTGGGACTGCCTGCGCCTGCTCCTGTTATCAATAGCAAATACGGACTCAGAGAAACAGATAAACGTTTAAATAGGCTTAAAAAGTTAGGTGACAGCAGCAAAAATTCAGACAGTCAATCTGTCAGCTCTAACACTGATGCAGATACCACTCAGGAAAAAAACAATACAAGTAAGTAAGGGAGGTTTCATAAGCGTATCTTTTTGCATTGTTTATTTCTTTACGTATTTCCACAGAGTTTGCTTTCTAAAGCCTGCTTTAGTAGTTTGGGTCTTTTGAACCTTGAGAGCAGCCCTGGGAGTCATGCACTCACTTCACCAGCACTGCAAGGTTCTAGAAGTAATTCAAGCCCAAAGCAGCCTGTATCATGCCTGCAGATTTTAGATGGCACTAAATTGTCTGCTTTTTGTGAATACTTGGTAACGGGACATTAAATTTCTTCGTCATGTGTTCCAGGGTCATCATATGTTTGACAGAAAGCTTTCCTGGTGTGAGTTTCTCTGTAGTGGTGGTGTTAGGTCTGCGAGAAGACAGAGGACGGGGCCGCGGCACACGGGCACTTGTGTGTCCCGTGCTGGCCATTCTGTTAGCAGGGGTGATGGACTTGGGGTTCATAGCTTCTGGCCTCAAGGCTTCTACCTTTTTACTGCCCACTTGCTGTTTTCAGGATGAACTGGCCCAGTCCGCCAAGCCGCCAGTCCCCAGCCTCGTAGTTGCGGTAGAGCAGAAGTTTGAATGTCACTGTGCTGTGACGAGTTGTCGTGGCCACTGCCAATAGTGGGAAGAGGGATGGAAAGGAGAAAGGGACAAGCTTTAAGATCCCAGTGGCTTGTGGGGGCAAGACCTAATGGAAACTGGAAAAAGAGAATGAAGAATAAAAGAGGAAAGAAAGAAGAAATCCCAAATGAGCATAAGGAAACACGCCATGTTTGTGGAGCTTTGACATCCTGGAAGCATTCTGATCGCTGCTGGTCTTCATCTGGGTGACACCAGTCTGCTCTAGTGGCCACTAAGGCAGCAGGCTCTTCACTCTTTCTTGTCCCTGATAGGAATAAAATTTAAAAGTTTTAACTTGATAGTCCCCAGAATATGCCTATTTTAGCACTATAAATGTCTGTACATACTTCTGAGCAGGAAGTACCTACCTTCTGAGCAGTAAGTCTGACTATTTTAGACTCTTCCTGTCTTCTGATGTTTTCAGCCCACCTCTGGGTGCTCTCCACTACAGAAAAGTCCCCGAGAGAAGGGACCGTGTCTCCATGATGGAGAATGTCACTGCCATGCGTTTCCAGATGAGCCTGCTGCTGGGGTCGGGCAGGGCTGACCGCTCTAGTGTGGAAGGCAGTGCTGTCCCTTTCAGGCTTTAATGTCCAAAGTGAACCAAGAAGAGCAGTTAGTGTGTCATTCACTGTTGACTGTTGGTTTTAATAATAAATGCAGCATAATCAACATTTTGTTTTCTGAGTCTGGTTCCTTGGTGAAACTGGAGACTTCTGAAGCCCCTTTTAATAAGTGTCTGCGTGGTAACACTTAGGAGCAAGCCGCCATCCGCAAGTAGAGATGGCCCCAACACTGTCCACATGGCTCTGTGACGCTGGTGGGGGTGTCTTGTGATCTGATGCATTAACTCTGTTACTGATATATGGATACTGCACTCAGTACACCGCTTAGTTTAAAAGATCAAAACAGAAAAAACATTTGGAAGGTGCTGAGTGTTCTATTATGTGACCATCTCAGGAATATTTGTTGATAAACCAAATATGTGTTCAAAGTCTGCTATTGTTAAAGAGATAGAAAAGTGCGTGAGGCTCAGGCCCTTCTGTCAGGGATTTTAGGCCTCAGCTCCAGACCCGGACCAGTACACAGTAACCCTGAGAAGCTCCACGTCCTAAAGGCTGGAGGGGGCAGGTAATCCTTTGAGCAGTAGTCTCAGCATTACAGACTAGAACTAGCACTTTACTCTGAGTGCTCATATTAGGGTGCTTCCTTTATTCAGATTACCTTTCTACAGAATGGCTGTCTTGAGTAATTCAAGGGTTGGCGTAAGTAACTGTGAGGGCCATGAGACAGTTACTGGATGTGGCTGGGGGCTCTGAAGGAGCTCCAGGCTCCCTCCAGCCATCTCTGAGAACCTTGTTCACTAAGTATATTTGTAGCAATATTTCTCAGGCTCTTCCAAGCGTTCTTTTTGGTTGTATTTCTTTCGGTGTTTGTGTCCTGACCATGCTCCTCAACAGAGGAGGACCTTTGAGTCCGCAGCTGGTGCAGGGCCAGAGCTGCCCAGCCTTCCTCCTGGGCGGCATGGGCAAACCTCAAGTGTACAGGTCAGAGGCGCCCGTGTCATCCCAGGGTTTGCTTAGAATCCAGCAGCTCACAGCTAGAGAGAAGCTGCTTTCTTTGAACATGTTCTTCTTAAACATTTCTGCCTAGTTGGAAGAAAAAATTAGTTCTTCCTTCCATGCAGCTCCTGTTTTGGAATCTTCTCAAGAACCACAACTTGACTGTTTGCTTTAGCATCCAGAGAGGAGGCAAGAGATCCATTTTCACAGAATCAGTCCACAGACCTGAACTATACGCTGTTAATAGAAGATCCAGGGTTTTTTGCTTCTTGTGCCTCAGTGGCTAGGCCACTCCCCACAGTGCAGCCTCAGGATGTGAGTGCAAGTCCCGGAGGACTCAGCCCAGCAGAATCATCTCATTCAGCTTGACTGAGGAGCACCCGTCCTGGAGATGGACTGGGCCACCGCTTGTCACTCTCTCTCCCGCCACAGACGTCTCTAGAATCTGAATGATGCAGCCTCCAGGGTGCTGCCTAATCCTTTCCAATACCTTGTTCCAGGCAGACATGTCCATGGTGGCCCCATGAGGTGGAGCCTGCATGTGGTGCCTGATAAATTCCTTGAACTGAAGTCCTTACACCCCATGTTGTGAACATGTCAAGCTGTTGGGCTCATGTTCCCTTGGTCCCACCATGTATGTTTTTGAGGCTTTTCCAGCGCAGAGCATAGATACAGCCCAAACCTTTGGGGTGCTTTGGCGTTGTTTCACTGGGCTTGTTTCTGGCTGTCATTCTTGAACCCCACGCAGAGCTGCCTGATGATTTTGAGGACACCCTGAGGTCATCACGATAGCCATACCATGGGTCCTTTACCAGGAGCTGGCACTGCCCCATAATAGCTCTGTGGTATGCCTTAGAGGCCATGTGACAGTGTGGTCAACACCGAGCCACAGGCCTCAGTTCAAACCCCATCTCTGCTGCTTACCAGATGGCCACTCTTGACTGGCACGTGAGTCCACGTGAACCTGGTTTTCACTTAGGGTAGGAGCTTTTACTTCAAAGAATGCTTGTTAGGATTCGGGTCATACTAATTTGGCCATCCTGTGCTGTACCTAGTATATACTGACGGCTACGGGTGTATGTCTCCACCTCAAACCACTGTCAAGGTTAATGTGGTTGGGATTTGTCCCCGGCAAGGGCAGGGTACCACACAGTGTGTTAGTGCTGAAGCCGGGGGAGCCACCGCCCTGCCCGCCTCCGCTGTGTCGGGATCTTCAGTCTCTTGATAGACTCTTCTTGGTTCAGCGCCTCCTTCAGCCTGCTGCTGCTGGCACGCCCTGTGCAAGAGAGGGTAGCGGCGCCTCCGTGGAGTGGCGAAGAGCCCTGGGCAGTTAGTCCCATTGCTCACAGTGGTCTTACCAGCTGCGCGCTTTCTGTCCTTTGACTTGAGCACACCTTTGAGCTGGGCTTTTGATTATACTTCTCAAACAACGTGAGAACACACTGATGCATAACATAAATAGGTAAGTGAGCTCTGCTGCAGTAAGATGCGGCATCGCCTGCGCCTCTGTTGTGCTCTTTAGAACACAAACATACTAGAGGGCTTTGTCAGTGGTTCACTGCAGTCAGCTAACAGCCTCCTGGAAGGAGGGGTGTAAGGGGGAGAGCCCAGATTGAGAATCACCACACAGTGAGATTCATCCAGGGCTTAAAGGAAGTGCTGAGTGTGGAGAACCTCAGGTGCCAAGAGTCATAGGAGGGTAACCTGTTAAGAAAGTCATGAAAGGCTTCCTGAGAGAGGTGTTTGCTGAGCTGAGTCTTGAAAGGGGGTGAGAAGTTGGCCAAATGGGCCATACTCAGAGCAGAGGGAATGTCCCAGATGAGGACGTGAAGACCAGTGTAGAATTTGAGTCTAGTCATCAAAGCTGGGATAGAAGGGATGTGACCGGAATCGAGAATTTTGGACTTTATTCTTAGGTCTTAGGTTATGGGAAGGTTTCAAGCCCAGAGGTGACCAGAAGTCCTGGGAAAATCACCCTGGGCTGTGTGGTGGGGAGTGGGATGCTGGGGAAGCAGTAGGGGCAGGGACAGGTGGGAGCTGGCGCCAGAGTCACGGCAGGAGACGGTGGCATTGGGAATGGAGAGGGAGGTGGGTCTGGCGACCGTGCAGGAGTGCATTCTTGGAGATGTGGCGGCCAGCATCAGGGGTGACCTCCCCGTTGCTGCCCAGGCAGCTGGCTGCCTGGTGCTGGCAGTGAGCCAGATGGAGAGCAGGAGGAGGAGCGTGAGGCTTGGTGGTGAGCTCCCTTTGGGCATGTTGGCTTGCGAGGGGCTTGGGAGACCACCTTAGAGGGAGACCAAGGTCTTGGGGCCATCTGGTGAGGGGAATCTGTAATTAGGATGGATTTGTGCTAGAGAATGCCGTATGGGGACTGCCAGCATGTCAGTGTGGGCAGCCTGGACGGAGGGGCCGCTTATCCCTGGGAGACTTGAGTTTTGAAGGGGCCTAGGACGCAGAGGCCAAGGAGTGCAGGCCACAGGGCAGATGGAGGAAGACTGCCAGGGACAGAGAGAGAGCCAGGGGACAGCTCTCATGAACAGCCAAGGAGAGGGGCCGCTCAGGAAGAAGAGTGGCTAGCAGTGTCTCCTTCTGCAGAGAAACAGCAAAGGTTCCCGGTGAAAAGTCTTCATGGGTTTTCATGGCGAGGAGGCTGTGAGAGAGAGGGCAATAAATGGATCCAAACTTCAGGGGGATTATTGTCAAGGATATAAGAAGTACCCAGTCATTGCAGAGGGGTGACTGCAGGTCTGAAACAAGAACCGTGAAGCTTGATCACAGAATGGTCCTCGAAGAGCCGTGGAGAGAGGCCACCCCGCAACCACACTGAGAAGGACGAACGCTAGAACACTGGTGCATTTCCATCAATAAACACACCTCCACTCACCTTGTAGGAAGCCTTGTAAGCATAAAGCAATCCCTTAGCAAAAGGATTCCCTGGATATCCTTATACTTTAAAAATAATTTCTGGCAAGTTCTGGGCAGTTCATGATACAGTGGTTCTCCGGTTGAGTGGCACCAAACTTTACTGCTGCTACTGTTCCAAGAATGAGTTGCCTTGCTGGTGGCAGCCTGCAGGGAGAAGTGTGTTCTTAGTTCAGTNTTGACTATATGAACCTTTGTCAGCAAAGTGGTGTCTCTGCTTTATAATATGCTGTCTAGGTTTGTCATAGCTTTTCTTCCAAGGAGCAATAGTCTTTTGATTTCATGTCTGCAGCTGCTGTCCACAGTGTTTCTGGAGCCCAAGAAAAGAAAATCTGGCACTGTGTCCACTTTTTTCCCCTTCTGTTTGCCGTGAAGTGATGGGACCGGATGCCGTGTTCTTAGTTTTTTGAATGTTGAGTCTTAAGTCAGGGTTTTCACTCTCCTGTTCACCCTCATCAAGAGGCTCTGTAGTCCCTCTTCCTGCTATTAGGGTGCTATTATCTGTGTATNTCTTGTTGGGAAATGTACTGGGCTTACCCATAGTAAACTGGTTTTCATTCTCTGTTTTCTCCTAAGAGGTGGTGAGTACTAGTTTGGTCACCTCAGCATTCCTAGTGAACGATTTAAAAAGGTATTTTGATGGGAAGAGGCCTTCAGATGGGGGATGGAAAGCAGACGAAGTCACGGAGAAAAGGGCTCCTGTAAAACTATAACAGATCCAGTGTGTAAGTAGAGAGAAAAACGGAAGGTGGAAGTCAGCGGCAAGGCAAGAGGTCCACCGTGGAGGGAACTCAGCCTTGAGTCACATGTAAGCCTTTCGAGAAGCCTGCCAGCTGTCACATTAGTTCCCAGGTTTTGTCCCACAGGGATTGTTATAGCCTTTTGGGATCCTTGTCCAGAGGAAGGAATTTGGGTTCCCCCATCCCCAGAGTGTGACCCCAGCTGTGCACTCTTCCTTCTTTCAGTCTAGTCGGCAGCAGGCACTCACTGGAGGGATGGGGTGTGCTAAACCCTGCAGCCTCAGAGTCTGCAGGTGCTCGCAGCCCTGAAAGGAACAGTTTCAACAGTGCGATGTTTGGGGTAAATAGCTACTGGGAGTGACAATATGTGGTTCTTGTTCAGTTGCTAAGTTGTGTCCAACTCTTTGATACCCCATGAACTACAGCACACCAGGCTCCTCTGTCCTCCATGATTTTGCTCATCTTCATGTCCATTGAGTCAATGATACTAACCATCATCCTCTGTCATCCCCTTCTTTTGCTTTCAGTCTTTCCCAGCATCAGGGTCTTTTCCAGTGAGTCAGCTCTTCGTATCAGGTGGCCAAAGTACTGGAGCACCAGTCCTTACAGTGAATGTCCCAGGTGGATTTCCTTTAGGATTGACCAGTTTGATCTCCTTGCAGTCCAAGGGACTAGGACTCTCCTTGAGTCTTCTCCAACACCACAATTCAAAAGCATCAATCCTTCAGCACTCACTCTTCTTTACAGTCGCAACTCTCACATCGGTATATAACCGATAGCGTTGACTATATGAACCTTTGTCAGCAAAGTGGTGTCTCTGCTTTATAATATGCTGTCTAGGTTTGTCATAGCTTTTCTTCCAAGGAGCAATAGTCTTTTGATTTCATGTCTGCAGCCGCTGTCCACAGTGTTTCTGGAGCCCAAGAAAAGAAAATCTGGCACTGTGTCCACTTTTTTCCCCTCTGTTTGCCGTGAAGTGATGGGACCGGATGCCGTGTTCTTAGTTTTTTGAATGTTGAGTCTAAGTCAGGGTTTTCACTCTCCTGTTCACCCTCATCAAGAGGCTCTGTAGTCCCTCTTCCTGCTATTAGAGTGGTATCATCTGTGTAGCTTGCGGTTGTTGATATTTCTCCTGGCAGTCTTTTGATTCCAGCCTGGGATTCATCCAGCCTGGCATTCTGCATATTGTTCCTAGGATCTCTTTCTCAGTTGAAGAATTGTGATGGAATTTGTCTCCTGGAGCGCTTCAGTCATGTGTTGCTGTTCCGGATTCCTGGTCAAGTACTATGCTTTGAGTTAATGAATAATGGATTCTGGAAACATTTTAAATGATGAGTTTAAGAAGAATTTATGAACAAAAAATATACTGGTTTTGCTTAGCTTCACTTCAAATATTTTCTGTAGTAAAATATTAAATCAGGAAAAGAAACCCTCAGTTTGGACTGGTGTCCTGACAAGCTTAGAGTGAAATCTAGGTCCTTGCGGTGCTAAGAACTCTTTAACCCTGAGTTTACTTAACCTGGAAGGTGAATCGATGCTTCTTAAGTTAGAGGCAGAAATAAGAGGGATAACATAAAGGGAAACTGTAGGAATTGCTTGTGTGCAGACAGACGCTCATTTGGGGCCTGTGTACCACCTGTGTGTGGAAGTGAACTGCTTCACAACTAATTGTCTGGGTGTTGGCATTGTTTTGTTGAATGTTACTGGGTTACCAAGACTGTTTTTCACCCTTATTTTTTCTTTTAACTTGACAGCTTCTAACCGAAAATCTTCAGTTGGTGTAAAAAAGAACAGCAAGAGCAGAACATTAACCAGACAGTCTATGTCAAGAATTCCAGCTCCTCCCAACTCTACCTCATCTAAGCTAACTCCTATAAATAATTCCAGGGTACCAAAGAAACTGAAAAAACCTGCAAAGCCTTTACTGTCAAAGATAAAATTAAGAAATCACTGCAAACGGCTGGAGCCGAAGAGTGCTTCGAGAAAACTCGAAATGGGAACCTTGGTACTGAAAGAGCCTAAAGTCGTTCTGTACAAAAATTTGCCCATTAAAAAAGAGAAGGAGCCAGAGGGACCAGTGGAGGCCACGGTGGCCAGCGGGTGCTTAACCAGACACGCGGCCAGAGAGCACAGACAGAGCTCGGAGCGAGGCGCCCCCTCACACGCGGAGGACGCCCCCGGCACCTACACGACCAGGCGGTCCGCGAGGACGAGGACGACCTCGAAGGAGACCTCCGACATCAAGCTTGAACCAAATGCGCTGGATGGCTATAGAAGTGACTTGACAGAACCTTGCCCCGATGGCGGCGAGCAGCCCGCCCCCGCGGCGCCGGACGAAGAGCGGGCCCCCGAGGCTGCGCAGAAGGGGGAAGCCCGGGGTCCTGAGGGCGACAGCAGCACGCCCAGAAAGAAGTCGCAGCCCGGGAAGCCGGCGCGGCCGCTGGCAGAGGCGCAGCCGGCCAGCCCCGCGCACGCGTCCCCGGGCAGGGCCGGCCTGGGGCCCGAGGGGGCGGCGGCTCGCCCCGGCCCCGGCCCGCACGGCGGCGCGGAGGGCCTGCCCGCGGGCTACGCGGACTGGGCCCCTTCGGCTGTCAGCGCCTCCGTGGTGACGGCAGAGAGCTTCAAAACGAAAGACGGCTTCCGAACTGCGAAAAGTAAAAAAAAGAGGCGGATCACGAGGTATGACGCACAGTTAATCCTGGAAAACAACTCTGGGATTCCCAAGTTGACTCTTCGCAGACGTCATGACAGCAGCAGCAAGACAAATGACCAAGAGAGCGATGGGATGAATTCTTCAAAGATCAGCATCAAGTTGAGTAAAGACCATGAAAACGATAATAACCTCTATGTAGCAAAGCTTAACAATGGATTCAACTCAGGATCAGGCAGTAGTTCAACAAAATTAAAAATCCAGCTAAAGCGGGACGAGGAAAGTAGGGGGCCGTACACAGAGGGGCTTCATGAAAACGGGGTGTGCTGCAGTGACCCCCTGTCGCTCCTGGAGTCGCGCATGGAAGTGGATGACTACAGTCAGTACGAGGAGGAGAGCACGGACGACTCCTCCTCTTCGGAAGGAGAGGACGAGGACGAGGAGTATGATGATGACTTTGAAGATGATTTTATCCCTCTGCCTCCGGCCAAGCGGTTGAGGCTCATAGTTGGGAAAGACTCTATAGATATTGACATTTCTTCCAGGAGGAGAGAAGATCAGTCTTTGAGGCTTAACGCATAATAAGCTCTTGGTCTTAACTGGACCCGGGATAACTACTTTAAAGAAATAAAAAATTCCAGTCCATGATTCCTCAACTGAAAACGCTTTAGTGGCAGCACTTCTATTGTCTCTTCACTTACAGCATAGTACTGTAGAAAGTGTACAGCGTACTGACTCTTCTTAAGAAAGTCTGATTTGTGCAAATTTTTATTGTACTTTTTAAATAGCCTTCTTATGTGCAATTCTGAGTTAGAGGTAAAGCCCTGTTGTAAAATAAAGGCTCAAGCAAAACTGTACAGTGACAGCAGCTTTCCACACAGGACATTGAAACCAACAATGTGGCTACACAGTTTCTTTTTTTTTAACTTTAAAAGCATCAACTGGCTCTTTAATATATGACTAAACAATAATTTAAAACAAATCATAGCAGCAGCATATTAAGGTTTTCTAGTATATGCTAATATCACCAGCAATGATCTTTGGCTTTTTGATTTATTTGCTAGGTGTTTCCCCCTTGGAGTTTTGTCAGTTTCACACTGTTTGCTGGCCCAGATGTACTGTTTGTGACCTTGGTTAAATAGCAGACCATCGGGTGGGAGTCAAATTGGTTTCGTTTAAAAAAAAAAAAAAAAAAAGTACAATTACATGCGTGACGGCTAATTTTCAGTACATTACATGTACAAGGATAGCAGTGTGCAGGATGAGTTTCGATACAGCGTATTTATTGCTTGTCATGTAAATTAAAAGACCTTGTATTTAACACTTTTCGATCCTTTTAGATAAAATTGTTCTTTGCAAGAATGATTGGTGCTTATTTTTTCAACAAATTTGCTGTGAACAATGTGACGACGACAAGCAGCATTTATCTAATGAACTACAGCTCTCTTAATTTGGGTCTTCGAGTTTTCTGTTGCACTTGTAAAATGCTACAAGGAATATTAAAAAAAAAAACTATTCACTTTAACTTATAATAGTTTATGAAATAAAAACATGAGTCACAGCTTTTGTTCTGTGGTAACCTATAAAAATGTTCGTCTTTGAAATTCAGTGTAAAGAACTGAAACAGTGTATATGTTGTAAATATTTGTGTTGTGAGAAATTTTTGTCATAAGAAATTAAAAGAACTTACCAGGAAGGTTTTTAAGTTTAGAAATATTCATGCCAATAAAATAGGAAATTATAAATATATAGTTTTAAGCACTGCATCAGTGGGAGTTCTTGGCTTATGTTAGTTTATGTTTGAAAATATCAAAGATTTTTTTTTTTTTTACTATATTTTCAGTTAAACAAAAAAGAGGAGTCAGATTTAATTTGTTTTTGAAGCACTTTGAAAAGAGAAATTAATTTTTAAGTAACTTAATGAGCAAATTTTTGATTACTACTTTATGTTCAATACCAACCTTCCATTTCTCTGGATTATTTTACAAATCATTGGACAAAGAATTTGATAATATAAATCTGTAGCAGGTGTTTGATACCAGTGGGTCTCTTTATTTCTGGGAGATGTGTACATGTGCTTTCGGATATACAGTGTTCCTGAGTAAAATCAATATAAGGAATTCGTGTAGTGTCTAGAAGAGTAGCCCATATCTTGAGACACTGAAAGGCCTCTGCAGGTAATGGGCAGTCCAATGGGAAAACCTCAGTGCTTACTGTTAGGACTTCGTGATTCCTGCCAGCTTCTGGGTTCTTGGGGACATAATTTAAGTTCCTTAAAACTACTGCTAGTAGATTCCAAATAGAAATTGGTAATATTCATAAAGGTTCTCTGAATTTAAAATTTTCCCCTCCTTCCGTTCTTGAAGGAATTACTTCCATGGGCTTCTCTTGTCTCGTCCCTGTTTGTCACGGTGCAGCTACATCCCTCAGGTATTAACGTGGGGTCAGGTGGCCCACTTCCTCGCCCACTCACACCCCCTTGGCTCACTCCATCTAGAATCCACCTCTCGAAGTCGGGCGGCCTGCAGGTCTGTCCCCGAGCACTCAGAGCACTTTACAGACTCACCCAGCCCTCCCGAGTCTCTGGGTGGCCGTGGAGGGTGGAAGGGGGGCTCATGCGCCAAGGTTACGCTTAGACCCTGCGTCCGGGAAGCACCGGAGCACAGCGGGTCACCTTGATTAGTGGGAACCCTACCTAGTTTGCAGTCTGGAAGAGGTTCAGAGACCACATCTTGAACCATTCTTTTGGAATACCAACGATAGCCACTTCAGGAATTTCAGTCTTAAAGGAAAAAGTAACAATACCACATTTCCCACTTTTCTCCGTTTTTTAAGCCTAACTTTAGTAAGTTATTTATGACATTCAACTTTACTGAGGCCCCGTCTTTGGGGGCCGACCTTCCCGTGGGTCTGGAGCAGTGATGCCTGGTGGTCACTGCCTCGGGAGGTGGTGTGCACAAGCACTCGGCGGCCATGGCCGACGCCTTCCAGGGAAACCTGACTTCCGTTTTTACAGTGAGGGGCCTCGAAGTTGGCCTGCCTGTGCTGTAGGACTCTGTGTGGAACAGCCAAGTCCACACAATGCCGACCACTTGGAAGAGGTTGCAATCAATAAAACTTCTAGCCTGAGCTTATGCAATGATTGGTAAAGATTGTGGCGTTGTAAGAATTAGGAAACGGTCGTAAAAATATATGTAAAGTATTCAATTTTCAATCATTTTTCAAATTACTGTTTTAAATTGTTTTGCTGAGTTGTAATACTTTTGAGATACAATGTATTCCTTGTACTGAAAGAATGAAAAAAAAAGGACTTTTTCAGCATTTGAGGTAAGTTCTTTAACGTTTCATTAAAAAACATTTTTTACAAATATTTTGTACATGCACTTGCAGTATTGAGGTTAATCATTTTAATAAATTCGGAAATCAAAACAGTTTGGCCAGTGTTCACTGTATCTGAGGAGATCAAAGTGGTGACTTTGTCCACAAGGTTTTCATTTGCAGTAAAATTTGTAAAAATCACACTTTCTGAAGGTTTTCCGTGTCTCTGCATGTTGAGTTTTCCAAGCCCTGGTCTCCTGCTCCGGGCCCATTTGGTTTAGATCAGGGTGAGCATACGTTCCTCCCAGTGGGGAAACCACTTGTAAATTGCATACCCTCCCATTCCTTGAACCTGAGAAACTTAACTCATGGTTCCTGACTTCTTGTTTTTTTTCCCACATTGGACTGGACAGAACTGGCACGTCCGGGACTGGTGTGGGTCTCTCTCTCCCCCAGTCACTGTGGTAAAACCTAGTCGAGAAGAGACTGACTTAGGAAGCCTGAGTTTGCCAAGCTCTGCCAAATGTGGGTGACTCTGAACAAGCTGCTCACCCCCAGACCACCTCTTCGCAGCACCTGTAGGTCAGCGTGGACACCTGGTCCTACTGCCAGGGAAGCAGCAGGGTGAGCCGCGTCCACTCTGGGCAGTCAGCGTGAGAGGTGCAGCCAGGCTGCAAAGACGTCCTCGGTAATTGAAATACCCATGTGAACTTGGGTTCCCAGTGTGAAAAAGAAGCTAAGAGGTGGCCTAGTATAAATTCACAGCCGCTTTCTCCCTGAAGCAAGTTATTCTTTCTCCATAACAAGTGGCCTGCCGCCCAGAGTCCTCATGTGAGTTGTCCAGTTCTGACTGTGAGCATGCACCCATGGTGTTTGGAACGGCACTCAGCGAGGTGCAAGCCTGCCTCTGACCTCGGGTAAACCCCAGGACTGGGAAGCATGACCCCTCTTGCAAGGGAGGACGAAAAGGTCTCCAGCCTCCTCTCTTCCCCCGATGTCAGAGCTTGGGCATCGCCTGTGTTTGCTAGTGATGGGCCCAGAGGGAGAGTGGGTTTTGACTCTTCTGGAAGGGGCAGGCTACATGGACGGGCAGAATTGGGAAGGTGGGCGCGGTCTCCCACTCGAGCTTCTTCCACCTGCCTTCTTGCATGTTGCCCCTCGCACTCTCCCAGGGTGTTAAGCTTTCGTTCTTGGAAGCAGTTGGAAGCCTACAGCCTCATCAAAATAANGAAATCCCATAGACCAAGGAGCCTGGTGGCCTACAGTCCATGGGGTCGTCAAGAGTCGGACACGACTGAGCGACTAACACGTTCACTCTCACGTGTCTTGGGGGATCTTAGTTCCCCATCCGGGGATTGAACCTGGGCCCTTGTCAGAGGAAATGCCGAGTCCTAACGCCTGGGCTGCCAGGGAAGTCCCTCTCCTGGTGGTTCTGATCTACATCTCCCTGATGATTAGTGATGTTGAGCATTTCTTTATGAACTCATTGATCATTTCATAGGTTACAGCTTTTCGTAGAAATAAACATGCAAGCGTACACGGTGCCGCGTCTCGTCATCTCTTTCCTGCGTGCTAAGTTGCTCAGTCGTGTCCAACTCTTTGCGACCCCATGGACTGTAGCCTGCCAAGCTCCTCTGTTGATGGGATTCTCCAGGCAAGAATACTGGAGTATGTCCTCCTCCAAGGGATCTTACCAACCCAGGGATCGAACCCAGGTCTCCTGTGCTCCTGCACTGGCAAGCGGGTTCTTTACCACTAGTGCCGCCTGGGAAGCCCCTTTCTCTGTTACCTTCTTCCCACATTTCATCCTGGACACTGCTTGTGAGGAGGTCTTGCCTGCTCTTATTGCTCACCTTCTCCATCTTGGGGTGGGGCCCCCAGAGCCCTTCCCTCACACCTCTCAGGGCCAAGAGGCTTGGGGGGCACTTTGTTCTACTTCCTCCAGCCGCTCGCCCTTTTCTTCCCCCAGGAGTATCAAGCCACATTTACAGGACTCAGTTTTGGTTCCACATTCTGAAAGCCTCTGCTGGACTCTGAGACCACCCAGGGTCTGAACTGCTCCTGGACAGTGCCGTCAGCTTGGGTGCCACTCTTTCTGCTGCCAGAGGTCCTGGGTAACCACATCTCTGTCTTATGGAGAGACAGGCACGGACTTTGCCCCGGACTGATGGTCTGCCCTACAATTCCTCCTCCTTTGCTTTCTCCAGGAAACGGATCTGATGCTTGCTCAGGGACTTCTGAGAGTTCCAGAAAAACATCTACTTCTGCTTCACTGTCTACGCTGAAGCCTTTGACTGCGAGAATCACAACAAACTGAGAATTCTTAAAGAGAGGGGAATCCCAGCTCACCTTACTTGCCTTCTGAGAAAACTGTATGCAGGTCAACAAGCATCAATTAGACCCGGATGGAACAATGGACTGGTTCAAAATTGGGAAAGGAATATGTCAAGGCTGTATATTGTCATCCTGCTTATTTAACTTATATGTAGAAGTCATGTGAAATGTCAGGCTGGGTGAATCACAAGATGGAATCAAGATTGCCAGGAGAAATATCAACAGCCACAGATATGCAGATGATACCACTTAAATGGCAGAAAGAGAAGAGGAACTAAAGAGCTTCTTGATGAGGATAAAAGAGAAGAGTGAAAAAACTGGCATAAAACTCAACATTAAAAAGCTAAGCTCATGGCATCCAGTCCCAAATAGATGGGGGAAAAGTGGAAATAGTGACAGACTTTATTTTCTTGGGTTCCAAAATCACTGCAGATGCTGACTGCAGCCATGAAATTTAAAAAATGCATTTTCCTTGGAAGAAAAGCAATGACAAACTTAGAGTATTAAAAAGCAGAGACATTACTTTGGCAACAAAGATCCATCTAGTCAAAGCTATGGTTTTTCCAGTAGTCATGTATGGATGTGAGAGTTGGACTTAAAGAAGGCTGAGCACCAAAGAACTGATGTTTTCGAACTGTGTTGTTGGAGAAGACTCTTGAGAGGCCCTTAGATAGTAAGGAGATCAAACTAGTCAATCCTAAAGGACATCAACCCTGAATATTCACTGGAAAGACTGATGCTAAAGCTGAAGTTCCACTACTTTGACCACCTGATGCAAAGAGCTGACTCATTTGAAAAGACCCTGTTGCTGGGAAAGATTGAAGGCAGGAGGAGAAGGGGAAGACAGAGGATGAGATGGTTGGATGGCATCACTGAATTAATGAACATGAGTTTGAGCAACTCTGAAGGACAGGGAAGCCTGGCACGCTGGGGTCAAAAAGAAGAAGACACGACTGAGCGATAGAATAGCAGTGACTTGTGGGGTCTTCCTGGGGCTCACCCTCATGATGCAATTCCCACACCTACCAATTTCCAAAGGCTAGGGTGGGGGTATAGCCCACTTTTTACTCCCCCAGCTCTTCCAATGGTTTTGCAGCCTCTGAGGGCCTGAGTTCAGTCCCTTTCTGCTTGAAATCTTACTTTCTTGGTTGAAACTTACCTAAAACAGAACCTGGTAAGGAAGGTGTTAAAGGAAATAGTTGGGTGAAATGAACACAATCTACTTCAATTAAAAAGAAAGGAAATAGTTGGCAACACACTGGCTTTAGCACAGAAAAATCAGGGTTCAAAAACCAGCTCTGTCAGTTCTGTGGTCTGTGGTGTTTGTGGATACGTGTAATTTGACCCAATCACTGAAGGCATCTTCCTCATTCAGAACATACCAGTGGGGAGGTCCACTGTACAGGGCTGTGGGAGAAATCAAGATAAGATAACAAACGGAAAATTCAAGCCCAGTGCCAACATTTAAGTGACAGCAGACAATTAGCTATGATGATGATGATTATTCCCATTTGGCAGATGAAAAAAGTGAGGCTCAGAGAAGTGACATCATGTATCCCAAACCACACGACCAGGAGATGGCAGAGTGTGGATTCAAACCCAGGAGTGGCAAAGGCCCTTCCTGCCGTCGTGTGTGCCCAGGCCTGGTGTGGGCAGTGTTCCACGGAAGGTGCAGCAGCTGCCAGCTGTCCTCTATTCTACCCTGCGGCCACCAAGTAGACCTGGGCAGCCCTGGCCCAGGCCTGTGAGAGTCACAAGGCAGGGGAGGGAGTTGGCCGTTGGCAGAAGCTTGGAGCGGTCGTTGAAGGATGTAGTTGGGGACACTGGCTTTAGAATGGAAAAGCCAGGGTTCAAACCCCGGCTCTGTTTGTCTTGTGGGTCTGTGCGTTTGGGGCCCAATGCTTAGCCCTGGGTCACTCAGCAGTTCAGTGACCTGACCTCCAACCTCCAACCCCATCACCGGGCCTGGCTTGCCCAGCACAGTAGCGAGGTGTTGAAGGGCTGGAGGACCTGGGCCACGGGCCCAGGTACCTGGGGTTGCAAAGCCGGCTGAATCCAACCTCCCACCCCCACCCCCCACCGTGGTGACAAGAACCTGGGCGGCAGCTCCCGACTCCCCTCCTGCTGATGAAGCAACCCCAGTGGAGAGAGAGTGCCCCTTGCCTCAGGGTCCCGGCCAAAGTCCCACAGTTGTGTTTCATTGCCCTGACTTGGTCATAGTTCCTGGGGACAGGTGCTCTGATTGGCCAGCCCTGGAGTCAGGTGGGGATGTGTGGTCCGCCCTGAGTCACATGAACTCAGAATGTTCCAAAGAAGGAGACTGGCCTCACAGAGGGGCAGGTAGCAAGTGACCCTGACACGGGAAACAGGGCCCCTGCTGGTCCTGTCCCAGTCCTGCTGACAGTGGCTTCTTTACCCCCTGGGCAGCAGGGCCCGGTGGACTTTGGAGGAGGCGGCCAAGACGTGCTGGAGCAGCTGACCGTCAGCTCAGGTCCAGGAAGCTATGAGCGAAGGCGCGTCTTCTCGGGGGAGGGGAGCATTTGGTCGTCTTCCTGCACACAAACATTGAGTGCCCCGGCCAGCCTTCATTGCAGGGCCCTCCGTCTTGGGGGTGGGGGGACCTCTTCTAACAGCCAAGATCTGGGGCTTATCAAGAGCTGAGCAAATGCCAGGCACCAGGCTAAGCGTGAGTCCCTGGAGGCTCTGATGGTAAAGAAACTGCCTGCAAGTTCCTCCTGCCTTGCAGGAGACACAAGTTCAGCCCCTGAGTCGGGAAGAGCCCCTGGAGAAGGGTGTGGCAACCCACTCCAGCATTCTAGAGCAGACTGTAGACTGGCTGGCTACAGTCATGGAGCCGCATAGAGTCAGACACGACTGAGTGACTAATGCTTTCACCTTCATGCCAAGCACATGAAGCCAGTCCTCTTATTTAATCCTCCCCCAAGCTCTGCAAGCATCCATATTACAGATGAGGAAACTGAGGCTCAGAAAGACTGAGGCTGCAGCTGGCACGTGACTGAGCCCAGGCTCAGAGCCAGGTCTCTCTGACCCCAGAGCCTGGCTCTGTGACTGCCCCTCAGGGCCTCCCCTCTTAATATTTTGAACGTATCATCCATATCATAAAAGCAGAGGTTGGGGCTGTGCCTGAGGCCTCTGCTCTTCGCCCTGGGAGGCGGCTGCTGTGGGGGTGCGGTGAGAGAGTGGGAGGGGTCTTTCCTCCTGGGACAGCTGAGAACCTTCCCAGCCCCTCCCCTAAAGGACACTTCCTCTGAGAAGCCTTCCCTGCTGTATTCTCCACTGTCTCCAGTGTACCTTGGCCCCTGGGTTGCCCTCATCAGAGCCCCAACCACAGAGTGTCTGTGTCTGTCTGTCTGTCCCTCTGTCTGTCTGTGGACGAGGAGTTCCCTGGGAAAGAGCGGGGACCAGGGATTCCCAGGTGCCCAGGGTGGCTTCGCAAACACCCCCACAAATATAGGAATGTCAGTGGGAGGAGGCCTCTCATCATGGAGCGAGGGCAGGGCTGGTGGTCCGGGGATGGCTGGGGCTGATTCTTCGCTGCTTCCCTTGGCCAGAGTCCAAGATGAGGCCCTTCTTAACCTAACTGACACCGAGGCCTTTGGAAGCCACGTGGCCCATAGCTCGCTGCCTCCCGGGCTGCAGTCTGACCCAGGGCCTGACCTGGGGCTGCCCACACCCCAGCTCAGCGCAGGGCAGCCTGGCCTTCCTCTTCTCAGGCTGAGGGCCAGATGCCAGCCCCGCCGCCCCCCTGTCCTCAGTCTGCCCACTGTCTGGGAGGCAGGCATCTGGAAGGCGGGGCAGGACTGCCCCCAGGGTCTCTGGGCAGCCCGCCACCTCGGCCCCCCGCATTGCTTATCTCTGGGGTGGGCAGCCGAGGTGGCCCGTCTTCTCAAGCCTCCAGCTTGGCTCTGTGGTCAGGGTGCACTTTCTCCCCCGTGGGGAGGGCGCTTGGCCTGAAAAGAGTCAGGGCTGCCCTGCCCCTGCCCCGGGGAAACCTGGTCCGCAAGGGGCCGTTTCCCTTCCTGAGCTTCCTGGCTGCCCCTAGGCTGATCTGGAAGGTTCCCTGAAGCTGGGTCAGGCTGGGTTTGTGCACTCAGGGCTTGCAGGGCTGCGTGGGAAGCAGGAGTTTCTGTCCCCAGAGCTGGGGGCAGGTGCAGCCGGAAGATGGCTTGTGCCCTGCTCTCCCGCTGGCCCCGGCCGGTGGTGCCAGCCGAAGCATGTGGAAGCGGAGAGGCCGCGGCCCCACCCATGTCCCCCTTGGCCAGCAGCCCCCCACCCCAGACCCGGGGAGGATGCCCAGGCTCTGCTCCCCACCTCCTTCACCCCAGGAGCCCCTATGCGGAGTCAAGCGTCCTGGGGCCACATCTGCTACGTCCCCTCCTGGCCAGCGGCCCCTGGTCCAGCTTCGCCTGAGGGAGAGGCTGGCCCAGGGGTCTCATGGCTGGAGGCAGCCTGAGGCTTTGGCTGTGTGTATGTGTGTGTGTGTGTGTGTGTGTGTGTGTGTGTGCGCGCGCGTGCGCGCGTGTGTAGGGGTAACCTGACCCTTGCCAGCCCTCGTATGAGGACAGGAAGTGGGAGTAGGTTGGGGGGGGATGGAAGCCCCTCCCATCACCTGTGTCCCCTCGCCCAGGCCTTCATGGGGTTGATACCTGTCCGGCCACAGGGACCCCTTAGGGTACCAGGGCTCGGGCTGAGCAGAGAGGAAATTGGGGTGGGGGGCAGAGAGGGGTCCAGGCTGAGGGAAAAACAAGCAAAGACCACCAAGGGGGCCCCAGGTGGGACTGACAGAACCCTACCCCGTCCCCATACTTCAGGCCACCAGGGCCTCCTAGGAGCTCCCAGTGCCCCCGACATCAGCCTGACCCAGACTCCTGTGGGCTTTTGTGAAGCTGGTCCACTCAGCAACCCAGGCTCCTCCTCCTCCAGGAGGGCAAGAGGGGCCCACCTGCTGCTTTTGTGCATCTCTCCCAGAGATCCAGGAGACCCTGGGAGGCCTCACATTCCCAAGGCCAAGGCGCACTCCTGCCTGGGGGAGGGGCAGAAGGCTGTGGGCCCAGCACTGGCCTGGGGTCTCACTACCCAGCGCCCCCTCCTGCAGCTCCAGGGTTGGAGGGAGTTGAACATTAACCCCCTTTGCAAGTGGCCCCGGCTAAACAAACACCTGTTATCACATGTCAACAGGAGCCGTCTCGATGGCCGGGCTGGCCACTGACTCAGGCCGCAGGGCAGGCCTGCCTGGGCACGGCCTACGGCGGCCAGCGTCTGGGGCTGAGCTGCGTGTACCACCGTGAGTCCAGGTCCCGCCTCTGCCTCCTGCTTGCTGTGTGACCCCCCCGGCAAGGCACAGTCCCTCCCATTGGGATGTGTTCCTCTCTATATTGATGGCCTCCTGGGATGCAGGGCCACAGGTGGGGCTGGGGTCTGGAGGAAGACTGAGGAGGTTCGGACTGGACCTGGGTCTGACCAGCTCCCTTATTCAGAGTAACTGTATCTCGTTTGGCGGACATACAGGTATCCACTCTACTAGTCTCGTGACTTTCTGTTAGAAGTTTTTCAAAACAGACATTTGGAACCACAGGGTCCTGGCTCTGCCATCTTCCTGCATGACCTCGATCAAACTGCAGCATCTATTGTATCCCCTCAATTGTAAAACAGGGAGAATTGGACTCCAAGGAACCAGAGCATCTGTTAGTTACCGATCACCATGCGTCTTTCTGCTCCATGAGTTGGACACCACTCCCGTCTCCACTTTACAGAACAGGAGACAAAGGCTGGGAAATTAGGAGGCCATAGAGACAGAATTTGGCCCAAAGATGCCTGATCAGAACACTGCCCACTCACCCCACAGGTGGCCTGTCTCCCTCCTACCCCTACCCAGGCTCCTCTGGGCTGAGGGCTGGGCCCACCTCTATTATTTCCTTGAAATCTTCCAGATTGGCCACGCTGAACTGCTCCTCTTCCTTCCCGGAGGACACCTTGTCCTTTCCCATCTCCAGGACTTTGCATGCGTTGGCTGCCTCTCTGCTGTTTGAGGTTTATGAACTCCTATTCACCCCTCAGGGCCCTTCTTAATCTTGAGTTCTCCTTGAAGCCTGCCTTGATTTCCCAGTAGAAGTGGGGTCCCCTCCTCTGTACTCCATCAGACTGCTCACACACCAGTCAGGCACTTCTCATGCTGACTTGCTGTTTGTGTGTCTGCTGTTTGTGAGGGAAGGGCTGGGGCCCCATCACTCCTGTGCCTTTGGAGCTGTGGGGGGCCAGTTTCCGTGTCTTTGGTGCTCAAGGAGGGAAGGGTGTCAAGGGAGCAGGTGGGCCTGAGACCCCTGTGGAAGCAGGAGAGGAAGGGGGATGGAACAGCATCCTTTGGTGAGCGGAGGGGGAAAGGAATGGAATCACCTGGTGCCATGCTAACAGTGGAGATCAGTGGAGACCAGCTCCGGCCACCGCTGGTAGTTTGAGGTTGGGATGGAGGGGGTTGTGATTTAGGCCCTTTGAGCAGGGGTCAGCTGGCGAGGGGGCTTCTCCCATGGCTCAGCGGTAAAGCATCTGCCTGCAGTGCAGGAGATGTAGCAAGAGCCGCACGTTCCATCTCTGGGTCAAGAAGATTCCCCTGGAGGACATGGCAACCCACTCCAGTATTCCTGCCTGGGAAATCCCGTGGATAGAGGAGCTTGGCAGGCTACGGTCCATGGGGTCACAAAGAATTGGACACGATTGAGAGACTAAATAACCACCACAGCTGGCGAGGGCAGAGGTCAGATGACATTGAGGGCAGGGAATGCCATGCAGGCTGTTGAGCTGGCACTGCTGGCTGGGGTGCCAGGCGCCACTTGAAGGCCCAAGCGATGTTCTCACTTAACCCTCAAGCATCCCAGAGCCAAGTGGCAGTGTTACCCCCTGGTACAGGGAGGACAGAGAGAGCAGGGGGCTCACGTAGTCCTGAGAGCTGCTGCCTCGGAGCCACATGGGCAGCCTGGGCAGTGGGCGGGGGGGTGGGAGGCCAGCTGTGATCCTCCGGCCGTGACCCCAGACCGGGTCATTTCTAGGGCCAGCTCTAGTCCACCTGGAGGCTGGCAAGTCATCCGTCCCTCACCCTTGTACCCCGAGAGGAAAAATGTGGTTTAACTGGTGAGAGCAGGAAGTCATTTTCTGTTTGGTTTTCTAGGAGAGCAGCTGTGAAGGGCCTCCTCCACCTGCCAGAAGCAGGGAGGGACGGTAACAGCCTTGGGCTTGAGCCCAGGGACCTCTGCCAGCGGCCGCATCCAGCCCGCAGCCCCTGGGAGGGCTGGGAGGAAGTACGGAGCCCAGTCTCCCCAGGCCAGGGGCCGAGCCCAGGAGAACCCGCCTCCCCGGAGGGGCTTCAGAACCAGAAATCAGCTTTCTGTCCTAGAGCGGAGCCCAGCCACCCAGGCGTGTCGTCACAGTGTCCGAAGTCTGTTCCGCCAGAGGCCAGCTGCCCGGAGGGTAACACAGGTGTGTTTCAGGGCATAACACAGAAACCTCCTGGCTGGATCTGGTCCCTCCTCCCCACCTGGACATTTGTGCGAGGTCACTGCCACCACCGCAATCACGGTCTCACCAGGCTGGAGGAAACCCTGGACTTTTTCTTCTGCTGTCTAGAGGCGTGTTTGATTCACTTTTTCACACACAGACAAGTCTGCACCCCTCGGGGGCCAGCAAACACGGGTGGGGGCCTCACCCACTCTGGGCAAAGTGGGCGGTCGCCCCACATATCTGCACAATAACCTTTGGTCAAAGTTCTCCCGGCCCCACAGAACCACGTGGAAATGAGGGTAAAAAGCAGTGATCGCTATTTGTCAGCAGCCAGGGGAATTCTTAGGAGACAGACGCTTGGAGAATTAACCCGGGGAAGGTGGGGCCTCCAGACTCAGGCTGGAGTGACCCTTGGCTCTGTGACCCTCACCGGCCAGTGCGGTCCTGGCTTGACTCCACCAAGGGCGGTGTCCTGGGGCCACAGCGGCCTCTTGCCGCCAGCCACGTGGTCTCGGGCAGACTGATTCAGCCTTTCTCTGAACTGTAGTTACTGAGCACGTACTACCCCAGCTCTGGAGGTGGGCAGGGAGAGTCGACGAGACGCCCCTACAGCCTGAACGCGGTGCCCCTACCCGTGTTTGCCCCCCCGGCTCAGCTCTGTCTGGCTTTGGGGTGCTTGCTTGCTTCCCACGGCTCACAGACAAGGCCATCTGCTGCCACGGTTCAGCTCCCTTGGTTCTGCTCAATGTCCTGGTGACTCAGGACCATGACACTCTTCCCCAAACCGCACTGAAAATGCAACTCTTCCAGCCTCGAGAGCCCGCCTTCCAACCTCAGGCACTTGTCCAGCTGCTGCTGAGCTACTCTGACTGCAGGGGTACCACCAGGCCTTGGGCGACTCTACTTTCCCTGGCCAGGGCCCACTCTTGCTTCAGACTCTTCTTCCCTAACCCAAGTGCATGCCAGCCATCCTCATTCAAGCCCTTTCCCATGCCCCTGAAGCCTCCAGCCCTGCTGCCTTCTGAGGACCCCCACCTGGCTGAGAGCCTCATCCCTGTGCTGAGAAGTGCTGCCACCAGCCTTGGCTCCCGTGGGTCCCTACAGCACTGACTGGTACCTAGACTTCGGTGACGCTTCACACTGTTTCTGCAGTCAGCTCCCTTCCCTTCTCTTGATTTCAAATCTTCATGCTCCTGAAGCTTTGGGCCCCTCATTTCCTCCCAGTCAGATGACCTCACCTCCTGTGCTTTGCTGTGCTTAATACTCAGTCGTGTCTGATTCTTTGAGACTCCATGGACTGTAGCCTGCCAGGATCCTGTCCGTGGGGATTCTCCAAGCAAGAATACTGGAGTGGGTTGCTATGCCCTCCTCCAGGGCCGATCTTCCCAACCCAGGTCTTCTGCATTGCAGGCAAATTCTTTACCAGCTGAGTTACCAGGAGGTCTGACCTCACCTCCTCAGTTCAGTTCAGTAGCTCAGTTGTCTCCAACTCTTCGTAACCCCATGGACTACAGCACGCCAGGCTTCCCTGTCCATCACCAACGCCTGGAGCTTGCTCAAACTCACGTCCATAGAGTTACTGATGCCATCCAACCATCTCATCCTCTGTCGTCCCCTTCTCCTCCTGCCCTCAATCTTTCCCAGCATCAGGGTCTTTTCAAATGAGTCAGCTCTTTGCTTCAGGTGGCCAAAGTATTGGAGCTTCAGCTTCAGCATCAGTCCTTCCAATGAATCAGAACTCACCGCCTCCTTTAGACCAAACAGAAGCCTAGTGCCGGAACTGGCTCCCGCTGCACGTACCGCCTCTTTTCCTCTTGCTGCCAAGACAGACCTGTAACCCTAAGACGACCCCTCCTCACTGACTGAGGAAATCACGCCCCACCGCCAGCCCCACTCTGTGGAAGTTTCCTGTCTCCGTGGTCAGACCTGCTTGTCCGCATCGCCTTCCTATCTTCATCATTTCCACCTTCAGACGTCCTCTCCGCCTGCTCTCTCCTCAACCTGCCTGGCTCCTTCTGGAAGGGCCTCCCCAGACTGGGCTCCCGCAGGTCATGAGGACCACAGAGACTGCACCTGCCACTCTGGTCGGAGCCTGCGCAGGGGCTCAGAGCAGGGAAGCCCTTCTGCACGCCTGAGCAGACCCAGCAGTGCTCTGCTTCCCCTTAGCAGGACAGGGTAGGTGACCCCCAAAAGACAGAAGCCACNTGGCAGCAGATGGCCTTGTCTGTGAGCCATGGGAAGCAAGCAAGCACCCCAAAGCCAGACAGAGCTGAGCCGGGGGGGCAAACACGGGTAGGGGCACCGTGTTCAGGCTGTAGGGGCGTCTCGTCGACTCTCCCTGCCCACCTCCAGAGCTGGGGTAGTACGTGCTCAGTAACTACAGTTCAGAGAAAGGCTGAATCAGTCTGCCCGAGACCACGTGGCTGGCGGCAAGAGGCCGCTGTGGCCCCAGGACACCGCCCTTGGTGGAGTCAAGCCAGGACCGCACTGGCCGGTGAGGGTCACAGAGCTAAGGGTCACTCCAGCCTGAGTCTGGAGGCCCCACCTTCCCCGGGTTAATTCTCCAAGCGTCTGTCTCCTAAGAATTCCCCTGGCTGCNGTCAAGCCAGGACCGCACTGGCCGGTGAGGGTCACAGAGCCAAGGGTCACTCCAGCCTGAGTCTGGAGGCCCCACCTTCCCCGGGTTAATTCTCCAAGCGTCTGTCTCCTAAGAATTCCCCTGGCTGCTGACAAATAGCGATCACTGCTTTTTACCCTCATTTCCACGTGGTTCTGTGGGGCCGGGAGAACTTTGACCAAAGGTTATCGTGCAGATATGTGGGGCGACCGCCCACTTTGCCCAGAGTGGGTGAGGCCCCCACCCGTGTTTGCTGGCCCCCGAGGGGTGCAGACTTGTCTGTGTGTGAAAAAGTGAATCAAACACGCCTCTAGACAGCAGAAGAAAAAGTCCAGGGTTTCCTCCAGCCTGGTGAGACCGTGATTGCGGTGGTGGCAGTGACCTCGCACAAATGTCCAGGTGGGGAGGAGGGACCAGATCCAGCCAGGAGGTTTCTGTGTTATGCCCTGAAACACACCTGTGTTACCCTCCGGGCAGCTGGCCTCTGGCGGAACAGACTTCGGACACTGTGACGACACGCCTGGGTGGCTGGGCTCCGCTCTAGGACAGAAAGCTGATTTCTGGTTCTGAAGCCCCTCCGGGGAGGCGGGTTCGCCTGGGCTCGGCCCCTGGCCTGGGGAGACTGGGCTCCGTGCTTCCTCCCAGCCCTCCCTGGGGCTGCGGGCTGGATGCGGCCGCTGGCAGAGGTCCCTGGGCTCAAGCCCAAGGCTGTTACCGTCCCTCCCCGCTTCTGGCAGGTGGAGGAGGCCCTTCACAGCTGCTCTCCTAGAAAACCAAACAGAAAATGACTTCCTGCTCTCACCAGTTAAACCACATTTTTCCTCTCGGGGTACAAGGGTGAGGGACGGATGACTTGCCAGCCTCCAGGTGGACTAGAGCTGGCCCTAGAAATGACCCAGTCTGGGGTCACGGCCGGAGGATCACAGCTGGCCTCCCACCCCCCCGCCCACTGCCCAGGCTGCCCATGTGGCTCCGAGGCAGCAGCTCTCAGGACTACGTGAGCCCCCTGCTCTCTCTGTCCTCCCTGTACCAGGGGGTAACACTGCCACTTGGCTCTGGGATGCTTGAGGGTTAAGTGAGAACATCGCTTGGGCCTTCAAGTGGCGCCTGGCACCCCAGCCAGCAGTGCCAGCTCAACAGCCTGCATGGCATTCCCTGCCCTCAATGTCATCTGACCTCTGCCCTCGCCAGCTGTGGTGGTTATTTAGTCTCTCAATCGTGTCCAATTCTTTGTGACCCCATGGACCGTAGCCTGCCAAGCTCCTCTATCCACGGGATTTCCCAGGCAGGAATACTGGAGTGGGTTGCCATGTCCTTCTCCAGGGGAATCTTCTTGACCCAGAGATGGAACGTGCGGCTCTTGCTACATCTCCTGCACTGCAGGCAGATGCTTTACCGCTGAGCCATGGGAGAAGCCCCCTCGCCAGCTGACCCCTGCTCAAAGGGCCTAAATCACAACCCCCTCCATCCCAACCTCAAACTACCAGCGGTGGCCGGAGCTGGTCTCCACTGATCTCCACTGTTAGCATGGCACCAGGTGATTCCATTCCTTTCCCCCTCCGCTCACCAAAGGATGCTGTTCCATCCCCCTTCCTCTCCTGCTTCCACAGGGGTCTCAGGCCCACCTGCTCCCTTGACACCCTTCCCTCCTTGAGCACCAAAGACACGGAAACTGGCCCCCCACAGCCCCAAAGGCACAGGAGTGATGGGGCCCCAGCCCTTCCCTCACAAACAGCAGACACACAAACAGCAAGTCAGCATGAGAAGTGCCTGACTGGTGTGTGAGCAGTCTGATGGAGTACAGAGGAGGGGACCCCACTTCTACTGGGAAATCAAGGCAGGCTTCAAGGAGAACTCAAGATTAAGAAGGGCCCTGAGGGGTGAATAGGAGTTCATAAACCTCAAACAGCAGAGAGGCAGCCAACGCGTGCAAAGTCCTGGAGATGGGAAAGGACAAGGTGTCCTCCGGGAAGGAAGAGGAGCAGTTCAGCGTGGCCAATCTGGAAGATTTCAAGGAAATAATAGAGGTGGGCCCAGCCCTCAGCCCAGAGGAGCCTGGGTAGGGGTAGGAGGGAGACAGGCCACCTGTGGGGTGAGTGGGCAGTGTTCTGATCAGGCATCTTTGGGCCAAATTCTGTCTCTCTGGCCTCCTAATTTCCCAGCCTTTGTCTCCTGTTCTGTAAAGTGGAGACGGGAGTGGTGTCCAACTCATGGAGCAGAAAGACGCATGGTGATCGGTAACTAACAGATGCTCTGGTTCCTTGGAGTCCAATTCTCCCTGTTTTACAATTGAGGGGATACAATAGATGCTGCAGTTTGATCGAGGTCATGCAGGAAGATGGCAGAGCCAGGACCCTGTGGTTCCAAATGTCTGTTTTGAAAAACTTCTAACAGAAAGTCACGAGACTAGTAGAGTGGATACCTGTATGTCCGCCAAACGAGATACAGTTACTCTGAATAAGGGAGCTGGTCAGACCCAGGTCCAGTCCGAACCTCCTCAGTCTTCCTCCAGACCCCAGCCCCACCTGTGGCCCTGCATCCCAGGAGGCCATCAATATAGAGAGGAACACATCCCAATGGGAGGGACTGTGCCTTGCCGGGGGGGTCACACAGCAAGCAGGAGGCAGAGGCGGGACCTGGACTCACGGTGGTACACGCAGCTCAGCCCCAGACGCTGGCCGCCGTAGGCCGTGCCCAGGCAGGCCTGCCCTGCGGCCTGAGTCAGTGGCCAGCCCGGCCATCTAGACGGCTCCTGTTGACATGTGATAACAGGTGTTTGTTTAGCCGGGGCCACTTGCAAAGGGGGTTAATGTTCAACTCCCTCCAACCCTGGAGCTGCAGGAGGGGGCGCTGGGTAGTGAGACCCCAGGCCAGTGCTGGGCCCACAGCCTTCTGCCCCTCCCCCAGGCAGGAGTGCGCCTTGGCCTTGGGAATGTGAGGCCTCCCAGGGTCTCCTGGATCTCTGGGAGAGATGCACAAAAGCAGCAGGTGGGCCCCTCTTGCCCTCCTGGAGGAGGAGGAGCCTGGGTTGCTGAGTGGACCAGCTTCACAAAAGCCCACAGGAGTCTGGGTCAGGCTGATGTCGGAGGCACTGGGAGCTCCTAGGAGGCCCTGGTGGCCTGAAGTATGGGGACGGGGTAGGGTTCTGTCAGTCCCACCTGGGGCCCCCTTGGTGGTCTTTGCTTGTTTTTCCCTCAGCCTGGACCCCTCTCTGCCCCCCACCCCAATTTCCTCTCTGCTCAGCCCGAGCCCTGGTACCCTAAGGGGTCCCTGTGGCCGGACAGGTATCAACCCCATGAAGGCCTGGGCGAGGGGACACAGGTGATGGGAGGGGCTTCCATCCCCCCCCAACCTACTCCCACTTCCTGTCCTCATACGAGGGCTGGCAAGGGTCAGGTTACCCCTACACACGCGCGCACGCGCGCGCACACACACACACACACACACACACACACACACATACACACAGCCAAAGCCTCAGGCTGCCTCCAGCCATGAGACCCCTGGGCCAGCCTCTCCCTCAGGCGAAGCTGGACCAGGGGCCGCTGGCCAGGAGGGGACGTAGCAGATGTGGCCCCAGGACGCTTGACTCCGCATAGGGGCTCCTGGGGTGAAGGAGGTGGGGAGCAGAGCCTGGGCATCCTCCCCGGGTCTGGGGTGGGGGGCTGCTGGCCAAGGGGGACATGGGTGGGGCCGCGGCCTCTCCGCTTCCACATGCTTCGGCTGGCACCACCGGCCGGGGCCAGCGGGAGAGCAGGGCACAAGCCATCTTCCGGCTGCACCTGCCCCCAGCTCTGGGGACAGAAACTCCTGCTTCCCACGCAGCCCTGCAAGCCCTGAGTGCACAAACCCAGCCTGACCCAGCTTCAGGGAACCTTCCAGATCAGCCTAGGGGCAGCCAGGAAGCTCAGGAAGGGAAACGGCCCCTTGCGGACCAGGTTTCCCCGGGGCAGGGGCAGGGCAGCCCTGACTCTTTTCAGGCCAAGCGCCCTCCCCACGGGGGAGAAAGTGCACCCTGACCACAGAGCCAAGCTGGAGGCTTGAGAAGACGGGCCACCTCGGCTGCCCACCCCAGAGATAAGCAATGCGGGGGGCCAAGGTGGCGGGCTGCCCAGAGACCCTGGGGGCAGTCCTGCCCCGCCTTCCAGATGCCTGCCTCCCAGACAGTGGGCAGACTGAGGACAGGGGGGCGGCGGGGCTGGCATCTGGCCCTCAGCCTGAGAAGAGGAAGGCCAGGCTGCCCTGCGCTGAGCTGGGGTGTGGGCAGCCCCAGGTCAGGCCCTGGGTCAGACTGCAGCCCGGGAGGCAGCGAGCTATGGGCCACGTGGCTTCCAAAGGCCTCGGTGTCAGTTAGGTTAAGAAGGGCCTCATCTTGGACTCTGGCCAAGGGAAGCAGCGAAGAATCAGCCCCAGCCATCCCCGGACCACCAGCCCTGCCCTCGCTCCATGATGAGAGGCCTCCTCCCACTGACATTCCTATATTTGTGGGGGTGTTTGCGAAGCCACCCTGGGCACCTGGGAATCCCTGGTCCCCGCTCTTTCCCAGGGAACTCCTCGTCCACAGACAGACAGAGGGACAGACAGACAGACACAGACACTCTGTGGTTGGGGCTCTGATGAGGGCAACCCAGGGGCCAAGGTACACTGGAGACAGTGGAGAATACAGCAGGGAAGGCTTCTCAGAGGAAGTGTCCTTTAGGGGAGGGGCTGGGAAGGTTCTCAGCTGTCCCAGGAGGAAAGACCCCTCCCACTCTCTCACCGCACCCCCACAGCAGCCGCCTCCCAGGGCGAAGAGCAGAGGCCTCAGGCACAGCCCCAACCTCTGCTTTTATGATATGGATGATACGTTCAAAATATTAAGAGGGGAGGCCCTGAGGGGCAGTCACAGAGCCAGGCTCTGGGGTCAGAGAGACCTGGCTCTGAGCCTGGGCTCAGTCACGTGCCAGCTGCAGCCTCAGTCTTTCTGAGCCTCAGTTTCCTCATCTGTAATATGGATGCTTGCAGAGCTTGGGGGAGGATTAAATAAGAGGACTGGCTTCATGTGCTTGGCATGAAGGTGAAAGCATTAGTCACTCAGTCGTGTCTGACTCTATGCGGCTCCATGACTGTAGCCAGCCAGTCTACAGTCTGCTCTAGAATGCTGGAGTGGGTTGCCACACCCTTCT
Organism: Raphicerus campestris; assembly: GCA_006410735.1. NCBI lineage: Eukaryota > Metazoa > Chordata > Mammalia > Artiodactyla > Bovidae > Raphicerus > Raphicerus campestris. Next base: position 15,203 of record SJYW01054502.1, on the reverse strand, counting down.
CCAGGGGCTCTTCCCGACTCAGGGGCTGAACTTGTGTCTCCTGCAAGGCAGGAGGAACTTGCAGGCAGTTTCTTTACCATCAGAGCCTCCAGGGACTCACGCTTAGCCTGGTGCCTGGCATTTGCTCAGCTCTTGATAAGCCCCAGATCTTGGCTGTTAGAAGAGGTCCCCCCACCCCCAAGACGGAGGGCCCTGCAATGAAGGCTGGCCGGGGCACTCAATGTTTGTGTGCAGGAAGACGACCAAATGCTCCCCTCCCCCGAGAAGACGCGCCTTCGCTCATAGCTTCCTGGACCTGAGCTGACGGTCAGCTGCTCCAGCACGTCTTGGCCGCCTCCTCCAAAGTCCACCGGGCCCTGCTGCCCAGGGGGTAAAGAAGCCACTGTCAGCAGGACTGGGACAGGACCAGCAGGGGCCCTGTTTCCCGTGTCAGGGTCACTTGCTACCTGCCCCTCTGTGAGGCCAGTCTCCTTCTTTGGAACATTCTGAGTTCATGTGACTCAGGGCGGACCACACATCCCCACCTGACTCCAGGGCTGGCCAATCAGAGCACCTGTCCCCAGGAACTATGACCAAGTCAGGGCAATGAAACACAACTGTGGGACTTTGGCCGGGACCCTGAGGCAAGGGGCACTCTCTCTCCACTGGGGTTGCTTCATCAGCAGGAGGGGAGTCGGGAGCTGCCGCCCAGGTTCTTGTCACCACGGTGGGGGGTGGGGGTGGGAGGTTGGATTCAGCCGGCTTTGCAACCCCAGGTACCTGGGCCCGTGGCCCAGGTCCTCCAGCCCTTCAACACCTCGCTACTGTGCTGGGCAAGCCAGGCCCGGTGATGGGGTTGGAGGTTGGAGGTCAGGTCACTGAACTGCTGAGTGACCCAGGGCTAAGCATTGGGCCCCAAACGCACAGACCCACAAGACAAACAGAGCCGGGGTTTGAACCCTGGCTTTTCCATTCTAAAGCCAGTGTCCCCAACTACATCCTTCAACGACCGCTCCAAGCTTCTGCCAACGGCCAACTCCCTCCCCTGCCTTGTGACTCTCACAGGCCTGGGCCAGGGCTGCCCAGGTCTACTTGGTGGCCGCAGGGTAGAATAGAGGACAGCTGGCAGCTGCTGCACCTTCCGTGGAACACTGCCCACACCAGGCCTGGGCACACACGACGGCAGGAAGGGCCTTTGCCACTCCTGGGTTTGAATCCACACTCTGCCATCTCCTGGTCGTGTGGTTTGGGATACATGATGTCACTTCTCTGAGCCTCACTTTTTTCATCTGCCAAATGGGAATAATCATCATCATCATAGCTAATTGTCTGCTGTCACTTAAATGTTGGCACTGGGCTTGAATTTTCCGTTTGTTATCTTATCTTGATTTCTCCCACAGCCCTGTACAGTGGACCTCCCCACTGGTATGTTCTGAATGAGGAAGATGCCTTCAGTGATTGGGTCAAATTACACGTATCCACAAACACCACAGACCACAGAACTGACAGAGCTGGTTTTTGAACCCTGATTTTTCTGTGCTAAAGCCAGTGTGTTGCCAACTATTTCCTTTCTTTTTAATTGAAGTAGATTGTGTTCATTTCACCCAACTATTTCCTTTAACACCTTCCTTACCAGGTTCTGTTTTAGGTAAGTTTCAACCAAGAAAGTAAGATTTCAAGCAGAAAGGGACTGAACTCAGGCCCTCAGAGGCTGCAAAACCATTGGAAGAGCTGGGGGAGTAAAAAGTGGGCTATACCCCCACCCTAGCCTTTGGAAATTGGTAGGTGTGGGAATTGCATCATGAGGGTGAGCCCCAGGAAGACCCCACAAGTCACTGCTATTCTATCGCTCAGTCGTGTCTTCTTCTTTTTGACCCCAGCGTGCCAGGCTTCCCTGTCCTTCAGAGTTGCTCAAACTCATGTTCATTAATTCAGTGATGCCATCCAACCATCTCATCCTCTGTCTTCCCCTTCTCCTCCTGCCTTCAATCTTTCCCAGCAACAGGGTCTTTTCAAATGAGTCAGCTCTTTGCATCAGGTGGTCAAAGTAGTGGAACTTCAGCTTTAGCATCAGTCTTTCCAGTGAATATTCAGGGTTGATGTCCTTTAGGATTGACTAGTTTGATCTCCTTACTATCTAAGGGCCTCTCAAGAGTCTTCTCCAACAACACAGTTCGAAAACATCAGTTCTTTGGTGCTCAGCCTTCTTTAAGTCCAACTCTCACATCCATACATGACTACTGGAAAAACCATAGCTTTGACTAGATGGATCTTTGTTGCCAAAGTAATGTCTCTGCTTTTTAATACTCTAAGTTTGTCATTGCTTTTCTTCCAAGGAAAATGCATTTTTTAAATTTCATGGCTGCAGTCAGCATCTGCAGTGATTTTGGAACCCAAGAAAATAAAGTCTGTCACTATTTCCACTTTTCCCCCATCTATTTGGGACTGGATGCCATGAGCTTAGCTTTTTAATGTTGAGTTTTATGCCAGTTTTTTCACTCTTCTCTTTTATCCTCATCAAGAAGCTCTTTAGTTCCTCTTCTCTTTCTGCCATTTAAGTGGTATCATCTGCATATCTGTGGCTGTTGATATTTCTCCTGGCAATCTTGATTCCATCTTGTGATTCACCCAGCCTGACATTTCACATGACTTCTACATATAAGTTAAATAAGCAGGATGACAATATACAGCCTTGACATATTCCTTTCCCAATTTTGAACCAGTCCATTGTTCCATCCGGGTCTAATTGATGCTTGTTGACCTGCATACAGTTTTCTCAGAAGGCAAGTAAGGTGAGCTGGGATTCCCCTCTCTTTAAGAATTCTCAGTTTGTTGTGATTCTCGCAGTCAAAGGCTTCAGCGTAGNGACAGACAGACAGACACAGACACTCTGTGGTTGGGGCTCTGATGAGGGCAACCCAGGGGCCAAGGTACACTGGAGACAGTGGAGAATACAGCAGGGAAGGCTTCTCAGAGGAAGTGTCCTTTAGGGGAGGGGCTGGGAAGGTTCTCAGCTGTCCCAGGAGGAAAGACCCCTCCCACTCTCTCACCGCACCCCCACAGCAGCCGCCTCCCAGGGCGAAGAGCAGAGGCCTCAGGCACAGCCCCAACCTCTGCTTTTATGATATGGATGATACGTTCAAAATATTAAGAGGGGAGGCCCTGAGGGGCAGTCACAGAGCCAGGCTCTGGGGTCAGAGAGACCTGGCTCTGAGCCTGGGCTCAGTCACGTGCCAGCTGCAGCCTCAGTCTTTCTGAGCCTCAGTTTCCTCATCTGTAATATGGATGCTTGCAGAGCTTGGGGGAGGATTAAATAAGAGGACTGGCTTCATGTGCTTGGCATGAAGGTGAAAGCATTAGTCACTCAGTCGTGTCTGACTCTATGCGGCTCCATGACTGTAGCCAGCCAGTCTACAGTCTGCTCTAGAATGCTGGAGTGGGTTGCCACACCCTTCTCCAGGGGCTCTTCCCGACTCAGGGGCTGAACTTGTGTCTCCTGCAAGGCAGGAGGAACTTGCAGGCAGTTTCTTTACCATCAGAGCCTCCAGGGACTCACGCTTAGCCTGGTGCCTGGCATTTGCTCAGCTCTTGATAAGCCCCAGATCTTGGCTGTTAGAAGAGGTCCCCCCACCCCCAAGACGGAGGGCCCTGCAATGAAGGCTGGCCGGGGCACTCAATGTTTGTGTGCAGGAAGACGACCAAATGCTCCCCTCCCCCGAGAAGACGCGCCTTCGCTCATAGCTTCCTGGACCTGAGCTGACGGTCAGCTGCTCCAGCACGTCTTGGCCGCCTCCTCCAAAGTCCACCGGGCCCTGCTGCCCAGGGGGTAAAGAAGCCACTGTCAGCAGGACTGGGACAGGACCAGCAGGGGCCCTGTTTCCCGTGTCAGGGTCACTTGCTACCTGCCCCTCTGTGAGGCCAGTCTCCTTCTTTGGAACATTCTGAGTTCATGTGACTCAGGGCGGACCACACATCCCCACCTGACTCCAGGGCTGGCCAATCAGAGCACCTGTCCCCAGGAACTATGACCAAGTCAGGGCAATGAAACACAACTGTGGGACTTTGGCCGGGACCCTGAGGCAAGGGGCACTCTCTCTCCACTGGGGTTGCTTCATCAGCAGGAGGGGAGTCGGGAGCTGCCGCCCAGGTTCTTGTCACCACGGTGGGGGGTGGGGGTGGGAGGTTGGATTCAGCCGGCTTTGCAACCCCAGGTACCTGGGCCCGTGGCCCAGGTCCTCCAGCCCTTCAACACCTCGCTACTGTGCTGGGCAAGCCAGGCCCGGTGATGGGGTTGGAGGTTGGAGGTCAGGTCACTGAACTGCTGAGTGACCCAGGGCTAAGCATTGGGCCCCAAACGCACAGACCCACAAGACAAACAGAGCCGGGGTTTGAACCCTGGCTTTTCCATTCTAAAGCCAGTGTCCCCAACTACATCCTTCAACGACCGCTCCAAGCTTCTGCCAACGGCCAACTCCCTCCCCTGCCTTGTGACTCTCACAGGCCTGGGCCAGGGCTGCCCAGGTCTACTTGGTGGCCGCAGGGTAGAATAGAGGACAGCTGGCAGCTGCTGCACCTTCCGTGGAACACTGCCCACACCAGGCCTGGGCACACACGACGGCAGGAAGGGCCTTTGCCACTCCTGGGTTTGAATCCACACCCTGCCATCTCCTGGTCGTGTGGTTTGGGATACATGATGTCACTTCTCTGAGCCTCACTTTTTTCATCTGCCAAATGGGAATAATCATCATCATCATAGCTAATTGTCTGCTGTCACTTAAATGTTGGCACTGGGCTTGAATTTTCCGTTTGTTATCTTATCTTGATTTCTCCCACAGCCCTGTACAGTGGACCTCCCCACTGGTATGTTCTGAATGAGGAAGATGCCTTCAGTGATTGGGTCAAATTACACGTATCCACAAACACCACAGACCACAGAACTGACAGAGCTGGTTTTTGAACCCTGATTTTTCTGTGCTAAAGCCAGTGTGTTGCCAACTATTTCCTTTCTTTTTAATTGAAGTAGATTGTGTTCATTTCACCCAACTATTTCCTTTAACACCTTCCTTACCAGGTTCTGTTTTAGGTAAGTTTCAACCAAGAAAGTAAGATTTCAAGCAGAAAGGGACTGAACTCAGGCCCTCAGAGGCTGCAAAACCATTGGAAGAGCTGGGGGAGTAAAAAGTGGGCTATACCCCCACCCTAGCCTTTGGAAATTGGTAGGTGTGGGAATTGCATCATGAGGGTGAGCCCCAGGAAGACCCCACAAGTCACTGCTATTCTATCGCTCAGTCGTGTCTTCTTCTTTTTGACCCCAGCGTGCCAGGCTTCCCTGTCCTTCAGAGTTGCTCAAACTCATGTTCATTAATTCAGTGATGCCATCCAACCATCTCATCCTCTGTCTTCCCCTTCTCCTCCTGCCTTCAATCTTTCCCAGCAACAGGGTCTTTTCAAATGAGTCAGCTCTTTGCATCAGGTGGTCAAAGTAGTGGAACTTCAGCTTTAGCATCAGTCTTTCCAGTGAATATTCAGGGTTGATGTCCTTTAGGATTGACTAGTTTGATCTCCTTACTATCTAAGGGCCTCTCAAGAGTCTTCTCCAACAACACAGTTCGAAAACATCAGTTCTTTGGTGCTCAGCCTTCTTTAAGTCCAACTCTCACATCCATACATGACTACTGGAAAAACCATAGCTTTGACTAGATGGATCTTTGTTGNTCTGCCATCTCCTGGTCGTGTGGTTTGGGATACATGATGTCACTTCTCTGAGCCTCACTTTTTTCATCTGCCAAATGGGAATAATCATCATCATCATAGCTAATTGTCTGCTGTCACTTAAATGTTGGCACTGGGCTTGAATTTTCCGTTTGTTATCTTATCTTGATTTCTCCCACAGCCCTGTACAGTGGACCTCCCCACTGGTATGTTCTGAATGAGGAAGATGCCTTCAGTGATTGGGTCAAATTACACGTATCCACAAACACCACAGACCACAGAACTGACAGAGCTGGTTTTTGAACCCTGATTTTTCTGTGCTAAAGCCAGTGTGTTGCCAACTATTTCCTTTCTTTTTAATTGAAGTAGATTGTGTTCATTTCACCCAACTATTTCCTTTAACACCTTCCTTACCAGGTTCTGTTTTAGGTAAGTTTCAACCAAGAAAGTAAGATTTCAAGCAGAAAGGGACTGAACTCAGGCCCTCAGAGGCTGCAAAACCATTGGAAGAGCTGGGGGAGTAAAAAGTGGGCTATACCCCCACCCTAGCCTTTGGAAATTGGTAGGTGTGGGAATTGCATCATGAGGGTGAGCCCCAGGAAGACCCCACAAGTCACTGCTATTCTATCGCTCAGTCGTGTCTTCTTCTTTTTGACCCCAGCGTGCCAGGCTTCCCTGTCCTTCAGAGTTGCTCAAACTCATGTTCATTAATTCAGTGATGCCATCCAACCATCTCATCCTCTGTCTTCCCCTTCTCCTCCTGCCTTCAATCTTTCCCAGCAACAGGGTCTTTTCAAATGAGTCAGCTCTTTGCATCAGGTGGTCAAAGTAGTGGAACTTCAGCTTTAGCATCAGTCTTTCCAGTGAATATTCAGGGTTGATGTCCTTTAGGATTGACTAGTTTGATCTCCTTACTATCTAAGGGCCTCTCAAGAGTCTTCTCCAACAACACAGTTCGAAAACATCAGTTCTTTGGTGCTCAGCCTTCTTTAAGTCCAACTCTCACATCCATACATGACTACTGGAAAAACCATAGCTTTGACTAGATGGATCTTTGTTGCCAAAGTAATGTCTCTGCTTTTTAATACTCTAAGTTTGTCATTGCTTTTCTTCCAAGGAAAATGCATTTTTTAAATTTCATGGCTGCAGTCAGCATCTGCAGTGATTTTGGAACCCAAGAAAATAAAGTCTGTCACTATTTCCACTTTTCCCCCATCTATTTGGGACTGGATGCCATGAGCTTAGCTTTTTAATGTTGAGTTTTATGCCAGTTTTTTCACTCTTCTCTTTTATCCTCATCAAGAAGCTCTTTAGTTCCTCTTCTCTTTCTGCCATTTAAGTGGTATCATCTGCATATCTGTGGCTGTTGATATTTCTCCTGGCAATCTTGATTCCATCTTGTGATTCACCCAGCCTGACATTTCACATGACTTCTACATATAAGTTAAATAAGCAGGATGACAATATACAGCCTTGACATATTCCTTTCCCAATTTTGAACCAGTCCATTGTTCCATCCGGGTCTAATTGATGCTTGTTGACCTGCATACAGTTTTCTCAGAAGGCAAGTAAGGTGAGCTGGGATTCCCCTCTCTTTAAGAATTCTCAGTTTGTTGTGATTCTCGCAGTCAAAGGCTTCAGCGTAGACAGTGAAGCAGAAGTAGATGTTTTTCTGGAACTCTCAGAAGTCCCTGAGCAAGCATCAGATCCGTTTCCTGGAGAAAGCAAAGGAGGAGGAATTGTAGGGCAGACCATCAGTCCGGGGCAAAGTCCGTGCCTGTCTCTCCATAAGACAGAGATGTGGTTACCCAGGACCTCTGGCAGCAGAAAGAGTGGCACCCAAGCTGACGGCACTGTCCAGGAGCAGTTCAGACCCTGGGTGGTCTCAGAGTCCAGCAGAGGCTTTCAGAATGTGGAACCAAAACTGAGTCCTGTAAATGTGGCTTGATACTCCTGGGGGAAGAAAAGGGCGAGCGGCTGGAGGAAGTAGAACAAAGTGCCCCCCAAGCCTCTTGGCCCTGAGAGGTGTGAGGGAAGGGCTCTGGGGGCCCCACCCCAAGATGGAGAAGGTGAGCAATAAGAGCAGGCAAGACCTCCTCACAAGCAGTGTCCAGGATGAAATGTGGGAAGAAGGTAACAGAGAAAGGGGCTTCCCAGGCGGCACTAGTGGTAAAGAACCCGCTTGCCAGTGCAGGAGCACAGGAGACCTGGGTTCGATCCCTGGGTTGGTAAGATCCCTTGGAGGAGGACATACTCCAGTATTCTTGCCTGGAGAATCCCATCAACAGAGGAGCTTGGCAGGCTACAGTCCATGGGGTCGCAAAGAGTTGGACACGACTGAGCAACTTAGCACGCAGGAAAGAGATGACGAGACGCGGCACCGTGTACGCTTGCATGTTTATTTCTACGAAAAGCTGTAACCTATGAAATGATCAATGAGTTCATAAAGAAATGCTCAACATCACTAATCATCAGGGAGATGTAGATCAGAACCACCAGGAGAGGGACTTCCCTGGCAGCCCAGGCGTTAGGACTCGGCATTTCCTCTGACAAGGGCCCAGGTTCAATCCCCGGATGGGGAACTAAGATCCCCCAAGACACGTGAGAGTGAACGTGTTAGTCGCTCAGTCGTGTCCGACTCTTGACGACCCCATGGACTGTAGGCCACCAGGCTCCTTGGTCTATGGGATTTCTCAGGCAGGAATACTGGAGTGGGTAGCTATTCCCT